>CM076580.1:1255361613-1255738282 GCA_034641835.2 Pinus albicaulis
GAGTGTGAGCATGCAGCTACACTCCATGATGCACAGTGTAGTCAAATGCCTAGATCTATCAGGAGATGGATGAAAGGAGGGAGAATGCCTAAGAGGAAAACTCTTAGTGATTTGTTACAGGAGTATGAATCTCAAACTAAGAGGTTTAGAGATCATACCACTTTCCAAGAGTTTTGCAAGATCCAGGTGAAGAGAAGCAAGCAGCAAAATATGGATAGATTCCTTCTGTCTACCTTTGATGGTTCACCTAGATGTTCAGCTAGAGCTTGTGTGGAGGAGCTAGACTCCTATTTGCAGCAACACCACATTTCTGAAAATGAAGCCATCAGAATTGCAGCACTACATTTTGGAGGTAAGGCTTATGCATGGTGGATTTTTTAATCTTGTTCTTTAAAAAATGCAAATACTTCCTCTTATGCAAGATTCATTAAAACATTGGTGGGAAGGTTTGATGGGAAACTTCCTAAGACACATGTATTGGAGCAAGAAAAACTTAAGAAAAAAAACCTTGCATGTGATGGAGGAAACTATAAACCTCACTCCACTTCATAAAACCATGGGAGAAGCTGACATCTTGCATCATACATTGTTAGAGGCAAGACCTCTATCTCATATTCCTAAACAATAGGGCATGAGGATCTCTTTTTCACAAGAGGATCCAATTATTGGAGGGTTGCCCATAGACATTGACGAAGATGAGGGCAACAACGCTGTCACATATAGAGAACATTTAGTACCTCACACAGAGGAAGGAGGAGCACATGCTCCAACATGATGAATTCTAGTATCGTTGCAAGAAGTTCCCCAGGATCTGATACATGGAGGTCAAAGCACAATCAATGAGCAACATGATTATGAAGCATTGTTGATGGAAGGAGGAGGCAGGAAGGAAGGGCAACATCACTTGATGAGTAGCACACACCATTCTCTATTTCAGAGAGCTAATGTAGAAGGGAGGTAGACTGATATGCACTGTGAGAGCAAGGGCAAGGTTTCCCAACCATGTGTACAGTCTACTCTTGACATTGATGTCTCACTACATGGGGGCATTCCACCTGGGAGGCCACGAAATCTAGAGTTGATGAGAGACATCTTGTCTTTGGATTCACCACTCTTGGATCTTAGAGAGGTGAAGAGTTTGAAGGGAGACTTTGGCATTTGGGATGTCAAAGTAGTAGGCAGTAACATGAGGAGAGCTTCACATGCCAAATTACCAGTGTTGTCACTTAGGAGGATTGATCCATATTGGAGGTCTCAACTCTTGGTAGAGTACTCCAAGGATCTTGGGGCTTGCATGATTCTTGATGACCTGAATGGAGATGATAGATATATGGTGGATGATATGGTCATCTATTCTTATGGCAGAGTCTTCTTGACTAGAGCTTCGAAGCTCAAGGAGAAGCTGCTACATGCAGCACATGAGGACTTCTTTTCCATGCATTTTGATGCATATCTTTCCTTGGTAGAGTTCATTTTGGAGGGCATCCAACATGATATATTCCAGCATATGGAGAGATGCATAGCCTAGATGGTGATAGAGAGGATGTCACAGCCACTTTCCTACTCATTGGGAGTGAGGGAGCATTTTCAGTTGAGCCATTTCAGCTCAAGGACCAAAGTACATGGTAGAGAAGGTATACATTTGCATTATGATTTTCCTTTCTTTACTTTATATGAGCAACATGTTGTATTAAGGAGGATCATCCCTTATTATACTTTATATTATGATGTAATTGAGGCTAATTGCAGCATTGAGATTGGCTATATTATTGGTGGTTTGTGGGGGAAGCCACATAATTTTTGGTGTGCACCATTGACACCAAATTGTATATTCATGATTCCATCTTATGGGATGAATGTGGCAGAAAAAAAGTGGTTGGGAAAGCACTTGTTATTTTTTGTTTTGATGTAGGCAAAGGATGCACTGCACTGGTTCCATTTGTGGAACTATGAACCACTCTCCGGTTGTCATAAGGCAGCTTGTTCTTATTGCATTTTGCTTCCATTTACTGCTGATATTTTTATATTCATGGGAAGCATTGTTTGGAGAATGTTGGAGGTGTTGGAGATGCCCATTAGGAGCATGATTCTCCCCACTTTACATGTTGTACATTTCAGGAGAGACCATGGGCAAACCATGATTGCCACATCACAATTTTTCCCTTCTTGTGGGAGGAACCACTTGAAGAACTTGAGGAGGCACTTCATGGCTGAGTTGTTTGATGAGGGAACTTGGGCCATTCTTGGAGGCCATGTTATTTCAGCCCAAGGAAAAAAACAGCCCCATGTTTACCATAAATGGGGAGAGAAACCATTTGGATGGAAGAATCCAATCTCTCCATGCAGCCCCAATACATTGTATAAAACTGGGGTTGATGATTCTTTTGATGAGCTACCTAGGATGGCTCATTTCATTTGGATGATAGCATGGGTGAGTGAGTCACTCATTGGGAATGAGATTCCCCATGTTTTTCATCACTCCTACCTTGAGGAGGCCATGGGATAGCAAGCAGGTTTCCACTCACACCTTCCACCTTTGATTGATGTGAGCCATTTGGTTTTGCATACTTGGAAGGAGACATTGGATGGCAGTTTTATCGCAGATTATTTTGATGCAGTGATGGAGGCCATTGATGGGAGGCCACAAGAGGAGGAGGGGAGAAATTTTTCTCTCCCTGTACATTTTCTTGAGGATAAGCAAAAATTTTGGAGGGGAGGACTGTAATTTTCCCAAATTTTAGCTTCAAGCTAAATGGAACATTAGAGATAGCAGTATATTTAGCCGATGAATAAATGGGTAGGAAGGCCCATAAGTCTCCTAAGAAGGAATAAAAACACTTCAAGTGTGAAAGGAGACCCTCTTTGCAGCTCAATAAAACACCTCCATGTGTGAACAGGGATAATATCAGGTTGATTCAGTCTACTTTGACCAAGTAAACAACACAGATGTGGACGAGTAGGGATCAAGGAAGGAATAATGCAGTTTTGGAGGGAGATGAATCTCTTGATGGAAATGACCTAATTGAGTGGGGTTAAGGGCAAGAAAACTCGCATTCTATTTAAGGAAGAGGATGGCAGCCATTGATCCTTATGTTTTAGTTTATCATTTTACATTGGTCTACTTAGACTATTGCTTCCTCTTGTTGTTTAGCAGGGTAGCTGTGTTGTTTAGCACCGGGTGTTCCCGAGCGGGAATCCCACCTCTTTCCTTGAGGAGCTTCTTAGAAGAGTTTTGAATTATTTTCCAGATCAGGTTTCTAGGCCAAGCTTCAGCTTTTCATTAGCGCAGTTCTTGTAGGTTATTTTGTTGTGTTGCAGGGTGCAGCAGTGGAGGGATTGGAATACCACCTTCTGAGCTAGTTTCACATTGGAGGGAGGTTTCCTTCCCTTGGGAGATATGTTTGGAGATATATTTAGCTCATTTCAGATCTGTGGCATTAGGCCACACATTTCCCAACATTCCCAGCACTGTTCCAGCTAGGGAATGCATTATTTTTGGAGGCAGCTTTAGTGGATGATCTAGTGGCTTCTTTGCAGTGCTTCCTTGTGATTGAGAGGTTCATCCTTTCATGGGAGGAAGCCTTTGAGGGATATACATCAGATATGATATCTTTCAGACTTCTACACTCTTATTCTTTAGTGTTGCAATGATTATTTAATTTTCTGAAGATCACATTGTATTTAGAGTGTATGACAAGAAACCCTTTCTGGGTTTTCTTGTCATTGTAATAAGGAGACTAGATCTCAGCTTTTGAGAATGATTGTCTAATATATGAGTAGATATATTTGTTCTCCTAATTTCTGAGTTGAAAACCTCATAATACTGTGTAGTATATTTCATGTAATATTTCTATGTAGCAGTGTATTGGGGTTTTTGTGATTTCCAGCTACACTAGGTGTAGGAGGTCTGTTTACCTCACCTATTTTCTTTTGTTTCTGATTTCCTCTTGGAATTAGATGATATAAGGACATATCTAATGGATCCAAGTGATGGTTTACATTTTTATGGCATACATTTTTGGAAATGCATTTTTTGCGAATGCATTGTTAAGCAGTCCATTTTTGGCCTCCTTCAAGTCCAGCCCTACCTCCTGGGCTATATTTAGAGTCTTTACTTAGAACGCAATAGGGAAAATAGGCTCTCTCCCGAATACCAGATGATGCAGAGAATATCCAGTGGTGTTTCGCCATGTTGTGCAATAAGCCAACAAGGCCTCTGGTAGTCTAGTGGCCCAGTCCTGGCGATGTGCCTCTGGTAGTCTAGTCTGTTTCTACCCACTTTTTTACGTAATATGTGGCAACCAATATGTAGATTTTCTAGTTTGATGGTGGGTTGAATGGTCCAACAAAGTCCAGTGCCCATTGTTCGAATGGTTCTACTACCAATTGTGGTTGTAGTGGCATTTCATCAGTTTGGCTCGGGCGGACCATTCTTTGGCAACTATCGTAGGCTTGGACATATTTTTTTGAATCTTTAAAAATCATAGGCCAATAATAACCCAATTGTAATACTTTGTGCCCCGTTCTGTGATCTGCGAATTTCCACCACAAGGTTCATCGTGACAGGCTTGTAGGATGTCGTAAATCTCGTCTTCTTGGATGCATCTGCATATATGCATGTCGGCCCTTGTATGAAAGAGGTATCCATTGATCCAGGAGAACCTAGCACTGCACTATACAATCAGTTTCCATTCCCTTGATGTTAAATGTTTGGGCAACTTTCCTACTGCCAGGTAGTTTGCTACATCTACGTACCATGGCATTTTTACTACTATAGCGAATAGATGTTCATTAGGAAACTGATCGCCCACCGTTATTGTGTCATCTGTCTTCGGAAACCTGGATAGGAAGTCTCCAATGACGTTCTCCTTCCCTGGACAATCCTTGATAGTTTTATCAAATTCCTGCAAAAGCAACAACCAACTAGTTATTCTCCCATTTGTAATTGGTTTATTAGCTATATATCTGATGGCAGAATGATCAGTATACAACAGTACTTGATAACCAGTTATATAATGTATAAATTTATTGATAGCATAAATGACAACCAAGAATTATTTTTCAGTCACTGTATAGTTTAATTCAGAAGGAGTGATATTTTTGCTAATGTAATAAATAGCATAGGGATTTTTATCTTCTTCTTGACTAAGAACTACCCCTATCACCGTGTCAGATGCATCTGAGGAAATGTGAAAGGGAAGCTTCCAGTTAGGACCTCGTAGAATCAGGGCTGTCAAAACCAGTTTATTCAAGTCTATAAAAGCAGTGTCACATTTATCAGACCAATGGAATTCAACATTTCTAGTTAATGCATACAAGGGTGCAGCGATTTGTGAAAAAATATTTATAAACCTACGATAATACCCTACATATCCAAGAAGAATGCGTACCTATGTCTACGTACAAGGTGTGGCTAATAAAAGGATTACTTCTATTTTTGCTAGGTCTACCTGTATTCCAGCTGCAGTGATGTAGTGTCCTAGGATTACCTCTTCGATCATCATCATGTGGCATTTTTCATTGCTTAAACATAACTTGGTAGCAATACATATTTCCAATATCTTTTCTAACGTTTCTAATGCATGATCAAATTCATCACCATATGGGGTGAATTCATCCATGTAAATTTCAAGTCCCTCATTTATTAAATCAGATAAAATGTTGAGTATGGCTCTTTGGAAGGTTGTTGGGGCATTGCATAGTCCGAATGGTAACACCCTATAGGAAAATGTACCCCATGGGGAGGTAAAAAAAAATTTATCCTGGTCTTCGGGGGCTATCTGGATTCGATTGTAACCGCTGAACCCATCAAGAAAGGAAAATAACCGTTTTCCTGCCAACGTATGAAGGACTTGGTCAATAAAAGGAAGGGGGAAGTGGTCCTTCTGTGTTTCTTTATTTAGTTCTCTGTAATCCACACAGATTCTCCATTTTATGTTCTTTTTAGGAACAACTACTAGAGGGGAGACCCATTTGCTATCTGAGATAGGATAAATAAAATTTACATCCAGTAGATTTTGCAGCTCATATTTTACAATGTCTTTCAAATGTGGGTTTAGCCTATCCTGAGGTTGCCGAATAGGCCGAGCCTCTTTGTTAGTATAGATGTGATGGGTGCATAGCTGAGAGTATATACCCTTTATGTCTAGCTAGTCCCAAGCAAATTCTCCCTGATACTTCTGTAGAACCTTTATGAGCCTTTGCTTTTGGTTACTATCCAGATTACCACTGATATTTAAAATTTTTCCTGGCTCAATTTCAATGGGTATGTTGTTGCATATAGCAGTTGTGGGTATCTGTTGATCATCAAGGTCTGCCAAGGGATCTTCTTGTGGTTCATCGTCAAGAACTTTTTTTAGCATTTGAAATTTTAAGTTTTTAGGCATAGATGGCAGATTCATGAAGTTATTGATTACATCGTCTTTAGTTTGATCCTTGAATTCAAGAGCTCCAACTAATGTCAGAGGTGGACAAATATTTTGTTCCCAAAATGTATGCAGATGTCTGTGAATTTTTATCCTGGGTAGGCTTGGTTTGGTAGGCGGGTAAATGATAATATGTTTTATGGAATCTCCTCTAGCAATTGTCATGTTTCCTATACGGTAACCTATGTAAGCATCGATAGTTGCAAACCAAGGTCGCCCAAGTATCAAGAGGTGTCCGTCCATCCTACTTTTTGGGTTAATGACTAAAAAGTTAGCTGGATACTCCCATGAGTCTACAGAAACCAGGATGCCTTGTAATATTCCTTCTGGTTTGATAACGGATCTATCAGCAAGTTCTAATAAGGTATTTGTGGGTTCTAAATCTGTTATGCCTAATTTCTCACAGGTCTTAGTAGTTAAGATGTTAATGGCTACCCCTAAGTCAACCAATGTGTTTGGAAAGGAGTGGCCAGAGATCTGCACAGTCACGATGGGTTTCCCTGGATCCTCATATTTCACGGGTGTTTCCTTTCCCAACAGAAATTCAGATAGTGCCCCTACCACATGAACAATGGGTGTGGTTTTTTCTTTCCTTACCTGCTTCTTCCCACACAGTTCTTTAATTGTCTTGGCATAGATGGGAATGTCTTGTATAGCTTGTAAAAGAGGAATTTTGATGCAAAGGTTTATTAATTCTCCTAGGATATAAAATATGGGGAGACTATTAGTCTAGGCAATGTTAACCTTTCAGGGAATGGAGGTGGAGAAATCCTAATATTTTCAGGCTTCCCATGATCAACCATTTCCTTTTCCTGCTCTACCTCTGTTTCAGTCATATTTGTTTGTCTAGGCTCTATTAAAGTTCTATATTCAAATTATGGCGGGGTCGTATCTTCTACTGGTGAGATAATATGTCTGGATCTCAGCGTTAGTTCATTACATTGCTTCCACTCAGTTTCGAGGTTTGGATTTTCTATAATTTGAATTAGCTGAACCAACCTATTGTTGGGGTTAGGATTGGGTTGAGTCGGAAATTGAGGATGTATGATAGGGTGATAGTTGTGTTGGACTGGGTATGGAGTTGGTAATGTAGGTTGATTTTGAACCCCTTTCCCCATTGGTAGGTTGGCCATTCCAAAAGGTCCCTGCTAGTTTTGAGGCCAATTTGTGGTTTGTGAAGGGGATTCCGGTCACTGGGCTTGATAGGGATTGTTTTTCCAATAAAGGGGAGAACAAGGAAAACTTGGCCAATTATTTCCTAAAGAGGGTTGTGTTGGCCAAGGCAGCATAGGAAATTATTGGGATGGCCAAGTAGAGAAATGTGGTTGATTCTGCCAAGCTGCTACAGGGTTTTGCTGGTTAAACGACGGGGAAGAAAAGAACTGAGGTAGGTCTTGTGGCATACCTAGTCGTGCTTGCCACTGGAAATGTTGGTTCATGAGATAGACTAGCTTTGTATCTTCTTATACTTCTTTAAAAACTGCCTTTAGACTCGTAAGTGAAGGGCAATGGTCCATGGCATGGTCCTTAGTGAAAACAGCACATGTCTCGACCATGTTTAATGGACATTCCCTTTGGCTATGTTTCTTCCGACAGCGTGGGAAAAAGACGACCAAGTTTTGTTCTATTATAGCTTGCTTCTACTTGGCTTGCAGGATATCTAGCTGCATTCCCAGGGTGCCCAAGATATTAGCTTTAAAATCTTCTAAAATATTACCAAACTCTACTCTGGTTACATTGCCACCGGACTGCTTAGGATTCCTTGTGGCTGAGTCTCGCCTAATTAGCCTATTTCGCATACTACCCCGAGAGCACCTAATACACAATGAAATAATATCATCATATTCTTCTTGGTAGATGTCCCCTTTTCCCATTATGTTGAGTGTATCAACCCATTCTTCTTTCATTCCCTTAATCAACCTTGCTTTTAAGATATCTTTGGATAGTGTAGTATATGGAGACCTTTGTAGGTTGTATTGAAATATTTTGACATATTCTTCTAATGTCTCATTGTCTTTTGTAGACATATTGAAGATTTCATCTTTCAATTCTCGAGTTCAGCAATAGTCTTGGTATTTGTTGAGAAAAGTATTCTTCATCTCGTCCGAGTTATTAATGGTTCCCCCACTGAGCCCCATAAACTAACTTAGTGTTGTTCCCTTCAAGGTAGAGGGAAATAATTTCAGTTTTTGAGGGTCATTGGTGTAGTCATATCCCCTACATAATACATTGAATTCAAATAAAAATTCATCAGGATCTACCGAGGTTAACCCATGGCAGGTGGGGATGTTTTGTAATGGAATGGCTTTCATAGGGGCATTTGCAGCATGATCAACAATGGGATACTCCAATGTTGATGTCGGCCTATGATTCTAGTTATGATTGTTTGCCATTTAATCAAAGATATGCCAGTAATATTTGGGGATTTATTGTTCTGGAGGAATAATCTTAGTATAATTAGGGAGCGGATGTCGAGGCAGCCTTAGAGCACTTCCCTGATCTGGGACACCGAGTATTTCTATCTCAGGGGATCCAGGTTCTATAGTTCTTACCTGTATTGCACTGCTAGTTTCTCCTTCCCCTTCCTGTAAATTGCAAGAACCTCCCTCTCTCAAAGGGTTAGCACTTACGTTATCAGCAGTCTGAAGGCTTCGTTCAGACCCTTCAGTTTCACTATGAATCTCGGTGTGGGCTTCAGATGGTGAGGCTACTGCCTGAGGGAGTGTAGTAGGACTTTCGATAGGAATGGTTTTTGGTCCTACGGATGCCTGGAATTAGCCTTCTTAATGATTTCATCTATATATGTTGTTTTTCCAAGGATCAGCAATCCCTTGGGTTTTGTGGACTTAAGTGGATGATTTTGATTTGTTTCTATCTTTTTCTTCCTAGTCATAAAATGACAACACCTATCCTACTAATATTTGCACATTTGCTGAGAAGTGGGCTGGAGAGCAAGCATTTTTCTTGCCGGTATGTAGGTTCTTACCTTTCGTTTTTAATACCCAGTTCTTCACAGCAAAAGAAAAGAAGACATAAAGGACATCACTCTTAACACTCTCACTAGCAACGGTGCCAAAAATGTTGGTTCACAAAGGTGACTGTTACAAGCAAGTTTAATGCTTCTCATTCAATTGTCAACCCAGGGCATGTCTTATTATTTCAAGATTGTGAGCACAATATGTGCAAGTGATATCAAGAACAACTACTCTATATTACCATGAAGAGGATTATCTAATTCTCGAATTTCAATCAATTCAAAGGGAAATGGAATTGTAAAATTCCGTTAACTATTCTGTCTAAGTAAGCACATAAAAGCGAAACGTACGATTGAACATCACACTAATGAATTGAACAACAGCCCTACTGAATGGAACAATAGCTTCAATAGATTGAAAAACAATTTTTTATCTAATTTTACAATGGAATTCTCTTTGTAAATTAAATAGATGACATCTCTATGAATCAATTAACAACTAGACGCCTTACAGTAATGATGAAAGGATCCAACTCGTAGCTATATACAAAATTGAAAAACAATCATGCTAAACTAATGAAAAAAGTATAAAAGCATTGGAAAATGATGAAAGGATCTAACAACTATGAAAGCATTTCTTGTAAACAAGGAAGTGTAAATACTGAACTATTCTAATGAAAGAGAAAGTTGTAGTATTTTATGTTCGCAATTCAACAAATTAAATGATATCTCATGAAATGCATTTAATGACTGAAACGTAAATTCTGTAATTGAACGTATAGCGCAGAGATTAGTGCAAAAACTCCCAGAGCTGGGCCCAAACCACCAGAAGTCTACCGCTACGAAAAAATCAGATATTGACTATAAAAAATACCAAGACCTTTATTAAGTTGAAAGTTAATACACTGATATAACTGGAAAATCCTGTCCTGATACGTCTATTACAGAAGAAAGTTTCTATTTTGATCTATCTATATTGTTCATCTTTAGCCTTTAAAAGGTGATTTCAATCAGTGGTAATGGTCTTTTTCAAACGACAACCTATTGCTCGTGGCTGTTGTTTGAGTTCTTCGGACGTGGAGGTGACTTTCCGTCTTCTGCCAGCGCATGGGAGTCATCATGATTCCATTAGTCTTTGTTTTCCAGGTGTCCTCTGGTTATCATCAATTCAGCTGCTTTGTTTTCCTATAAATAAAGATACAACAAGTCAATTTTCCATTGTTAAACATCCCTTTTACCATTAGTTCCTTTGTCTTGATTTTACATTAATCTTCCTTTCATTTACTGTTAATATGAGGAAAAATTCATAAAGGTGAATAACGATTCATGGTAAAGGTAGGGTGAAAATATACCTTATTTTAGGCCCAACAGAAGAAACACATTGAGATGAAGAGATAAGATGATCAACAGGTGAGAAGATGAAGGAACACTCGACCATAACAGAAGTTGAAGATAAAGATCACATGGAATACTCCTCATCTTCAAGTCATAAAGAGGAGGAAGAAGAGTACATGTATCATGTTTTCAAGAAGACATAAAGAAAGAAACAATAATAATCAAAACCTGGCATTGTCACATTGTCATGTACTAGATGTCATCAGTGTCATGTCATGTCCCATCACAAGTCATCATATGCCACATCAATATTGTGGATCATGTTAATTGCATTCAAATTTATTGTAAAGTGGAAGTCCAAAGTACACACATGGAATATGAAGAATCATGTAAGTTGAAAAGCCATAGGAATTCAAATATTCATGAAGGTAGCCAAAGATTCACAAGGATGGTGAAGCATCACCCCTAAGTTATATATACACCCTCAATGTATGAGAAAAGGACTTTTCACCTTGGCTCCACCTGCAAAGCATTAGAGAGATAAGCTAGTTATTTTGTGGAGAAACAAGTGGCTCTAACACTCCACTTTTGGAGCTTGTGATGTTAATTGTATACATGTGTCTTGGTACGTTTACCTAATAAAATAAGCCTCCAATGCCAACATGTTATTCAAGCATGAATTATGAATGTTTGTAAGACTATTATGCAGATGTCTGTACTTCATGTTTTCTTTCACGTGATAATGTTGTTGAACTATTTCAATTATTTTAGTACTTATCTTATTGATAATATGTTGTAATGGTTGTTATTGTCATTCCATCCTTCTGTACTATTCCAATATATATTAGACAAACATTTCTCATTCATTCATTGTAATGACCGTCACATCCCTTGTGGACTATTTCGATGGATGCTAAACAAGTCTTGTTGTTTTTTGTGTGTCTCTCCTTCAGTGGTACTATTACCTCTCTCTTATAGGTCCACCTTTTCGTCCCCCCCCCCCACACAGTAGAAGAAATTTGACACACATGCGATTGAACACTCACCAGGCACACCCCCACTTTCTTTTTGAAGGAGAATTTTCACTCCTCTCTCTTGCTAACAGTTAGATCCAAGGCATAACTTTAAGAATACATGGCAATCGACCTGATATTCCAGAAGGGGCTCCTACTAAAAATGGTGTGAGGTCTAATTGGGAATTCACATCGGGGATACCCTTTGGTTAATGAATTTCCAACACTGTCAACAATGGTAGAATGTGGGCCAGATGACAAGTTGAGCTTGTTGAATCTGGTTTGAACCTCTTATCTAAAATGGCTCGTCTTCAAATCTTACTCTCAAGGTGTTTTTTTAATTTTTCCATTAATCAATTTTCAATCCCTGGTGAGCCTTTATACCACTTATCTCAGTAAAATTTTCATGGTGATGATGAAACATCCATAACTGAGCACACTTCTAATTTTCTTATATTTTGTGAACCTTACGAAATTGATGATGACAAATTTGCTTGTGTTATTTTCTTCCTTGCCCTCAAAGGTTGTGTTAATAGATGGTGTCATACCTTTGCACCTACTTCCATTCATTCCCTTCATCATTTCCTCGAGGAGCTTCATCAAGCCTTTTGTAGGTATGATCGCCAAAATTTTTGTAGAAGAATCGATCTCTTAAGAATGAATCCTAATTAGTTCAGGATTTTTTTGATCGATTCCCTCACCTTTTCTATGAAATTTCGAAAGAAGAGATGAATTAGGATTCCTTGAAACAAGAGCTTGAGTTCTTGGTTCTTATCCCTTTACAAGGTGAACCTAAACCCACTGATTTCCCTACCCCCCCAACTCTTGTGAACCATGGGACACCTCTAATTTAAAAGGAGGATCCTACTATTCCTTGTGTTCCTTTTTCTCCTCATTTTCTACTTCCAATGAGGTTACCTCCTTGTGGTGATAATAATTTTGGGAGATCTCTTAATCAAATTCCTAATCCATCTTCTCATTCTTCTTCTACTTTTCATGACTCAAATTCAATGGAGGGAATTCCATAATTGCTCGTGAAGCCCATGGTGAAGACTAACTCCTCCATTCCGCAAGATGATGTTATTGTTCATAACTCTAGTCTCAAATATGATATGGATTTATGTTATCCTCTATCATCTACAGGACATGACTCTTTGTACCATGATTCACCTGAGCAATCTGTTCCACCAACTAGTTTTTCACACTCTTTTGATTTTTGTGTTGATGGTTTAAATTGTGATCATATACAAGGTAGTCACATTACACAGGTAGAAGAGAAGGAAGGTGAATAGGTTTAAAATATTTCTTCTATTTTCCAAAATTCTCCATGTGAAGATGATGCGCTTCCATTCTTGGATGATTTTAAATCTACTAATCTTGGTAGTGAATCAAATGTATTCAATCCTTTCGATAAATCTATAGCCTTGGGAAACAGCCATTCCAATGATGATGACTCTATTAATGTATGAAATCATGAATTCCCAGGTGTATCAGCTGACCTTTTAGTTTCCACTACAAGTAAAATACCCTCTAGTGGGGGTTATAAAGGAGGTTTTTAGTATTAGAAAATTTGCCAAAATTGTCAAAAAAACATTTGCTACAACATCCATTTATGGTTACGAAGGTTTTGGCAGAGCTTTTAATGGAAATTCAACACAACTAAAAAAATTAGGTGACCGGAGGTTATTATGGATGTTTTTTTCATCGATGCGCTACTAAGGTTTCAACGCACTGGTGCATGTCATCTAGAAGGTGGCCCAGGGCGGTCGAAGGTGCATGCACCAGGCTATCAAGGTATAAAACCACACCGAGCGCAGTGTTGGTGATACACTGTAGGGGGCTGTCCCAATTGGTCTTGGGATTTGTGCAGTTCCCATATATCGTCTCAACGCATCGGTGCGTATACTTATAGAAACGCATCGGTGCTCTGTATCAGACAAACGCATCGAGATTTATAATTGGTATTGGTATTTGTGCTGTGCTCATAGGTTGTACAAATGCATCGGTGTTTAGTCTCACATAAATGCACCGGTGTGTAGTATTGTTAAGTCCCTATATTAATAGTGTAGTCCCTTATTATGTTAGTGTAGCCCCACTTATTGTTATTTTTGTACCCCTGTAACCCCCATATTGTTATTATTGTGCCCTTACATTATTATTGTTAGGTCGGCTAGGATTACATTATAGCCCCACTAGGATTATATTGTGGCCCCATGGACTCTTATATATATAGAAGGAGTTTTGTTCATTTGTCATCCAAGAATTGTTCATTTATGTAATGTATTAGGTTTCCTACCCCTAAAGTGTCTTATTTCTAGGCTACTTATCTCTTTTCTTCTATTTTTGGAGCTGGTTACACAACATTTGGTATCAGAGCTTTGGATTCTAGGGTTTCGCTGCTCCAAACAGGTCATCGTGGCATTTTCGCTATAACTTTTTTTCTACGAAGTTTCAGAAGCTGAAATTTTGAGGGTGCGAAGCCGAAATCCTGAGGAAGATTGTCTAAAAATTTCAAAGCTTGGTTCACAATATTTACGACGATATCATCTGTGAAGTTAGGTATTTTCAGGCTCCTAAAACGAACAAAGGTGTGGCATTTTACGTATAGAATTTTTCATACGAAGTTTCAGAAGCTAAACTTTTTAGGGTATGAAGCCAAAATCCTAAGGAATATTGTCTAAAAATTTCAGAGCTTGGTTCGCAACATTTTTTGAGATATGATCCATGGAAGGTAGTGCTTTTTCAGGCTCCTGAAATTCATCTCAAAGAGGTGATCGTGGGAAACGTTCAATAACTCTCTCTCTGAGAATTGGATCAGAGTGACGTAAAATGTAGTCACAAGTACACGGAATGTAGTTTCTTGGCTATCAATTTCAGAGGCAAAGGACGAAACAGTGACACGTGGCAAGTCGAAAAATTTCGCTCTACTGAACCGGTCCAGAATTAGGTCATTGTGGGAGATTGGACGCAACTTTGTCTTGGAGAATCCAAATCAGGTCAGACCTGTGGCATTCAAAAGATAATTAAGAGGGATATTTCATTGCTGAATTTTAGATATTGAAGAGTCTCAATCACAGAGATAATCCAATTCCAATATCGAGCTCCTCAAAAGAAAGTAAAATGTGTGTATTTGTTTTTTTAAATTACATAACGTTTGTTTGAAAAAGCAGTTTGAAGTGATTCCAAGGGCATATTGAAGAATATTTATCAGAATTGGGTTATATAATGCCTCTAAAAAATAATTCGATACCCATTAAGCCCTCAGAAATCTATACAACGATGCATGAAGAGGAAGAATTGCAGTATGAGATATCAAAATTACGGTACCAAGTGCAAAAAATTTCGATCTTACGAAGAGCAACTGAAGATGAAATAGATGGTTTAAAAGTAGAAATGAAGGCTAATTTGGATGGTTTGAAGGATAAAATAATAGCTAATATGGATGATAAATTAGTGGAAGATCACATCGAGCATCAACAACAAGTTCTCCAACTCTCAAAGGATAACCCAACTTTGGTGCAGAATCTAATGAAACAACAGGAAGATCAACATGACATCGAAAGAAGTTATGAAGCAGTCATAAAAATAAGAACTCGACAAGTACGATCAATTTCAGAGTATCTCAGCAAGTGGAAGAACTATCCTGTAAAAGATTCCACATGGGAGGATGAGAATTTTATACAGAAGCATCAAGAAATAATCAAGCGTTGAGGACAACACTTGTTTGAAGGAGAGGGGCATGTTAAGTCCCTATATTAATAGTGTAGTCCCTTATTATGTTAGTGTAGCCCCACTTACTGTTATTGTTGTACCCCTGTAACCCCCATATTTTTATTATTGTGCCCTTACATTATTATTGTTAGGTCGGCTAGGATTACATTATAGCCCCACTAGGATTATATTGTGGCCCCATGGACTCCTATATATAGAAGGATGTTTTGTTCATTTGTATCATCCAAGAATTGTTCATTTATGTAATGTATTGGAGGTTGCCCCCTCGAAGTGGCTTATTTATAAGGCGTTCATATCTCTTTTCTTCTATTTTTGGAGTTGGTTACACAACAAGTATCGCACAAACACACTGATATTTTTAATTGGTTTTGGTATTTGTGCAGTGCCCATAGGTTTTAGAAATGCATTGGTGTGCTACAACATACAAACGCACCGGTGTACAGTAATTTACATGCACCAGTGTTCATTTTGTATTTTTTAGAAACATCGACTTGTGACAGTGCAATTATTGTGATTTTTTAAAATTCATTATTCATTAAAAGTCGACACATCTTATAAAAATATTCATATTAATTAAATTTTTATTAATGCATTTGAATGTGATGTTTGGATTAATTTGTTATATCATATCATAATTATTGTGATTTTTTAAAATTCATAATTCATCAGAAGTTGACACATATATATCTTATAACTGTATTCATAGGAATTAAATTTTTATTAGTGCATTTGAATGTGATGTTTGGATTAATTTTTTATATCATATCATCAAATTTCACATCTCTTCATTATGATATTTAATCATCCATAAATTTAATCATTGGTGTTACATTTCACAGCGACAATGGAGAACGCAATAGAATAAATTAAAACACACATATATATATGAATAAGACAGTATTTTTCATACAAAATGGGAAAGTTATTGGTATCCCTTTGTCTTTCAATTGGGACACTATGTCCATTACATTAAACAAAATCTCTGATTTCACAAACAAATATTTAAAAAAATACAATGCCTTGCTTTGATATCCAAACATAGTGATCATCATTCTTTGCTTGAACTGTTGTTACTGCTAGAGCTACTTCCATGACTTGGGTTATTTTCAGGAATGTTTTGTTCACATTGTTGATTTTTTCTTCTTCTTCACCTTCCATCTACAAACATAAAAATAAACTATAATTAGTGTATATACATAGGTGAGAATAATGAAAATTGCAATATTAAATAATATACATCAATGTAAATCGAAAATAAATGACGTACCATAGCAACAATTGACTCATAAACTATACACATTCTTTCAAAACCATGTACCATGCCATATTTCAAGATTTCATCTATTAGCGCAGTTTCATACTTTGTTTCCTGCAAGTTTTATACCCCATAACAAATCATATATCTAATATAAAATAATTTTTTGTTCTATTAGTTATAGACGGAGCTAAGTAAAACAGGATCGATAGATGCTTACAAATTCCACAATTAACTTCTGATATGCCAACATATACTCACAACCCATATTTAACCCAATTTCAAAAAATTCGTCTGATGGTTCTTCATTGTATGTTAGCACCTGTTTGAAGACATTCAATGATGATTTTTGTAAAACAACTTAAAAAATACAAAATGAAATCTATTTAAGTTGTTATAAGGAGGTAACAATTACTCACAAACTTAGATATCAACCCTTTTCTTCCTTGTTGTCCTGTTTTATGTGTTGAATGGGTTCCATTTTATTTTATTTTATGCAAGAAAATACTTTAAAATTAATATTTAATGCTAAATTGTTTATTTATTGTACCTAGTTGTTGTTGAGATGGCTCCTCTTGCGATGCAATTTTGTCCATTTCTTTGACCATCTCCTTGTACACCTTTTTGGACATTCTTACTGGCATATTTCAAATATCATCTCGTTCATCTATTGATATTTTCATAATCTTCCTGAAAATGTAACATGACAATAAAATATTTAATTTTTATATTGATATATGAAAATTAAATATAACAAAAGTGATATTTCTAAATAATTCTAGACAAAATTTTAAAGGAATATTACTTTTTCATTCCTTCTTTTTTGTTGTTGTACATTTTTTCAAGTTTGACATGTCTCATTGACCAATTCTCTGGAAACTCTTCCTGTAGTTTAGATAAAATTTGGTTCTTGGAATCATTGGATTGATTTTTGTATTGTAAGTGGAAAGAACTTCTATACATTCGTTCCACTAGATCCCTCAATCTTTTGTAAGAGTTTTCCCCCTTTCGTTAACCTCTAGCACCACTCCTGATGAGCTAAGGAGCAATTCATTTTCATTTGCATGTTCTATTTTTTCTTTTCTTTTCTTAGAAAAACATTCCTTTTCTAAGTTGTTGGTCCCTGTAGAACATTAAACATATGTGAATTCATAGATTGTTTGACACATATTATCTAATAATTTTAAGTATATTATTAATGAAAATTAAAAAAAGAAACTCATACTGGATTGATAGTATTTTTTCATTCAACTGATTCATCCTTTTGCAATTTTTCTATCAAGCTTTTATGCTCTTTTGGTCCTAGATCAGAAATAACCTTATCGAGCTTCATCATTTTGTGGCTCTGCATGATACACAGTAAACAATACATATTAGTTAAACTTACATATAGTTCAAAAATAATATTTTTTGTAAAGAATTTACAAAGAACTTTCCTTTTTTGATTTTCTTGATGTGTTATCAGTATTTTTGTTACTTGATCTCATGTCAGGCATTTCTTTATCAATCTGAAACCTGTACCATATCATTCATTAATATATTTATAAATAAATTGTCAACTTTTCAAGTAAAAAAAAAAAAATCTCAAGAAACCGGTGTGCCATTCATGGTGTACGCACCGACGTCAATGCGTTGCAGTCTTATAAACGCACCACAAAAATAGTATAATAGACCGTATGGTTCTCTATGTAAACAAGGAGCACCGATGCGTTACATGTTAACCACCGCACTAATTTACACAGAGAAAATAATAAAAATCGTCCAGTGTTATTTTTTGTAGCATAAACACCCTGCACAAACAAGGGACCACCATATGGTGCTTTCTGTCAACTAGGAGACACGATGCGGTGTGTTATATGTTACATGGTGCATCGATTAACACAATAAAACATTTTTTTTGCAAAACATCTTGTTCGTGGCATGCCATAATGAAATATCGCACTGGTGCCTTATTTTATGTTGAATTTTGCAACAAGAAACAGTGAAGGAGGCATCCTAAAACATCATCCTTGATCCTAGTTGGAAAATAATCACCTAAACTAGGTGGGGCCCACACAGGATATTTTTAGGTGTATTTCTATTTTTAGACATGGTGAGCATATTATATAAGTTGCAAGATGCTATTTGTATATGGTTGGTCAAATGTGAAAAATAGATGAAATTATATTTTTAGAATATTGGGCAAAGTCTATTTATAGATCGTCAATCTGAAAATGGATGCATGTCGATTATTATGAGCTCTTAGTAGTAATCAGACTCTAAACAACAACTTATTCTCTTGGAGCACTTCAGTTCAGTGCACAATAGCTGACAGAAGGAATTACGCTATTCCTAAGGGTTTACTGGAGCTAATGCATGAAGGATTCAGTTATAACTCAAGTGGCAGAGTTATGGGACAGTTGGAAGAAGTAGTTATGGAGCTGCATTCATTTTAACTCAGTTAGACTCAGTTGAGTTAGTTGTATCTAGTCTAACTGATTGATACACTAGTGAGAGTGGAGTGAATTAACTAGTTAATTAATTCAAAAATAATAAATCATTAATCAACTGAACAATACATTAGTTAACTAAAGTGCATGGCAGTTTCAGTGGAGACCAGTGGAGAGGTAGGTGAAAGGGCAAGATAGACTATCAATTGTGACTATAGTGATGCATTGATTTCATCCAACACTCAGTGGAGATGCCAATGAGGATTGCATGAGAAAGTCTGGAGTAATTTGAACTCATTCAGAGCTATTTTTCAGTAGGGATTTTGCAGTAGAGGCAGGCTAGCAGGTGGCAAAGATCGATGCACCGATTTGCAAGATCGGGCCTGATTAGTGTGTAGCGATTGTATTGTACTGAAAGCTTGATATGATCAGCATTGTATAAGGATTGTTACATGATCTCTATGAAATATATTATATACATATATTTGGGGTTTTCAGCTTCAGGATTTTCCATTAAACAACTGTGTTAATGTGTGTGAATTTTTATTGTTTCATGTGTGCATTGCAATCTTGATTTAATTTCCGCAAATGATCAATGGTGGAATAGATTATGTATTTTGCATGAAGTTAAAATAGTGTGAGATCAAGATAATATTGGACATATAACACATAAGTTATATAATTTCTACATGTTATCAAAGCTAGGTTGATCATTGGAGGAGATTGGAATTATTGAAGCGGTTGAGTTTTGTGCTGGTGGAATTCAAATTTGCTGTAGTGTTTTCTTGGTGTCGAAGTTGAGCATTCATTTAAATGTCTTTCAACAGATTTTGATTGGAGTATGCCCTTGATGATAGCTCAAATTACATAGCATGTAAGGACAAGATGGAGGCGGTGCTGGAGGATAATGGGTTGAAGGAGTTCATCGATAGCGATGTTCCTAAGCTGGGATCTAGCGATGCTGCCGCACTTGACGTATGGAAAAAGAAGGTAGTAAAGTGTCGAAGGATTCTGTTGGAAGGCGTGAAGGACCACATTGTGTCCAACCTTCATAGGAAAACCACTCCATTCTTAATGTGGAAGGCTTTGACAGACTTGTTCCAAAGCAGAAGTGACCAGAGGAAGTTGGCACTTGAAGACAAGCTCAGAAAAATAAAAATGGAGAAGAATGACACTATTCCGGTATACTTGACAAAGTTTGTCCAATGCAGGGATGAGCTTGGGAGTGTAGGATTCAGTTTTGATGAAGAATAATTGGTGAGCTTGGCTCTCCTTGGGCTTCTAAAGAGTTGGCATAGCTACGAAGACTCTGTCAATGGACGAGAGAAACTGTCGGGATGGGAGAGACTTTGGTCGGATCTTATGCAGGAGGAGCTAAGGCAGGGTACTAGGGATGGATCTTCATCGAAGAATGATGATGAAGAGGATTTCGCTTTGGTTTCCAAGGCAAATAAGAAGAAGGGGAAGAAATTCCATTCTATATCTGAGGCCGGTGAAGATGGCAAAGAGCATGACATGTCCAAAGTGAAGTGTTTTCAAGGTCATGAACATGGGCATTTCGCCACTAATTGTCCACATAAGAAGAAGAACAAGATGGCTGCTGGAGCTGCAGCTGGTGAGGATCTTGCCTCGTAATTTGAGCTTGACTTCTCATTGATTGCATGCATGGTTTCTAGTGCATTGGGATCGGGGTGATACTTTGATAGTGGTGCTTCCTTTCACATGATGGGAGATGTGAACCTTTTCAGTGACTTGGTCAAGAAAGATCTGTAGTTGCATGTTGAGTTGGGTGACAATGGACGATACAATGCAACCGACATTGGGACCATTACCTTTCAGAGGGAGTCAGGTAAAATAATTCTTTTATAAGATGTTGTGCATGTTCCAGGTTTAAAGAAGAATTTAATCTCAATCGCAATGTTAGAGGATAAAGGCTATGATGTTGTCTTTAGTGAAGGAAAAGTTTTCCTTTGGTACAAAGCAACAGGACAAGTCAAGAAGGTTGGGATTCGAGCTAAGAATCTTTACAGACTTGAAGTAGATGGGATTTCTATGGAGCTTCCTACTATTGGGAAGTATGAGAAAGCCATGTAATTGAAGCTTGAGAGGGAGCAAGTTTTGCATGCAGGTAAGAGTGAACCTCGAAATGTGGAGCAGCCACAAGATGAGGATCATGGAGTGGGAGCAACCACTCATGTAGAGAAATTTCGTGCCAGATGAGTAGAGGGAGTGCATGCAGCTATACCACCAGGTGAGAGGTGGGGCGAAATGCATGAGTAATCCCAAGAGGATATTTCTAGGCAGGATTCATTGAGATGGTGTGGATGTCATGAATTGAACCTCGCTATGAGGTGCCCACAGAGTAGCAGTAGCATGATCAGTTGGATTAATGCAGGCATATCAAAGTGACAGTGTGATCCAGGTGGATATTGGTGGTTACCCACCTATTCCACTTGGGGCTCCACCATTATCTATTTCAGTTTTCCAGTTTCGGCACAGTTTACTATTTTTAGCAGTTTTTCGGGTCCTAAACTTCCGGAGCCATTTTGAGGCCCTAAACGACGTTTTTTGGGAAAATGGAGAGCAACATGGGTCCATGGACCGATGTTGCTCGTTCCAAATTTGTAGTCCTCGGATAGATCTTTCTAACATGGTATGGTACACATCAAACGGAGATCGTATGCCAAAGTTACGCCCCTGGGAAGTTGAAACACCAATTTACCCAAACGGGGCCCATAGTTTTGGCGCTTCATCTCGTAGGGTTAGGGTTTTGGCTGTTTAGGATTTCCCATTGTTTCTAAATGATAAATAGGCCCTTGAGCCTCATTGTAACTCATTTCAGAGGCCTGTAGCTGCCACATCTCTTCTCAAAGATAGCTACCAGCGCCCTAGCTAGTTTTATTTCCATTGTCTGTAAGAAAATTTCAGTTCTTTGATATTAATGAAATGAAGTGTTATTTTCGCTGCATCTCTATATTTATGGTTATATGTTTATTCTGTTGCGTTCCTGCATAAATCTGGATCAGTGGTATCAGAGCGGTCTGCTTTTTCTCGATCCTTCTTTGCATGTCCCCAACGAGGTCGGGGTATAAGGAGCTAGGGCTTGATCTGGTAGAACCTTTGCAAGATCAGCCTCGCAAACCTCGACGGACGCCCATGGGGGACGAAAAGAAAGATGAGGGAGCAGGAGATCCTATCAAAATATTGCTCGAGGAGGCCCTCGAAAAAACAAAGGAACGCGATGATGGATAGCTTTGCTCAGATCCTTCAACGGCTGCCCACCGGCGGCGCATCTGCATCCAGTAGCCACTCTGGAGTTGCGACTCCCTTTAAGGTACAAGTAAATTTTGACATTCCCATATTTGAGGGTCAAATAGACGCAGGTGCCGTAGATAGATGGTTGAATCTATTAGAAGGATATTTCTCTGTTCATGACTTTTCAGACCGGGAGAAGATTATTTTTGCACTCCTCAAAGCTACCCCCCATGTTAAGGACTAGTGGGAAACCTACTGTGAGAACAAGGACCAGACAGAACCCTCTCTGTTCTTGGCCGTACCAACTTGGAATTCTTTCCGAGACACCGTCAAGGAACAGTACTATCCCGTGGGGAGCTATGAGGACAAGTACATACAATGGACCACGCTGCGACAACAAAGGGATCAAGATGTGCATGAGCTGACGAATCTGTTCCATACCCTGCGCACAAAGTTGGGTATCAAAGATTCAGAGAAACATCTGGTGCTAAAGTATCGCAGCTGTCTGCACAAATACATTCAGGAGGAAATGGAGTTCCTTGACATCTCCTCGCTTGGTACGGCATACCGGTATGCCGCCAAGATTGAGCAGAAATTCAAGCAGAAGAAGCGAGACTTTGGATCTGCGAATCAAAAGCAAGGGAAAGGTGCTTCCAAACCGCAGAACAAAGGACCAAGCCAAGGCATGGTGGCTAAATACAACTCATCGAAGCCACAAGAAAAGAACAGCACCGCAAAGCCAAAGAAGGACACGGGAAAGTGGTGTGAGTTCCATAAGAGCTCCACTCACAACACAAGTGAGTGTCGGGCCAAGCAGTCGCTAGTGGCCGAGATGAGGGCTTATGAGTCAGATGCATGCTCTGACTCCGAATCAGAACCTGAAAAGGCGAATGAAAAAGGAAAACAGATTATTGATGCGGAGCCCAACGCCACTGTTGCAACTGCAAAGATCCAAAAGGAGGAACCGGAAGATCCAGAGGAGGAGGAACGTCTCTTCCACTCCCAGATGTGGGTAAAGGGCTCCCCGGTACAGTTCATTGTCGACAATGGGAGCCAAAAGAACCTCATTTCAGCAGACGCCATGAAGCGGTTGGGCTTGCCGACCACATCTCACCCACATCCATACACCATCGGGTGGCTTCACCAAGGACGAGATCTCCGCGTCAGCCAGCAGTGCCGCCTTCCCTATAGCATCAAGCCCTTCACGGATGAGGCATTATGTGACGTTGCTCCTATTGATGTTTCTGATGTATTATTAGGACAACCATACTTGTGGAAGCGTCATGCTGTGTATGAGTCTCGGCCTCGTGCCGTTATTGTTACTTTGGGAAATAAGTTGTACAGGATACCAGAGGTACCACCTCCTGCCGCTATCTCTTTGGTTACTGCAAAACAATGTAGTAAGCTCATTTCCAAAACCAGGAAATTCGTTTTCCTGATGATCCGCCCCCAGGGCAAGAAGAAGACTGTGGCCACGACCTCCAGACAGGGCTCCTCTACACAACAACAACAAATGGATAAGGTTGTGGAGGAGTACGGGGACATATTCACCTCACCCACAGGGGTTCCTCTGCACTGTCAGGTCAAGCACCCGATTGATCTGACCCCAGGTGCACCGCTACCTAATGGACCGATCTATCGGCGCTCTGTTATGGAGAATGATGAAATCCAGAGGCAGATTTAGGAGCTGTTGCAGAAAGGTCACATCAGACCAAGTTCATCACCCCGTGGGAGCCCGATCGTGTTGGTACAGAAGAAGGATGGGACGTGGAGACTCTGTATTGACTATCGGGCGCTGAACAAGATCACTGTCCGGAATAGGTACCCAATCCCACGGATTGATGACCTTTTGGACCAACTCAAAGGTGCAAAATATTTCAGCAAGATCGACCCGAAGTCTGGGTATCACCAGGTACCAATTGAACCCTCCGATGTGTGGAAGACTGCCTTCAAAGCCAAGGAAGGCCTTTTCGAATGGCTGGTCATGCCTTTCGGGTTGACGAATGCTCCCGCCACCTTCATGAGGATGATGGATGACATCTTGCGACCATTCACCAACTCATTTGTAGTGGTGTACTTGGATGACATTCCGATCTTCAGCCAGACTTGGGAAGAGCACCTTCACCACATCCGACAAGTCCTCCAAACACTGCGGCAACACAAGTTGTGTGCCAATTTGGAGAAGTGCACGTTTGGCATGACCCAGGTTCAATATCTGGGATACATTATTCATGAAAGGGGGGTGCATGTGGATCCAGCCAAGATCCAAGTCATTCGGGATTGGCCAGCCCCGACTACTATAACAGAGCTTTGCAGCTTTCTGGGTCTTGCTAATTTCTACCGTAGATTCGTGTTGGGATTCTCTCATATCACTTCGCCCTTGAGTCAAGTCACCAAAGGAGGAGCGAGAGCAAAATTCTTTTGGTCGGAACCTCAACAGAAGGCATTCAAAGAATTGAAAAATCGCCTCTGTTCTGCCCCAGTGCTCACCTTACCAGACTTGCAGCAGCCATTTGAGATCGAGACAGATGCCTCCGACTATGCTATTGGGGCAGTTCTTACTCAACAGGGACATCCAGTGGCATATCACAGTGAGACATTGTCTGAGATAGTTCGCAAGTATCCCACCTATGACAAATAAATGTAGTCCATTGTGCAAGCCTGTCGACAATGGAAGCATTACATTTTGGGGAAGGAAACAATCATCCACACAGACCACCGGCCCCTGCAGTTCATACAGACACAAGGGAAGTTGCAGAATGATCGCCATCAGAAGTGGTCCACATATCTGCAACAGTTGCATTTGAACATCAAGTACAAGAAGGGTAGCACCAATCATGTTGCAGACTGCCTCAGCCGACCACCGATCGTGGCGCTCACCACTGTGCTCAGCTCTTGTGGGCACGAGACTTCTAATTGGCCGCTTCTCTATGAGAGTGACCCAGAATTCAGCCAAACTTACAAGGCACTCTTGGGGGGTGCGCAAGTTCCAAATTTTCACCTCCAAGATGCACTTTTATGTCACATGGGACACCTTTGTGTTCCTTCAAGAGAGCGTGCCAAGATGATATGGGAAGCACACTACAGTCGAGTCGCTGGGCATCTCGGGGTCGAGAAAACAGTAGCAATCCTGCAGAAGTATTTCTATTGGCCGAACCTTCGAAAGGATGTCGAGAAGCACATCAGATCCTGCACTGCTTGTGCCATTGCCAAACCGACCATCAAGAAGCAGGGCCTATATACTCCTCTACCTACCCCTAGTCGACCTTGGGAATCCATCTCCATGGATTACATGTCGGGCCTGCCTTCTACTAAGCAGGGAAATGACTGTGTTTTTGTGGTCATCGACAGATTCTCGAAGATGGCCATTATGGCGTCTTGCAAGAAGAATATCACAGCAGAAGCCACTGCTAAACTCTTCTTTGAACGAGTGTGGGTGCACTTTGGGATCCCACAGTCTATCATATCAGATCGGGATAGCAGGTTCCTCAGCACATTTTGGTCCAGCCTCGGGTCGATGTTGGATACCAAGCTCACCAAGTCCACAGCTTTCCATCCCCAAACAGATGGCCAGACAGAGGTCGTCAACAGAATGATTGTACACATTCTGCGCATGTACAATTCAAAGCATCCACGCACATGGGATGAGAGCCTCCCCTATGTACAACATAGTTATAATCGGGCTCTCCACAGTTCAATCAGCCATAGCCCCTTTCAGGTGGGCTTGGGATTCCAGCCACTATGTCCCATTGACGTAGCCATGCCATTTGCAGCTGCTCAGGCCAATTCAGCTCATGTCCAGTCTGAAGTTGACAAAGCAAGTAGCTTCATCGAGCGCATTCAACACATCCGCCAACAGGTTCATGATATATTGGACAGAGCGAATGCCAAGTACAAGCAACGCCATGATCAACACCGGGTGCCACACAACTTCCAGGTGGGCGACAAAGTATGGCTACATTTGCAGAAGGAGCGCCTCACTGGACCCCACCGCAAGCTTCACCCACTCCGATACGGACCGTACACCATCACCAAGGCTGTAGGGAACAATGCCTTCGAGCTCAGTATTCCACCATTCCTTGGTTTGCACCTAGTCTTCAATGTGGATCGCCTTCGTCCTTACTTCCCACCTCTACTGGACACCTCGGACATTGCAGAACAACTCACACCAACAGAGTTAAATCCAGATTGCATGGAACAGGCCACCACAGATTGTATCATGGACATGCAAATCAAGAACACTCGCCAGCAGAAGATCCAACTATATTGGGTTGTCAAAGCTGGCCAACTCCTGCACCAAGGAAAGTGGTTCACCAGGGACCAAGTTCAGCAGAAATTTCCTCATCTCATGGAGGAACTTAACGCAATGGGGACCATTGATTCCTAAGGGGGGAGGAATGATCCAGGTGGATATTGGTGGTCACCCGCCTATTCCACTTGGGGCTCCACCATTGTCTATTTCAGTTTTTCAGTTTCGGCACAGTTTACTATTTTTAGCAGTTTTTCGGGTCCTAAACTTTCGAAGCCGTTTTGAGGCCCTAAACGACGTTTTTTGGGAAAACGGAGAGCAACATGGGTCCATGGACCCATGTTGCTCGTTCCAAATTTGTAGTCCTCGGATAGATCTTTCTAACGAGGTATGGTACGCGTCAAACGGAGATCGTATGCCAAAGTTACGCCCCTGGGAAGTTGAAACACCACTTTACCCAAACGGGGCCCATAGTTTTGGCGCTTCATCTCCTAGGGTTAGGGTTTTGGCTGTTTAGGATTTCCCATTGTTTCTAAATGATAAATAGGCCCTCGAGCCTCATTGTAACTCAGTTCAGAGGCCTGTAGCCGCCACATCTCTTCTCAAAGATAGCTACCAGCGCCCTAGCTAGTTTTATTTCCATTCCGTCTGTAAGCAAAATTCAGTTCTTTGATATTAATTAAATGAAGTGTTATTTCTGTTGCATCTCTATATTTATGGTTATATGTTTATTCTGTTGCGTTCCTGCATAAATCCGGATCACAGTGTCGGATACTGGAGCGCGGTTTAGAGTTGACAGCAAGTGCAGAGTGCATGGGTGCAGAGTTCAATAACGCAGTGGTTCCTAAAGACATGTGTAGTCGGTACCAGTAGAAGTCGAACACTTTGATGATAGATGCATTAGACTGATTGAGTTATTTGGAGCCTTTCAGTTTCGGAAGTGTTGCAGCAAGAGTTGCAAAGCAGCTGCATGGAGTTGCAGGGCGCTTGCAAAGGTTGCAGGGCGAATGCATGGAGTTGCATGTCGCATGCAAAGACAGTCCTTTCTTGTTGAGAGGGAGTGTTGAAGTTTGTAACAAGAAACAGTGGAGGAGGCATCCTAAAACATCATCCTTGATCCTCGTTGGAAAATAATCACCTAAACTAGGTGGGGCCCACACAGGCTATTTTTAGGTGTATGTCTATTTTTAGACATGGTGAGCATACTCTATAAGTTGCAGGATGCTATTTGTAGATGGTTTTTCAAATGTGAAAAATAGATGAAATTCTATTTTTAGAAAATTGGGCGAAGTCTATTTATAGATAGTCAATCTAAAAATAGATGCATGTCGATTATTATGAGCTCTTAATAATAATCAGACTCTAAACAGCAACTTATTCTCTTAGAGCACTTCAGTTCAGTGCAAAAATGTGGCACAGCAGCTGAAAGAAGGAATTACGCTATTCATAAGGGTTTACTAGAGCTAATGCATGAAGTACTCAGTTAGAACTCAAGTGGCAGAGTTATGACACAGTTGGAAGAAGTAGTTATGGAGTTGTATTCTGTTTAACTCAGTTAGACTCAGTTGAGCTAGTTGTATCTAGTCTAACTGATTGATACGCTATTGAGAGTGGAGTGAATTAATTATCTAATTAAGTCACAAATAATAACTCATTAATCAACTAAACAATACATTAGTTAACTACAGTGCATGGCAGTTTCAGTGGAGACCAGTGGAGAGGTAGGTGAAAGGGCAAGATAGACTATCGGTTGTGACTATAGTGATGCATTGATTGCATCCAACACTCAGCGGAGATGCCAATGAGGATTGCATAAGCAAGGCTGGAGTAATTCAAACTCATTCAGAGCCATTATTCAGCAAGTATTGCACAGTAAAGGTAGGCTAGCAGGTGGCAAAGATCGATGCATGGATTTGCAAGATCGAGCCTAATTAGTGTGTAGCGATTGTATCGTACTGAGAGCTTGATATGATCAGCTTTGTATGAGGATTGTTACATGATCTCTATGACATATATTATATACAGATAGTTTGGGTTTCCAGCTTCAGGCTTTCCCGTTAAAAAACTATGTTAATGTGTGTGAATTTTTATTGTTTCATGTGTGCATTGCAATCTTGATTTAATTTCCACAAATGATCAATGGTGGAATAGATTTTGTATTTTGCATGAAGTTAAAATAGTGTGAGATCAGGAAAATCTTCGACATATGACACTCAAGTTATATAATTTCTACATTTTACTAATGACAAATTGATTAAAAAAAAAATGTTTTTAAATTTGTTATCACACGGTACTTTCGCGGTGTGCTCAGATAATACGACACACCGGTGCGCAAGGTTACGTCGGGCGCACTGATAAAAAAAATTATGTTTTAAAAAATTCACGAAAGGGTTGACATAGATTGGGATCTGACTATGTAAGTCATCCGGTGGGTTGGATGTCTTAGGCCTGTATATATCAATACAAACCCTATAAATCTAAAATGAAAAGCCCTAATTCTGAAATCACAGAAACAAGGAGAAGAAAGGGAAAAAACAAAAAGAATGTATCGTTTAGGCTAAAAATGGTTTTTTTTTTTTTGGTTTCTGAAAATCACAAATAAATTGATTTTTTTTTCTTACTACATAAAAAAAAAATCGTAGAAAAATTTAAAAAACAATAAACATCGAAATTTTTTTCTTACTGCATAAAAAAAACTGCACAAAAGTAAAAAAACAATAAACTTTAATCACGAGATCGTTTGAAATTCTATGCTACAAGGTTTTAATCACCATAGGTTTGGAATTTTGATCATATGAATACTTCTTTTCCAATGTATTTCACTGCTCCATAGTGCTCTCACGCTCTATTGCTCCAGGTATGTCTCCTGCAAATGTCTAGCTGAAATTTTTTGCAAAAATAGTGAAATAATGAAAAGTGTTTAGTATTTAAAGAATTGTCTTATGAAATTATATTTTCGAAAATATCTTGCCACCCATTTTTCAATTTACCGCTTTTTTCATTTAAAGAAAATAGAGTTGCGCTTTTTTTATTTGCGGTTATTTGTCACCGGTGTGTCACTTAATAGCACTGCATCGGTGCACCTGTTTATAACGTGGCACCAGTGCGCAGTGACTAAAACACACTGGTGCAGTGATCTGTACATTAGCACCGATAACAAAAAGTGCATTTTTAAGACACCGAAATTACTTGTAGGTGTGTGCACCAAAATTTATTGTTGATTTTACTCAAATGCATGGAGAAAATATCATAATTATATCAAATGGACAATTCTTCAAAATCCAGCTCATTTCATAATATTTCTCAAAGTCCATCGCGGAGTTCTCCCTATCCATCTCAAGAAGTAATATTTACTTTAGATTTTATTTATATTTTCATTATCTAATTGAATTTATGTTTTTTATCCATGTCAATCATGCATAGCTTAATTAAATTTATAATGTATACAAATTTGCAAGTTCATGCATATTCCTAATCGAGTTCAGATGCACAAAATATTCAAACAACTCCAAAACGTTGGAAGCTCTTATCAGGAGTAGCATACTGCAAGGCGCATTGGGTTGATGAAAATGGACAGCCGCTTCACCCTGCCAATTGTAACAATATTGCATCTTCTAGCCACAATCGTGGGAAAATCATGGTAATAATTATAATTGTTTGGTATAATGATTAATGTAATTATTTCAACGTCAAACCAATTAATCATGCAATATTGTCAATGTGGTTACTAACTGATATATATTTTGTATTAATCATGTTCAATTTTTTATTTTTAATTATTAGGGTTCTAGTGATGTTGAGCGACCTACCTACCATATTCCGTTGCACCCCACGACAATGTCAAATTGAGAGAAGACTGAATTAAGAGAAAAAAATTGGAGAGGAATGATACCAAGAATGGTTAAATCAACCACTGATTCAATTCCTGCTACGTCCAGATTCACGAATTAGGAATGACTACAAAAATAGTATTTCTTCACAAGATGGCAATGGAGGAAATCAAATAGAGGTTGGTATGGATGATTACTTAAGGGATATGACTGCCATGGAGACAATGTTGTTATATGCATTCCAAAACAATGATCAACTAGGGGATGATGTTCATATCGCTGACATCTTTTTCGAAAGCCTTAAATTTGCTTCCACCACCCCTCTCTTTGGACCTGGCGGCCAGTCAAAGTCTACCCAGTTGGGGACAACAATGTTACTATACAACTTGAAAGAAAAGTTTGGCTTGTCGAATGCATGTTTCTCAGAAATTTTGAGGTAAGTTACCACAAAGTCCTCCCTTATATAAATTTGAGAAATATAATTAGTACACAATGAACATTACAAATGGTAAATTTTATGAACGTTAATAATTATATCGAAATTAATGTAAATTTTTAATATATTTTTCCATGATCACCAACTATAGGTTATTCAAAGATAAGGTTCTTCCGAGTGATAATGTCTTGCTTGGTAGCTGTGAAGAGGCAACTCTATATAGAGGAGAATATGCATACAAAGAGATATGTTCTAAATGTGGGCATCACAGGTATGATAAATAAAAAAAGAAGGGTAAATCACATATTGGTCCTCCTTTTAATATGTTGAGGCACATGCCTATAATCCCAAGGATTCAAAGGCTCTTTCATTGCAAAGAATTAGCTATGTTTTAGGGATGGCATGCCTCACACAGAAGTGAGTTGGGAGTTATGCGAATCCCAACTAATTCAGTAGCCATGAAGCATATAGAGGATACATGGCCCGAAAAATTCAAGGATGAAGTGTGAATTCTATGACTCAGCATAGCCATGGATGGCGTCAAACCATATTCCCTCTAGAACACCAAGTATTTTTTTTGGCATGTAGTAGTGATCAATAACAATATCCCCCCATGGTTTTCTGTAAAGAATGAACATCTTATTTTGGCTCTCATAGTCCCTGGTAGAAGAAAAGTGAATAATATCGATGTCTACTTACAACCACTAGTAGATGACTTGAAGGAATCATGGGATGGTATAAATGTATACGATGTATCAAGACCCATCGCAGCAGAGAGGAGTTTTACGTTGTATGGCATATGTTCTTACACGACACATGATTATCCAAGCTTAGGAGTTTTCTCTGGTAAATTACATGTTTAATTTATTGATTTATTTATATACGTAACAATATTCTTTCAAATATTAGTTATTTAATTTGTTGTAATTGTTTTGATCTTCATGATATTCTTTAATGTGCCATGCATATTAATTGTATACAATAATCTCACAGGTCTTGTAACAAAAGGTTATTTTGTATGTAAATGTTGTGGACCTTCTCTGAAAGCTAGATGGTCCAAGGACCTACAAAAGCCAGTGTATGATTGCGCCAGGGTATTCCTCCCAAAATAACACCCTTACAGAAGAGCAACATCTTCTTTCAATGTTAAATGATAGAAAACCCAAAGGCCTCCAATAACGACACCAACTGAATGGATTAGAGAATATGAGAGAGAGAAGGAGGAGTTCATAGAAATGTTCGATTCAAATGGGGAGCCTATGTTCTATGATCCAGAATTCTTTGACACCTATGTTGAGAAATTTCCCATTGGTGTGAAAAGGAAATCTATCTTTTATAACCTCCCATATTGGGAGCATCTTAATATTGCCCACTTATTAGATCCCATGGATATATTTAAAAAATATTCATCTTATTTATGGAGGCACATATCATCGAAACAAAGTGACACATTGGTTTTCAGAAAAGATCTTATTACTTCAAAAACTAAAAATAAACATTCACCAAGATGATTAGAAAGTACGGGATCAGAGGCAGGCACTAGTCCCTCTAATTCATGGTATTTCAATGAAGGTGATGTCCCATGGATTTTTAAAAAAGATGATATTTATTTGGCAAAGGAAGTTATAATGGGTGTGAGGGTGCCAACTTCATACGGGTCTTCATTATGGCGCTGCTTCACCGTGGATTACCATTTGTCGGGGTTGAAATCACATGACCATTTGAATCTTATAAGAGTACGTATAATGTCAAAAGAATTATTTTATTATTTTTTATATTAATAAATTGTATCCCATACGGGGATCATAAAACATAACTAATTTTGTATATTATTGCATGTGTTTATAACTTTGCAGTGTCATTATCCTTTGTTCATGTGTTTTTGTCTGAAACATGAATTCCCTCAAGACCTAGGACGTTCCATATCGAAATTATCTTAATTTGTATGTTGGATCACGTCAAAGGAGATTCATGCGGCTAGCATTCCACGGTGGCGTCAAGAGATAGTGGAGATTGTTTGTATGTTTGAGAAGGAACTGCCAACGAGTTTCATGGACTTGTAGGTTCATCTTCTAATCCACCTAGTACATTAGTTTGAATTAGTTGGGATGGTTTCTTGTCATTGGATTTTCTTCTTAGAGAGGTACATGAAGAAATTAAAAGGTTTTGTTTGACAAAGGGAAAAACCCGAGGGGTCTATGGAGGAGGGGTACATATCGTATGATTTTTTCTATTATTCTAGTGAGTAAATCAAGAAGATCAACAACAAACCAGGTGTGGTGATTTGGGATGATGAAAGGGATGAAGACAAAAGATAAGGGGGGTTTCTCCAAATGAGTGGAAAAAAGCGCTTGATAAAGAGTAAGTGACTTATAATTTTTCAAATTTACACAAAGTAAATATTCATGTTGAACTTTGATATAATGTATATTTTGATATCTAAGTACTATATAATTTCGGTTTGATTTCATTAGCAAATGCAGAAATTGAACCAGTCAATAAATTCATTCTTTACAATTCTGAAGCGACACAACCGTGGGTCACATTATACGAACAAAAGAGGATGAAATGGGATAGTGACAGGAAATAATTCAGATGGTTGAATGGTAGAAGTGTGCCTTATCCTGATCATTTAAAAGAAAATATGCCAAAAATATGCCCCAACAATTGGGTTGTTGACCAAGTCAGAGAGAAATATGGTGCAACCGGCCATTACCTACATGCTGAAGAGGATGCGCTAAACCTAGGGATTGGGTGCAACAACTCGGTAATAATATATTTAATTTATATGTAAATTTGAAACTTATAAGACATCTATATTTCATATTTTAACTATTGGGTTATTATAAGACACATGACAGTATGATTTTTTTAATTTTTTTTATAATAGGTGCATTTGTTCCCATCTATGTGGGCATATGGACACCATTTTCGCACAGAAAATGCTGATGCTAGAAACATCACACAAGACTGTGGAGTGGAAGTCGCTTTCGATCAATCTAGTCGATCTAGCCACTATGATCAAAACATAGTACGAGGGACGTTAGGTTACGTCGTAAAGATACAAGAGATCATTGAAGTGGATTTCTCTTCTTTCCAATGTGTTATTTTTAGGTGCAAGTGGTGGGACACCTTTGATCGGAATAATGTAAATGAAGATCGCGATAGTAGGCTGATATGTATCAGCTCTAGAAAGATGTGGGATGAAGCTAAGGAGCCCTATGTTTTCCCCAAACACTACAACGAGGTGTTTTTTTACCCAAATGTGTTGGATAGGGATTGGTGGTTCATATTGAGACATGACCCTAGATTAAAACATATTTTTGAGAACAATAGTGTTATCATGACATGCGAATTGGAAGATAATGAGGGTGATCATGAGAACCGAGAATGATATGTTACATGTGTTATTTCATCAATATTTATACTTTTTAAGATGGGTTTTTCGAAACCTTATAATATGCATTTTGAATTAATTGTTAATTTGCATTGTGTTAATGTTAAAATCAATATTTCACTTGATAATTTTCAATTATGTTCATTTAAAAAACAATGGCATATTGTATAAAGTTCATCATAATAAAATAATGATAATTCTACAGTACATGAATTTATTTGCATTATTTTCTAAACTTTATTATGTTACAATAATTAACATTATTCTAGATTTATTATTTTACAATTATTTAAAATTTTACAAATTTAAAAATTTAAAAATTTTAATAAAATCATTTCACATTAATACAATTAAAATTTTCACATTAATACAATTAAAAATTTACAGATATTTTACATACAATTACAATTACAATCAATTCACAGTAATACAATTAAAATTTTACAAATATTTTACATAGAATTAAAATTGGAATTAGAATTAGAATTACAGTTACAATTTTACAATTTAACGTATAATTACAATTACAATTACAATTTTGGAATTTTACATATATACAATTACAATTTTACAAATTTAAAATTTACAATTACAATTACAATTTACAAATTTACATATATACCATTACAATTACAATTTTATAATTTTACGTATAATTAGAATTAGAATTATAATTTTACAATTTTACATATATACAATTACAATTAAAATTTTACAAATATTTTACATACAATTACAATTAAAATTACAATTAATACAAATACAATTACAATTTTAGAATTTTACATACAATTAGAATTAAAAATATTACAATTTTACAATATCATGATCATTTAATATTAAATTAATTAATAAACATCATGTTCATGATAACCATTGTACAAACATAATATTTGACAAAAAATCACATTCAAATTCGCTAACATCATTGCGATCATGATCATCTAACAAAACACATTTAGCATTATATAACATAATCACAAAACAAACATCAAATATACATCCCATGTGAAATAACTACTATCACATACACATATATCTGCAAGATGCACATTAAATGAACATATCTAACAATAACTAACATTATACACATCATGATGAACACCAACATGTAAATTAAGTACAACTACAACATGAACATAAAATACATGGACCATGTATATATATATATATATATATATATATATATATATATATATATATATATATATATATATATATATATATATATATATAACTGAATAATGTCAAAAATATACAACTGTAATATAAATTTCATGGATTAGCTGGTGGTACATCATCAATAACAGTACTAGTTGAGGCCTGCTCAGTTAATGGTGCAACCTCAACAAACTCAAATACATGCTAATCATCACGTGCCTGTTGATCTGGTACTAGTGCCTCATGCTGATCAAGATCAACAGCCGGCTGCTCATTGTGACGACTCGACATGGTCGATGGTCCAGCTTGCTCATGATCATGACCACTACTGGATGTTGCAGGCTGCTGACTGGATGTGCCCAATGGTACAGCCTGCTCTCCATGATGACTGTTGCTCGTTGCTAGTGGAGGCTTCTCATCTGGCATGGCGCGAGGTGAACGATCATTAGATGATGCGTCACTGGTCGTGGACTGTCAATCACGTGTTGCGTCTTGACCACGCCTATCACGTGAAATGGTCCTCCTCAACCGCATAAATAAGGACGTAGCTCCTACGACATGTCGCATCAAGCCATACGTGTCACGCAACATGCCTCTCCACATATGTAACAACCTACCATCACCCTGTATGTCTCTCATAGTAGTGGGCCTGACTCCTACTTCAACAATAAATGCAGTGAGTTGGTTGCCCAACTCCATCCTAAATCTGCTATCAAGCCTATCACGCCTAGAAAAAGGTGGTACCAACGCACCAGCAGGAGCAGGTGTCTCTGCACTGGCCTCCTGGTGATCATTGGCATCTGGTATATCCTGATCGTCATCAGGATCCACACCTAGATCATGTGGTGGTGTTGGCATGTCCTTGCCATCAAAAGACACAATGTCTACAAAATATATACAAGCACACAACAATAATTAGACAATTTCATTATACAATTTAATAAAAACAAGTTAAAGAACATGTTAGAATAAATTTAAATAAAACGATAATATTACCTTTATCATCCGACGGCTTATCATCTATGAAGAGGATGTTGGCACACCCTCCCCAATCCAAACCAGAATAAGGACAGGAGACCATAATAAAGGGATGCTCATCAATAATGACTAGCAACTCTAGTGCATCATGCTATATCCTCGCGGAAAACTTAGTCTCGCCCCTCTTGGGCATCATCTGTCCCCACATGTGCATCTGTGCCTCCAACATCAGCCTACCAGGCTGTCAAACAAAATTAGGCCTCGTCTCTGGAAACCTCTCAAAAAATAAAATAAAAAGCTCTGAAGCAAAAGGGAAGTTGACCCTCCCTTATGCATGAGCATGACATATATCTAAGGCTATACAGAACTGCTGCAAAAAAATGGCAGACCACTTGACAAGTCGTGGCTCCTGTACTGAAGAATCAACATAACATAGAAGTGAGCAACTAATGTGTTTCCTGTCACTGGTGTTGTTTGAAATGGTAGAAATCAGAAGTGAGAGGCACCTCACCTCCTAACTACCAAATGCACCAATACATAACTGACCTCCGGAGACCTGAAAATCTGAAGGAGACAATATATCTATGCTAATGTATCTCTGGGAGTACAACAACTGACTCCCTGCTACATAGCCAACTGGAACCTCTCAGAACAAGGGAAAATCACCCCTCTCCTCGATAGCCCTATAATGAAATATATATCCTCCTCAGTGGGCGCGTACCACTGGTTAGGACCAACCCGGAAAGCCTGTCGGTGGGAATTCCTCTTGCGAATAAGATGTCTAAAAAACACACCATGGCCCTTTAGGGAAGTAACCTTCTCATAGAACTTGAGGAGGCCTACCTGCCTTAGGAGCCCCTGGGTAGCTGCTGTAATAGGGCGAGGGTACTCATCTCTCTCCCTCTCTCATGCCTCCCACAAGCGAACCATGTTATATTGGTCCACCTGTTGTTGCTGTTGTTCCCCCTCTTCTCTCCTTTCACATCTCTGAATGATTGGCATATTAAATACAATTTTTTTATTAAATGAAACATGTATTTAGGAATAAACATATATTATTTTTTTTTGAAAAAAAAACAGATAGTGCACCACAAAAAATAGGCATGCACTAGTACCGGTGCGTCTTTTTTTGTCACGCACTGGTGGCGGTGCACCAGAAAATATTCAACGCACTAGTGGCGGTGTACCTAAAAAATTTTAGTGCATCGTTGACTATGGATGGTGTCGGGAGTGTGGTGCGCTGACTAAACTTTATGCCCCGGGGCGTATAGTTTGGTCAGCGTACCGACCTCCTGACATCATTACATAGTCAATGGTGCAATATTTTACCAGGCCCCACCGTTGACCCTGTCAGAATGCAGAATGTGGTGTGCTGACAAAAAAACCCACCACGAGGCGGATATTTAAGTCAACGCACCGCATTGCCTCTATTCCACATGGTCAATGGTTCAGCCAGGTAATCGACTGCACCACACTTTGTTTAACATTTTAAAATAACACGGTCGCCTTTCGATACCACCTTGGAACTGGTGTGGATATCGTTAGCACCGGTTGGGGTGCGGCTTGTAAATTTACAGGCAACACCGGGAACCGATGCGAGCCGAACGGCTCGAGCGCACCGCGCGACAAATTTTTTTTTTTTTAAATGGTTAATTTTAAGGTAATTTGAAATTATAATCCGCCAAAAGGCTTACTTATGGAAAAACAAGAAAAATACATGTACATTTGGCCATCGAAGAGGCATATTGGCTGTATAATTTGCAAAAGAAAATTTTCCCACCTTTTTGAAAAATTCAAGCTCGAGATTGATGGGCAATGCACAGCAGCAGTGTGTGCAATGGGTGCAATGGGAGCACTGATGTCAAGGTGACTCAGACAAGGATAAATTTCACCAGTGCTTGAGAGCTTTGGAGCACTGAGGAAAGTAAAAAATGCGTTTTTTTGGCCGTAATTTTTTTTTATTTAAACCTATTCTAGTGCGCTGGGTTTTATAGGCGCACCAGTGCGGTTTTTTAACACCGCACTAGGCAGTTTCTTTTCTGGCGCGGGGCTTTAGGATGTACCGGTGTGGAATATTTGTAAAGCACCGGTGTGATACAGTAATAAAACACATCGAGCGGGTTTGTACGAAGCGCACGGTGTCCAGTGTGCCAATGTTTTGTGGGCACCAGTGATTTATATTATTGAACTCACTGGTGCGGTTTAGGTTAATAAGCGCACTGGACGAAAAACATCTGCAAAAACCTTTGCCCGCCAACCTCCTCTAGTAACCTCTACTAGAAACGGATTTCTGGGGCATTTTAATAAGGGGTTCCTCAAAAACATCCGCTAGAGGGTATTTTCCTTGTAGTGTTCACATTAAGATTTTACTTTAGATCCAGAATCTGATTCGGTCAAATAAGACATGCTTATTGAAACTTCCTCTCCATCTCACTATCCCTTGTGTACTGCAGTTTGTGATGCATCTACTTGCGACAAAGATACTCCATGTTCTTCCAATTCTTCATCTAATGAGGTATATTCTCGATTGACACAAGGCGATGAGATTGTGCATCAAATCCATTTTACCTCACAATATTCTCATCATAATACTGCGCCTCTAATTGAAAAATTATTTTTTCAAAGAATGCGGGGTTTTCAAGAGCATCATCATGAATTTTGTGATCTGATCACTAAATGGTTGGAATAGTCTTACCTGGTAAGATCCGTTGCAAATAAAAAGTTGCAATCTTTCCTCATGCTTGCTAAGAAGTTTAGTGCAGATGGAGATTTATCCACGAGAAGCTCCCAAGGTTTGTCTGATTATTTTTTCCATCAGAGAGGTAAGAATGTGAATTAGATGAAAGTAATGATTGTGACACATCTTTCTACCCAATGGCAAGACCTTCAAAATTTTGCACAAGTTATTCAAGTTTTTATCTTTTCTATTGCATATTAATTTATATATGTTTTAATCGATCGTATCATTGGGATTGCAGGCCAGGAAGAACTATGGTGGCTACATTGTAAATTCCATTATACGTGACCCCGACCTTCTATCTGATTAGGTTAGGAGTAGGTCTAGTTGAATTTAGTTTACCTACACATCCATCTTGCATTGGTTTCTTCTAGTTTGTCTTATGTTTTCTAGTTTTGATTTCACATCATGTTTTTCTTTAGTCGTTTTCTGTTTTTTGCTTTAGTTTTTCTTTCTTGTTGTATTATGTATTTTCCTTTTGTTCTATCAGTAAGGCCTTGCATGAAGATGCTCCATCGACCTGAAGGGAATGTGGAAAAATAGAAAAGGACTTTGTGACATTGTAATGTTTGGCTAACTGTCTATCCTTATTCCTTTTCCGGTTTACATACTTTGTTCAATGATATTCCGATGGAAAATATGATCCTTGTATTAAGAAAGCCTTGTGTTGAACCATGACCTCCTTTTCTACTCTGGAAACCGCATGCCTACACTCGGTTTTATGTTTCAGTTTTTTCAAGCTAATCTAATAATGTAGAGAAGGACGAGGGGAAAATATAAATGAGAAAACAAATATCAGAGGTATTATATATGCTTCTCTGAAGGGAAAACCTCTCCTTCTCTCAAAAATTTGAGATCCCTCTTCTGCCCATAAATAAATAAGTGTCAATGCACAATCCTCTTTAAATAAATAAATAAAGACAAAAGAAGAGAAATGCTTCTTTTGGAGGGAGGTGAATCAAGCAACTCCGTTGGGGTATTGTCTAGGCTTGAAGGACACGAAGCAATGTTTGTGTTCCTGAAGTGACTCCATTCAGGTACTGTCCATAATTTCTGGCAGTAGTTAAACACCAGAGATGAAAAAAAATACTCTCAAAATCTAAAGCTCACAAACTTCATTACTCTATCCTTATTCGAAACATTGTGTGATCACTAATTTTATGTTTGTGTTCAACTGATTAAATCAATAAAGGGGACGATGTTTATGCATGGGGTAAGTGGGGAACCCATGGTAATATGAACAATGAATCAATAATTCCATAAGAACTAGACCTTGCGTGAAAAAATTGACTAAGGAAGAGAAGTTGAAGTTATAGTAGTGTGTTGCCAATGTTTTCGATACGACAAACACCCTCAAAAATTTTGCTGCTAATAGAATTTTGGAGCCTACCTTGGATCTTGTGATTGGTCATTCCATAGTCACTTCTTGGTCAGCTGATTCTTTTTGAGATCCCTCTTGGATTGGAGGTGTTGAAGTCACTTCCACACACATGCTCAATCCATAATAAGTTCGTGAGCACATTCTTCTACACAAGCTTGGAAAATCATAGCATGTTCCATCAGGACTATTCTTGTACGTTCTCTAATCCATGTCGACAGTCAGTGTGCACTGACAATGACAGATTATCACATTCTAGCCATGTTTGTACTTCCATTTCAGTGAGTTTTGAAAATTATCACTTTTGCGCACCTTTTTTTTGTGAGCCTCATTTTCATGTTTCTGGTTGTCCCTTTCAATTTCTTGTACTTTTATTAGAGTATTTTTCATGTTATTTATTCTTTTCCATGTGTTACTTTCATTGTCGTCCACATATCGCAAGAGCTGTTCACACTTTAGAAATTGGCATATTTTCGAATGTTAGATGTCGCACAATGTATGAATGATTGTTTTGGTTGTTTCAAGGGGTTATATTTGTGTGAATGAGTCGGTCTAACCATGTAAACATCAATCATATTCCTTCCCAAAGTTTTAAGCATTGTCACACAAGTGTCATCAGGATCGCCGTAAAGTATATCTTTAGTGTCTCCCTTGTCTTGAAGTCATCACAAGGTTGTCGCATTGAGGGAAATATGTTGTCAACGTGTCTGGCTGATCTACGTTATTTTTTCATCAAAGTGTTTCAAGTGTGTGATCACAGTCAAGTCATAACATTTTTCACATAACTCTCTTATGTCTCACACTTAGCCAATTTTTAGAAGTTTCCCAACAACCTAGCCTCATCCAAACTTACTCAACTAAGAACTACGCATTTCCAACCCAAAATATACATCCTTGTCCCTTGATATTGAAAAATTAGCATTTCTTTCTTTCTAGTACTGCGCACTTTGCAATTTTAATGCTAAAGAACAACATTGCCTCCTAGAACTGCACAATTCATCTTCCCATCCTGGCCTCAAATTCCCACTTCATAATCACAAGTCTCAATATCATCCCTTGAGCTCCTAATCTGCACAATTTCACAATGGTACAACCTCCTCTGCCTCCCATAATTGCACATTTTTCCAAAGAAGTGAAAAACCCCGCAGCTGAGCTCACTGAGTCTAGAATATACACATTTTATCTCTGCATTCCTATTTGAACTACGCACTGTGCAGTATGAAGGCTCAAGCCTCATCCCTTAGATCTTTAACTGCAAAATTTTGCAATTATTTGGGCTCATTTTCCCTCTAGAACTACGTAATTGGCTAAAATAGTGAAAAATCCCTCAACCTATCACCCTGAGCTCTAAAATTGTGAAATATATTTCCTTAGTCCAGCCTGAACTATGAATTTTGTAGTATCATAACCCAAGATCCACCCTTGACTTCCCGAGTTGCAAATTTGTGCATTCATTGAGCCTCTCCCTTGGCCTACCACCCAGTTCTAGCTCAGTCAGTGGATCATCATGCACCATCTTAGACTAGGGGTTTATCAGACTGATGTCATCTTTTCATGAGTGAATTTTAGATGTAGGAAATTCATCATGCTATGAAAACATGATGAAGATAGATATGGATCAAAATTACATGCTGGAAGACACACATGGAACTAAAGAGACAATATTATCAGTAGGTGAGAAGATGAAGGAACACCTGTAAAGTTTTGTAGATGTTCTATGCTAGTAGCAATTTCACTTTTATTTCAGCAATCATACAAGTAGTAAAGCAAAATGCAGATAGAACATATAAGTAGATCTTACAGAAGACAAATCAGAAACAGGAAAAATGTGTGTATTCGTTTCGGCGGTCAACAGGATGCTTCAACCAGCAAAGTCTCCTTTGGTCTCCCCGGCCCGGCATGTCTAGCAACCTCAATCGGTAGATGAGTCAACCCAATTCAACTCGCAGGTGGAAATTTTGTCTGAAAAGTCAATGCGAGCGTGAGCTAAGAATCAGCATGACAGCAAAACGGTCAACCCTTTGACCTCGATTTTTGTCCCAGGTAGTACGGCCTTCATAAATCGAACCTTCCACAAGTTTTCAGCTTGTTTGGACCAAGCGTTGACCAAAGTCAACGCTGGTCAAAGTTTCTGCGAAACCCTAGCAGCAGAAAATCCGTACTTCAGCTCAGCCGTACAATTTGTCCTCTTTGTCCTTCACACGTGTGGCTGAAACTTGTCTTTAGGTAGCTCGTACTATTCCATGGGAAGAGAAGATGATGAGTTGTGTTGATGATGAAATGCTCTTCAACTTTTCCTGTATTTATATCAATCATGAGGGTGTGTGACACATCTGTTGGGCATGCGAGCCTACATTACAAAACTGGCCGACCTTGCACATATAATTTATTAAAAATAATAAATTCAAAATATAAGTTCTACTCATCGGATTAAGACATATTTTATATGGATTTTACACCTCTCAGAAAGAGGAATCCAACAAAAATATTAGCCTCTTAATCTGAGCATCTTAATATGGAGTTTGGACCTAGTTGTCCAAATTTAACACTCCCTCTCAACTAGGGAGAACTCCATCTATTAGTTCAATCAACATCGTGCGTCATCCCGCCGAAACTTGCTTTGCTGGCTTCTTTATTTCAGAACAGAAGTGGGTCAGTCACAAAGACATCATCCCCCGACTGACATAATCAGTCCAGAGGTCCCAGACCTCACAAATCTTGATCCCAGATCAAGTGGTTGGACCATGCCATCCTAGATAGAAAGTACGGCAATCTCTGATGCGTCCATCAGTCTTTGCTAATAGTCTCTAGCTTTTCCACACCTCATTGGCCAAATGAGAGGTACTTCCCATGAGCCCTGAACTCAATGGGTAGGATGCATACGGGGCATAGATAAATGAGTGGCGAACCAGCTCAATAATCACAAGGGTGGGGCAGAAGCATTATGAGTGCTTATAGCTCCGAGAAGCTATCCCCAAAGCCCCCCAAAGCTCCCAGAGCTCATCGTCCAACGGGACCCACATCATAGGGTCGTTCCACGATACCAAGACTCTCACGGAAGGTTAGGAACTTGACCTTCCCCGGGGGCTTAGTGAGAATATCCGCGACCTGCTCATCAGTTCCTATATGATCGAGCCTTACGGCGCCTCGCTGTACCATATCCCGGATAAAGTGGTACCTGATATCAATATGCTTGGATCGGTCGTGGAACACAGGATTCTCGGTCATACGAATCCCACTCTGATTATCACAGAGTATCACAGTGGTATCTAGCACATGTCCAAACAGCTCACTAAAGAGCTTCCGCAACCAAACTGCTTCACAACAGGCCATACTAGCAGCAATGTATTCGGCCTCCGCGGTGCTCAAAGCCACCAACTTCTGCTTCCTGCTCATCCATGAGATCGAAGCAGAACCAAGATTGAAGCAGCATCTAGATGTGCTCTTACGATCCACCACACTGCCAGCCCAATCGGCATCAGTATATCCACGGAGTATCACACTCCCGGCAGTGTATCTCAGCCCATGGTTTATCGTGCCCCGACGATATCTCAAAAGATTCTTGGCACCAACCCAATGAAAATGATGAGGCTCAACCATCTGTTGACTCAAAGTGTTCACTGCAAAACATATGTCCGGACGTGTGTTCACTAAGAACATCAAAGCTCCTATGAGTTGACGGTACTCAGTAGGATTGGCCAAGATAGGCCCAGTAGCGCTGCCACTCAACTTTTTAAAGTTGAGTTCCATTGGTGTCGACACGGACTTACAGTCCACCATTCCAAATCTTTCAAGAAGCTTCACAATATATTTTCCTTGAGAAAGGAAAATCTCTCCAGGTCTCTGCCAGACCTCCAGGCCTAGGAAATAGTGCATCAGTCCTAGGTCCTTCATCTCGAATTCAGCAGCAAGCTCCCTCTTACATTGATGAATGAGAGGGTCATCACCTGTCAGGAAGAGGTCATCCACATATAGTACTAGAATGAGAGGCTTCTCTTTCACAACCTTGAAGTAAAGGTTCGGATTAGCATTACTTCGAGTGAAGCCCAGCTTCATCAAGTAACTATCCATCCTTTCGTACCAAGCTCTGGGTGCTTGCTTTAACCCATAGAGGGCTTTCTTCAACCTGCAGACATGAGTGTCTCGATCCTGAACTTCAAATCCCAGAGGTTGTTCCACATACACCTCTTCCTTTATTGCACCATGCAGAAAAGCGGTCTTGACATCCATCTGATGAAGACTCCATCCTTGCGTAACAGCAAGGGCTATGATTGATCGAATGGTGGTATATCGTGCCACAGGTGCAAATATGTCATCATAGTCAATTCCTTCCTTTTGAGAGAAGCCACGGGCAACAAACCTTGCCTTAAACTTTTCAGCACTCCCATCAGATCCATGTTTAATCTTGTAGAGCCATTTAGCGGTGACAACAGATTTGTCCTTCGGTCTCGGGACCACATCCCAGACATCATTCTTCGTAATAGACTCATATTCTTCATGCATAGCATCCTTCCAGACTTGATGCTTGATGGCTTCCTCAAAAGATCCAGGTTCAGATTGTACAATAGTACTCATGGCAGCTAGATACCCTTGGTATCTACACGGCTTCTTGCTTTCTCGGAATGTCCCCCTTGGGGCAGCATGACCCTCAGCATCTTCGAGGGTGTCCCTGAGCCATGATGGTCTCTTTCCTAGAGAAGGGGAAGGATAAATAGGGTCCATTGGCCCTTCAACATCAGGCATAGTCTCATCCTGGGGTTCTTCCAGATTTCTAGGTCTTTCTTCATGATTTTCTTCAGATCTAGGAAGATCTACTACTTTCTTCAGGGAAGCATCTTCTTCAAAAGTGACATCATGGCTTATCTCTACTTCCCTTTGACCAGGTACATAGACTCTATATGCCTTAGAAGTCTCACTGTAGCCCACAAACATTCCTTTCTTCCCAGTAGCATCCAACTTACTTCTCTTTTCTTTCGGCACATGAAAATAGACAGGACATCCAAAAATTCTAAAATGTGAGACATCAGGTTTCTTACCGGAGAAAACCTCTTCGGGAGTTTTGGAGTCCAAAGCGGAATGAGGGCATCGGTTTTGAATGTACACAGCAGTATTTGCAGCTTCTCCCCACAGAAACTTTGGTAGACCCAGGTCACATAGCATGGCACGGGCAGCTTCCACAATAGTCCTATTCTTGCGTTCAGCAACACCATTCTGCTCAGGAGTATATGCAGTGGTAGTCTCCCTCTTAATGCCAGCTTCTCTGCAAAAGTCTTTGAACTCATTTGACTCATATTCAGTGCCATTGTCGATCCTCAAAATCTTGATCTTCTTTCCGGTCATATTTTCCACCAAGGCTTTGAAGGTACGGAACCACATGAAAGCCTCATCCTTCTTCTTCAAGAAGTATATCCAGGTTTTGCGAGAGAAGTCATCAGTAAATGTCATATAGTAAGAGCATCCCCCCAGGGATGTTACAGGCAACATACCAGAAAGATCAGAATGGACCAGTTGCAATATCTCAGATGTCTTTGTGACACTTGAGGGGAAAGGTCCCCTTGTATGTTTTCCTTCAGCACAGCCCTTACATACACCTTCATGATTATTTCCAAAATCAGGCATCCCTGTCACCACCTTCATTGCTTCGGGAAGGGCTTTGTAATGAAGGTGTCCAAATCTTCGGTGCCATAGTTCGGTTTGTCGGATAGTATCACAAGTCATGGCTCCCAACGGACTCCCTCCAACCTGATAGAGTGTACCAACCCTAAAACCAATTGAGATAGCTTCCTTGAAGCTCTTCTTCCACATGAGCACCTTTCCATTAGAGAAAGTAACATTGAATCCTTTGTCTTCCATGGCAGATACAGACACAAGGTTTTTCTTCAATTTGGGTACATAAAGTACATCTTGCAAACGGAGGACTTGTCCTTGGGACAAGTGGAGGGTCACAGTCCCGGTCCCTTTCACAGGATAAGTGGCATTATCCCCAAGGATAATTTCTAGATTAGTATCCCTTTCAACCATGTCAGAAAGTGCTTCCTTGAATCCGGTGATGTGTCTTGAGGCACCACTATCGATTAGCCAGACATCCATCGTGTCGGGCGGAGATGCAGCTGAAAGAGCAGATACTAGAATATATTCATTTCTTTTATCAACAACATTAGACTCCTCATACCTGGTATTTCTGGTCCTTTTAGAAGGTTGATTGTTTCCTCCAAAGTGAGCCTTCCTCTTTCCTTTGAATTTGTCATTTCTTCGATTCCCATTCCTTCGGTTGTTGTTGTTATCGTCACTATCGGGAGAATCCTTCTTGAATGGGCATTCTCTAGCATAGTGTCCAGTCCTATGGCAGGTGAAACATTTACCCTTCTTCTCTTGAGTCTTAGTCCTTCTTTTTTCCTTAGAACCACCAGAGTTCTTCTTTCGGAAATGAGCACCATAGGCAACATTTCTTTCATTATCAAATTCCTTCATCCTTGTTTCTTCTTGCATACATCTAGACAGAAGCTCATCAAAGTTAGGAATGGTATTATTGTTGAGAATGGTAGTTGTGAATGCTTGCCATTCATATGGAAGTCCTCCAAGTGCGGTGAGAACCATCTCACGATCAGCTATTGTCTCCCCAATAGCTAGCAGATTGTTCCTGGTTTCGGTCAACTTCATAAAGAAAGTTTGAATAGACTCATCTCGGCCCTTCTTCATATTCTTCAACTTGTTCTTGAGGAATAGTACTTGGTTCACATTGTTTACTTGGAACATAAGTATCAATTTGTCATACATCTCCTTGGATGTGCCTAGTTCAGATATGTAGGCTACCAGAGTCTTATTTATGGATTCCCTGATCAGCAGCTTTGCTCTGATTTCTCCCTTCTTATACTTGTTTCTAACAACAGCAGATGCATTGGATGGAGGTTCTTGAATCCTCCCTGTCACATGATCCAGGAGATCATGATCTTCTAATTTGAGATCTAATATCATCTTCCAGGCATGGAAGTCATCACTTCCAGTCAGCTTGTCATTCTCCCTGAATTCAAGACTAGTGGAACCCATTTCCTTCGATGATGATTGCTATAGATAGAGTTTGTCTTCACCTCAGCTCCGATTCCATGTAAAGTTTTGTAGATGTTCTATGCTAAGAGCAATTTCACTTTTCTCACTGCAATCATACAAGTAGTTAAGCAAAATGCAGATAGAACATATAAGAAGATCTTACAGAAGACAAATCAGAAACAGAAAAATGTGTGTGTTCGTTTCGGCGGTCAACAGGATGCTTCAACCAGCAAAGACTCCTTTGGTCAGCCAGCCCAGCATGTGTCACAACAACCCTCCAATCTGTAGATGAGTCAACCCAAGTCAACTCTGCAAAAGTCAACGTTGTCCTGAAAAGTCAACGCAGGGGCAGCAAGCTAAAAGTCAACGCAGCAGCAAAACGGTCAACCCTTTGACCTCGATTTTTGTGCCAGGTAGTATGGCCTTCATAAATCGAACCTTCCACAAGTTTTCAGCGTGTTTGGACCAAGCGTTGACCAAAGTCAACGCTGGTCAAAGTTTCTGCGAAACCCTAGCAGCAGAAAATCCGTACTTCAGCTCAGCCGTACAATTTGTCCTCTTCGTCCTTCACACGTGTGGCTGAAACTTGTCTTTAGGTGGCTCGTACTATTTGATGAGAAGAGAAGATGATGAGTTGTGTTGATGATGAAATGCTCTTCAACTTTTCCTGTATTTATATCAATCATGAGGGTGTGTGACACATCTGTTGGGCATGCGAGCCTACATTACAAAACTGGCCGACCTTGCACATATAATTTATTAAAAATAATAAATTCAAAATATCAGTTCTGCTCATCGGATTAAGACATATTTTATATGGATTTTACATCTCTCAGAAAGAGGAATCCAACAAAAATATTAGCTTCTTAATCTGAGCATCAGAACATGGAGTTTGGACCTAGTTGTCCAAATTTAACAACACCCGACCATAACAAAATATCAAGATCAAGATCACATGGAAGACTACTCATCTTCAAGTCATAAGGAGGAGGAAGAAGAGGACATGTATCATCTTTTCAAGAAGACAAAAATAAATAAGCAACAAGAAGGCCAGCCTGACAGTGTCGCATAATCATGTAGTCCATGTCATCAGTGTCATGTCATGTCTTGTCACAAGTCATCATATGCCACATCATTATTGTAAATCATGTAAATCATATTCAAATGTATTGTAAAGTGGAAGTCTAATGGACATACGTGGAATATGAATAGTCATTTAAGTTTAAAATTCATGGAATTCAAACAGACATGAGGGTAGGAAAATACTCACAAGGAGGGTGAAGCATCACCCCTTGGTTATACATACACCCTCATTGTATGAAAAAAGGACTTTTCACCTTGGCTCCACCCGTAAAGCAATAGAGAGATAAACTAGTTCTTTTGTGGAGCAAGGAGTGGCTCCAACACTCCACTATTGGAGCTAGTGATTTTCATTATATACATGTGTCTTGGGAATTTTACTTAATAACGAAAGCCTTCAAGGCCAACACGTTCTTCATGCATGAATTATGAATGTTTGTAAGACTATTATGCGGGTGTTTGTACTTCATATTTCTTTCACACGTGCTAAGGTAGTTTAACTATTTTGATTATTTTAGTACTTATTGAGAATTTTTTGTAATTGTTTTTATTGCTATCGCATCCTTGTGGACTATTCCGCTGGATATTAAACAATACTTTCTCATTCATTGGTTGTAATGACCATTGCATCCCTTCTAGACTATTCCGCTCGATGTTAGACATCCTTTCTTCTTATGTGTATCTCTTCTTGGGTGGTAGTATTACCTATCTCTTAGAGGCCCGCGTTTTCCTTCCCCCCCACAGTAGAAGAAATTTGACACGTACGTGATAGAACACTCACCAGGCAAACCCCTTGCTTTTCAAAGGCACATTTGCACTCCTCTCTCTTGCTGACTGTTAGAGCCAAGGAATATCTTTAAGAATACATGACAAACATGCCAATATTTTGGATGGGGCTCCTAATTTAAACGGTGTGAGGTCTAATTGGGACATCACATCAGGGAGACCCCTTGGTTGACAGATATCCAACACCATCAACAATGGCACTAGAAGGAGGGACAAATGACGAGTTGAGCCCATTGAATCTAGTTTTAACCTCTTATCTAAAATAACTCATCCTCAAATCTTCCTCCCAACTCTTTTCTCTAATTTCTCACTTTATCAATTTTCAATCCTCGATGAGCCTATCTATCACTTATCTTAATTAGAGTTTGATGGTGAAAATAGAGCATCCATAACTGAACACATTTATGATTTTCTTAAATTTTGTGAATCTTATAAAATCGAATATGACAAATTTTATTTTGTGTTTTTCTTCCAAACCCTCGAATTTCATGTCACAATTGATGGTGCCATACCTTTCTACCTGCTTCCATTCATTCCCTTTTTCATTTCCTCGGGACTATTCATCAATCCTTTGGTAGGTGTGATCACTGAAATGTTTGTAGAAGAATCAATCTCTTAAGAATGAATCCTAATGAATCAGTTCAAGATTTTTTTTATCGATTCCTTCACTTTTTCTACAAAATTTTAGAAGAAGAGATGAATTGGGTTTCCTTGAAACAAGATTTTGAGTGCTTGGCTCTTATCCCATTACATGGTGAACCTGAACCCCATAATTTTACTACTCTCTCAACTCTTGTGAATCATGAGACACCACTAATTTCAGAGGATAAACCTACTATTCCTTTTGTTCCTTGTCCTCTTCCTTTTCCAGTTATAACGAGGGTGCCTCCTTAATATGATAATAATGTTGGGATATCTACTAATCAAATTCCTAATCCATTTTCTCATTCTTCTTTTCCTTGTCGTGACTCAGATTCAATGGAGTAAATTCCAAAATGGCTCATGAAGCCCATGGTGAAGACTAACTACTCCATTCCGCAAGATTATGTTACCATTCATAACTCTAGTATTGAATCTGATATGGATTTATGTTATCATATATCATCTATAAACCATGACTCTTTGTACCATGATCTACTTGAGCAATCTATTCCACCAACTAGTTTTTCACACTCTCTTGATTTGTGTGTTGTTGGTTCAAATTGTGATCAGATATAAGGAAATCACACTACATAGGTAAAGGAGAAGGAAGGTGAAGAGGCTTTCAATATTTCTTCTATTTTCCAAAATCCTCCATGTGAAGATGATGCGCTTCCATTCTTGGGTGATTTTCAATCTACTAATCTCGGTAGTGAATCAAATGTAGTCAATACTTTCGATAAAATAGTAGCCTTTGGAAACAATGATTCCAATGATGATGACTCTATTGATGTATGCAATCATGAATGTCAAGGCATATCAGCTGATCTTTTATTTTCTCATGAATATTTTACTTTAGATCCAAAATTTGATTTGGTCAAAGAAGATGTGCTTATAGAAACTTCCTCTCCATCTCAATATCCCTTGTGTTCTGTAGTTTATGATTCATCTACTTGCGATGGAGATACTCCATGCTCTTCAGGTTCTTCATCTCATGAGTTATCTTCTTGATTGACACAAGGCAGTGATATTTTCCATAATGAAATTGAAAATAGTCAAATCATTGAGTACTCTTTCCATCCCTCATCATCACTTCTCTTGAATGAAGAAAACTCTTCAAAAAAAAATTCTCATGTAATTTCTTCAATTCATACATCTTCAGGTTTGCGATCAGAAGAATCTTTAAATTTTAGTAATCTAGGTGTTGAAGTTGAGAAATATGATAAAATAAATGATAGAGATGGCTGCCATGCAATAAAAAGTGGTGTTATTGAAACCAGTGGTAGCAGTTATCTTCACACCATGCACGATCTGGTTCAATCGTCAGAATGTGATTTTACAATCCTCGAAAGTTATGGGACTTTCTAGGGATTCAAGGCACTTCAACATTCATTGATGGTTATGTCAGGATCTTGCAACTCTGGTAAGCCCCCTTAACAATGACAGATTTGGTTTATGCCACAAAAACCTTCTCTTTGCATGGTTTCACTCGATGAAAAATTATTTTTGACAAATGTTTGGTATTTCAAATGTAGTCTTTCAAATTTTCAATATTTTACTTCTAACCAGATTCAAGGATTGGTTTCAGTTCATTCATATTCATGCAAATATCTCGCATCGATCTTGGGTTTGGAATGTGTATCTTTCATACCATCATGGAATTTTGGAGTTGATCATTCCAAAGACCATCTTTGGCTGAAGGAGTCATATCTATCAAATTTATTTCATGATGAGAAACTCCTAGATTTCCTTGTGAATATCAGATCACGAACCTTTCCCTTCATCGCACTTGAAATCCTCTTGAGTGATGATGAATGCACGAGTTGTCGCGTGAATCAACTTCTTCTTCGTTCATTGCATCTTGACTAGTTTCATTTGTTTTTTGTACTAAAATTACTTCTCCCTTCTTTCAATGGTTACGATTCTAGTGTAGTCTGTTACCCATTACAAAGAAATATTTTTTCACATTCATCACATGAAGAGGATGATTCTATTATTCAAAGCGTTCATGAAACTGTTCAAATTGATTTACCTTCGTTTAATACAAACTGGAAATTTGATGCTTTAATCAACCTATCTAATCATTATTTTTTCCTTGATTACTGTCATTTGTTTTATCATTTTCCCACCAGTATATCCAATGACATTTGTTTTACATCCTTCGATATTCATGGTTTAATTTCTCACCATATAGATTCTTGTCAAGAATTTGAGGCACTTCAACCTTCGTTGATGGTTATGTCAGGTCCTCACTGTCTCGACATGACTGTTGAGTATGATAAAATTTGTTTTCCCTCACAATATTCTCATCTTAATCTCATACATCTAATTGAATATTCATCTTTTCAAATATTTTGAGCTTTTCAAGAGGATCATCGTGAATTTTGTGATACAATAAATGAATGGTTGGAACAGTCTTACCTAGCAAGAGCTGCCACAAATAAAAGGTTGCAATCTTTCCTCACACTTCCTAAGAAGTTCAATGCAGATGGATACTTATCCACGAGAATCTCCCGAGGTTTGTCTGATTATGTTTTCCATCGGAGAGGTAAGAATGTGAACTGGATGAAAGTAGTTGTTGTGACACATATTGTTAGGTCCCTATATTAATATTATAGTCCCTTATTGTTGTTAGTGTAACCCCCTTATTATTATTGTACATCTGTAACCCCCATATTTTTATTATTGTGCCCTTAAATTATTACTAGTAGGTCGGCTAGGATTACATTGTGGCCCCATGGACTCCTATATATAGAAAGGAGGTTTTGTAATTTGTATCATCCAAGAATTGTTTATTCATGTAATGTATTGGAGGTTTCCCCCTCGAAGTGGCTTAATTTCTAAGGCGTTGATATCTCTTTTCTTCTATTTTTGGAGCTGGTTTCACAACACATATTTCTTCCCACATGCAAGACCTTCAAAATTTTGTGCAATTTATTCAAGTTTTTTATTTTTCAATTTCATATTACTTTATATATATTTTAATCGATCATATATTTGTGATTGCACATGGGGAATTACTACAGTGGTTACATTAGAACTCAATTATACGTTACCCAAACCTTCTAACTGGTTAGGTCAGAAGTAGGTCTAGTTCCATTATAGTTTACCTGCCAATCCATCCTGCATTTGTTTCTTGTTGTTTTTCTTCTGTTTTCTATCTTTGATTTCACATCATGCTTTCCTTCAGCCTTTTTTTTTTTGTACTTTATTTTTACTTTCTTTTTGTCTTGTGTTTTTTCTTTATGTTCTATCAGTAAGGCATTGCATGAAGATGCTTTGTTGGCCCGAAATGGAATGTGGAAAAATAGAAAGGACTTTATGAAACTGCAACATTTGGCTAACTCTATGTCCTTCTTCGTTGTCCGACTTACATGTTTTGGTCGATGATGTTTCGACGGAAAATATGATCCTTGCGTTAAGAAATTCTTGTGTCAAACCATGACCTCCTTGTCTATTCTAGAAACCACATGCCTACACTTGCTTTTATGTTTCGATGTTTCCAAGCTGATCCAATCAAGTAGAGAATGACAAGGGGAAAATATAGATGAGAAAACCAATATCAGAGATCTTATATATGCTTCTCTGAAGGGACAACCACTCTTGCTCTCAATAAGTGTGATCCCTCTTTCTCCCATAAATAAATAAGTGTCAAGGCACAATCCTCTTTAAATTTATAAATAAAGGAAAAAGAAGAGAAAGGTTTCCTATGCAGAGAGGTGAAGAAATCAACTACGTTGGGGTAGTGTCCAGGCTCGCTGGCAGTAGAGTAATTTTTGTGTTCCTGAAGTGACTCTGCTGGGGTACTGCGCAGACCTACTGGAAGTGGAGTAAAACTAGAGATGAAAAAATGTACTCTCAAAATATAAAGCTCATGAAAATCATTACCCTATACTTATTCGAAACATTGTGTGATCATTTATATTATGCTTGTGTCCAACCGAGTAAAGGAATTAAAGGGACCATGTTTATGCACGGGGTAAGTGGGGAAGCCATGGTAATCTGAACAATGAATCAATACTTCTTAAAGAACTAGACCATGCACAAAAGAATTGAAAAATGTAGAGAAAATAGAGTTATACCAATGTGTCTTCAATGTTGTCGCTACGACAAAAACCCTCCAAAATTTTACTCCTAATCGAATTTTGGATCCTACCATGGATCTTGTAATCGGTCATTCCATTTTCACTTCTTGGTCAGCTGATGATTTTTGAGATCCCTATTCAAATGGAACTGTTGAAGTCACTTGCACACACATGCTTAGTCCACAATAAGTTCATGAGCACATTCTTCTACGCAATATTGGAGAAGCATAGCATGATCCATCAGGATTTTTCCTGTGTAATGCCAATCCATGTCAACAGTCAGTGTGCACTGGCAACGACAGTTTCTCACATTCTAGTTGCATTCATACTTCTATTTCACTGATTTTTTCAAATTTTCACTTTTGCGCAGCTTCGTTTTCGTGAGTCTTGTTTTCACTTTCACTTTCATATACTTTGATTATTATCATTTTCATGCTATCTTTTCTTTAGTATGTGTTACTTTCATTGTCTTCCACATATTGCAAGAGTCGTTCACACTTTATCAATTGGCACATTTTCTCATGTTAGCTGTCACACAATGTATGCATGCTTGTTCTGGTTGTTTCAAGGGTTTATCCTTGTGTGACTGAGTTGGTATAACCATGTAAACATCAACCGCACTCATTCCCAAATTTTTAAGCATTGTTACACAAGTGTCATCATAGTTGTCGCAAATTTTATCTTTAGTGTCGCACATGTCGTGAAGTCATCACACTAAGGGAAATATGTTGTCAATTTTTCTGGATGATTAATGTTGTTGTGTCCTCAAAGTGTCTCAATTTTATGATCACAATCAAGTCATATCATTTTTCACATCAGTCTCTTCAGTCTCACACTTAACCAATTTTCAAAAGTTCCCCAGCAACCTAGCCTTATCCGACCTTCCTAAACTGCGCACTATGCAATTCCAACCCTCAAGTTGCATCCTTATCCCTTGAAATTTCACAATATGCAGTTCCTACTTTTCACTATTGCGCACTTCACAATTTCAGTGCTATGAGCCCAACCTTGTCTCCTAGAACTCTGCAATTCATCTTCCCAATCTGGCCTCAACTATGCACTTCACAATAAAAACCCTCAAGTTCATCCCTTGAGCTCCTAAGATGTGAAAATGCATAATAACCCATGCTCTTATGCCTCCTAGAGCTGTGAAGTTTTCCCAAGCAGTGCAAAACCCTGCAGTTGAGCTCACTGAGTCAAGAAACTGCGTAGTTTGTCTCCCTAGTCTTTTCTGAACTATGCATTTCACAATCTCAATGATCAAGCCTCATCCTTGAGCTTTTGAACTGCATAATTGGATCAAACAATGAAAAATCCCTTAGCTTGTCACCCTGAGCTCTAAAACTGCTCAATTTTTGTCCTCAATCCAGCCTGAACTATGCATTACGTAGTCTCAAAACCCAAGCTCCACCCCTGATTGAATAAATTGCACAAATTCGCAATCACTGATCCTCTCCCTTGTCCTACCACCCAGTTCTGTCTCATTCAATGGATCATCATGCACCATCTTAGAATAAGGTTTTATCGAACTGATGCCATGTTTTCATGAGTGAATTGCAGATGTGGGAACTTCATCATACTATGAAAGGATGATGAATTCATAGTTGTAGAAGGATGAGATTCTACAAGACACAAATGGATCTGACAAGATAATATGATCAGTAGGCGAGAATATGAAGTAACACCTGACCATAATAGAAGATCAAGATCAAGATAACATGGAAGAATCCTCATCTTCAAGTCGTAAGGAGGAGGAAGAAGAAAACATGTATCATATTTTCAAGAAAAAACAAAGAAAAAAGTAGCAAGAAGGACAACCTGACACTGTCACATCATCATGAAATCCATGTCATGTCCTATCACAAGTCATCATATGCCAGATAATTATTGTGGATCATGTAAATTGTATTCAAATGTATTGTAAAGTGGAATTCCAAAGGATGCACATGGAATATGAAGAGTCATGTAAGTTGAAAAGTCATAGGAAGCCAAATAGTCATGAGGGTAGTCAAAGAATCACATGGAGGGTGAAGCATCACCCCTTTTTTATATATACACCCACATTGTATGAGAAAAGGACTATTCACCTTGGCTCCACTTGCAAAGCATTAGAGATCTAAGATAGTTATTTTTTTGAGTAAGGAGTGGCTCCAACGCTTCACTATTGGAGCTAGTGATGTTCATTGTATACATGTGTCTTGGGACTTTTACTTAATAACACAAGCCTTCAAGGTCATCACATTCTTCATGCATGAATTATGAATGTTTTGTTGATGCTTGTACTTCATGTTTTATTTCACATTTGCTAACATAGTTGAGCTATTTTGGTTATTTTAGTACTTATATTATTTATAATGTGTTGTAATGGTTGTTATTGTTGTCGCACCCTTGTCGAATATTCTGCTAGACATTAGATAGAAATTTCTCATTCATTGGCTGTAATGCTCATTGCATCCCTTGTGGACTATTCCATTGGATGTTAGATGGGTCCTTTTGTTTGTGTGTGTCTCTTCTTGGGTGGTATTATTACCTCTCTCTTAGAGGCCCACTGTTCCCCCACCCCCCCCACCCCACCCCACTGTAGAATAACTTCAACACATGTGATCGAACACTTACCAGGAATACCCCCTTGATTTTCAAAGGTGCATTTGTACTTCTCTCTCTTGTTTACAGTTAGAGCCAAGGAATATCTTTAATAATACATGACGACCAGGCTAATATCCCTGATGGGGTTCCTACTCCAAATGGTGTGAGGTCTAATTGGGACTTCACATTAGGGAGACCCCTTGGTTGACGTATTTATATCACCGTAGATAGAAAGGAAAAGAATACAAATAAATAAAGAAAGAAATAAAAATAGAACCAAGGAATAAGGAGAGAATAGGTCGACTACAACAACAACAACAAAAAAAATGAAATAACATAAAAAAGAATAATTACAATAAGGTAAAATAAAATGATTTAAAATAACAAAAAGGAGCCAAGTAAAGGAGATAAAAATAATAAATAAAATAAATAAATAAAGAAAGGAATCTTAAAATTTAAAAATCATAGAATAATGGGAGAGACCTTAGAAGGAAAATAAAATAAAGTAAGGATAAAGAAAAAAGAGAAAAAAAAAGGGAAAAATGGAGCCTAAAAAAGAGAGAAGGTAAAGGAAGAGAAAAGAGAGAAAATGAGGACAGGAAAAAAAAAAAAAAAAAAAAGTAGGGGTCAATAAAGAGAGATTAAAAGTATCCAACTTCTACTGACTTCAATATCCCCATCCCTATTGGAGGTTGTTAGGATGCTTAATGATCTCTAATGCTTCTCTGAACTTGCGCTTGACATAGTGACCCTCCTTAGCGATGATCTTAGTGTCTTCAAGGCATAAGTGGTGTTTAGTCTTGAATGAGTGTTCAGTAAGGAACTTGTTATTTCTTTCTTTATGTTATCCCCATGATCTATTAGTATTATCTTAAATGACTGGCCAGTCTCTCCAATGTCGCACAATCCACGGGGGAAATTAATCTTGTAAACTTCTTTGAAATGTTGTAATTCATTATTATCTTTCACATATCTCATATTGTGTCAAATGGTCTAAAGGGGTTTGAATGTTGTTATAATTCCATTTCTTTTAAGGAACTTGGCGATCTTGTCAGTGGTACCATGGATGTATGGGAAAAATGACTTTCCATTAGAGGTTGGAGAATCATGGGAAGGGGAGTTCCTTTTGGATCTTTTGATGGCTCTACAAATGTCCTTGTAACTATATCCAATCCTAAGGAAAGTCTTGGAAATGTGGTCAATTTCTTGTTGTAAATGATCCTTATCAAATAATATTATTTCTCTAATGATAATGGTATTAAGTATCCCCATATTTTAAGCAGGATGATGGTGAGAATATACATGGAAATAGTTATTAATGTGAATCTTATTATTCTATACTTGATGTCCAATGCTTCCATCTTCTTTTCGAGTGAGTAGAAAATCCAGAAATGGAATAGTATTATTATTTTCAAGATCCATAGTGAATTTAATTTCCTCAAAAATTCCATTTAGATGTTCCAAAAACTTGTTCAATTCAGTTTTACCATGGATTCATTTCACATTTATATCATCAACATACCTCTTCCATTTTTTTGGTTTCAAGGGGTAGGCATTGATGACCTTATTTTAAAACATCTCGATAAAAATATTGGAAACAATGGATGATAAGGGAGAACCCATTGCTACCTCAGTGGGGCAGGGGTGATTAAGTAATTAACAATTTTTCTTTCTTTTTTGTTGAGCACTTAACATAAGAGAAATTTTGAGCTCAAAATTGGGCCTCGAAAGAAAAATGTACAATGAAAATAAACTTTATAAGAACCAACAGGATTCAAGATCATGATGTCAACCATGGGGGATGATTCACCATTTTTGGAATAAAAATATAAAAAGTGTTAGGAAAAATAATGAGAGGGGGGTGAATCAGTATTTTAAAACTCACAATAATAAATTTTATTTTTTGAAAACTATACGCAACTTTACTGAACCAAACATGCATATGTACGCGATGTTATTAAAGAAACTAGTGTATGCCCAGTGAACTCATAATTCAGATAAATCTTCAGTAAATTTACTTAGACAAGTGAATCAATGTTTCATCAGATATTTAGTAAGCAATAAACATGCGCAGTAAAAACAGAATAAATCATCACACATAAACAACCCAATGTGGGATAAAACCACTGCAACTATAATATCAATATTCAATCTTATCAATATAAAAAACTTCTTAAAATTTTGTACCGGTGCAGACTCATTCTAGTACACAAACACCCACCTGTTGAATACTACAACCTTCACTCATTCTCCATCTCCTACTGGTAGGGAGCTCCAACCCCCTGATCTCATTCTCCAATTCCCACTAGAAGGGAGCTTCAACCCCCTTGATATGAATACCAACTTCTACTGTTGGAAGCTTCAACTTCCTCACTGAAGGATCCAACCCTCAGCTCCACCTGTGGACCACATTTCATAAATTTTCACACTGGATCCAATTGCTTTAACACATCACAATTTGTATATCAACTGAATTAAACATCAACATGATTCAAACAGAACAGTGATATCACTGTAACCAGACCACAAAATTGAACACAGAATACTGCATCATCACACAGAAGAAACTACAACCCTGACCATTTTATGCCAAAATATATACGCTACTTTTTCTAAGGCATCCTGTGTGTATACGCTCTTTTTTGTGGCGCAACCTGCATATAGATCTTAATATACCAAAATTTAGAGTTCTGACTTAGTCACAGAATTGACCAGAGATATTCTGAAACATTTAGCTTACAAAACCCTTATACAGTTATTATCATCAATAATCATTTTCACCCAATAAACATGTAGTCAAATTCAACTTCATCATTCAATCATATCTACTTCAGACATTATAATTTAATCCAGACTTGAAGATATCATTGACATACATCAGAGAAACAACATCACAGATTTGATTGATCAATATTTTATAAGCATAACCCTTCCTTTATATATGCAACTTTTCCAAAGATAACCTACGTGCATACGCAACTTCACCATGACCAACCTACGTATAGATCTGCAAATTTTTACCCTAAAAATTTGAAACTCTTTAGAACTTCAGAAATACCCATATCATAATATTCAGAGATAAAACATACATCAAATACTTAGATCTAGTCAACCTGCAAGTAGATCATACAACGAAAAGTAATTTCAGGTCTCGTGATCCCAATCCATCATTGTATTACTGGTGCATAAATATTTCATATCTATATGATAACTATGGCCCATACAATGCAAATATACTTCATATTGAAGTGTTAATAAAAAAACCCTTGCACATTCACACCTTTGCACTTTGATATTCACCTCCTTATATAGTTAGAGCCTTGACGAATACCATGAGGCAAAACCACACAAGTGCCGATGGTATTATTGGACGCGGTCAAATAATCATTACTATGCTCAATATTATGGGCTAATACCATGGTAAACACCCCTAGTATTATTAAATTAGTTCGCCAACAAATATGTGACTTTTCTTCTTTGTACCCGCGTGTATACGTGACTTTTCCTTGACGAACCTATGTCTATATCTTTAAAAATTTACCTTTATCCATCTTCTTATTCTGATCTATAAACATATGTCCCATCATTCTGTCATTTTATTCCATCACTCTGTCACCTATGAATTGATCTGTAAACTCATGCAGTTACCATATACTTGATCTATTACAAGTGGGTTTCCATCAAGGACAACACATGCATCATAATTCCAACAATATCCCCCTTTGGACTTGATGGAAAACATGTTGGTATTTGATCACCACAACCTATAGATACATAAACATGATCATTATTCAAACACCAAGATATTCTACCCCTTTGAAATCAAGGGCAAAGGATGGACCAATGCTAAAACAAGGAATTTCTTTCCTTGTAGATACAAGAGCTTTGTAGATATGATCTACACTATACTAACCATACTCCCCCTATGCACATGTTGAATCTTTAGAAATATTTTCAATGAAGTACATGATTCTATCACTTAGCTGAGTATGACCATTCCTATCATCAAGGACTCATACTTACATCCATTACCAAACCAAGTGAGGTTACATTTTTTACACAACCACCAAACCGAGTGGGATTACATATTTGACACAACCACACAACCAAGTGGGATGACCTCAAGGTCCATACATGACTAAATATGAAAATTATTACATCATAGGTGTCAACATTACTTTTACATCAATTTATAGATATGACTTTGATAACCAAGACCAAAATACCTCAATAGACAGAGATCATCGAACAAACTTCAACAACCATTATAAACATAATGCCAACAATGCATTATACTCTGCAAGGCTAATTCTCCCCCTCCACCTGTGCTACCTAAACATTTTCAACAACTCATTTGCAAAGAAGATAAATATCAATGAGGAAAACATAACTCAAAATCCATATCAACAGACTATACCCATGAACACCTGATCAATAGAATCCAACCATGACCGTCAACAACATGAAAAATTCATTTATGGAGTCTGCCCCACTTTTTTCATGTCAGAGAGATACATATGTGAATGTATGCAAATAAACTCGTGTATATACGTGACTATACTTCATGAAACCAGCGTACCCAAATCAGCCTTCTAAAATTTCATATATATACTTATAAGATAAGTTTAACAACACAATGAGGCAAATACAACTCCCAGTTTCTGTCTGAGATATTCAAATGCTTCTCTGGGAAGAGGTTTAGTAAATATATGAGCAACTTTTTCTTTGGAGGGAACATACTCCAACTTCACCTTTTTCTCAAGCACCTGTTCTCGTAGAAAGTGATACTTAATGGGTATGTGCTTGGTTTTGGAGTGCATAACAGGATTTTTTGAAATACTACTAGAACTTATATTATCACATAGGATGGAAATGGGTGGAGAACATTTGATTTGAATATCTTGTAATGTATACATCATCCAGATGATTTGTGTGGAACAAGATGCAACAACTACATATTATGCTTCCACTGTAGATAAGGCAATGGAACTTTGTTTCTTGTTGAACCAAGTTACCAATCAGGGCCCTCTGTAGAATGCACCTCCACTAGTGCTTTTCTGGTCATCAATGTTACCAGCCCAGTCTACATCCGTGTATGCATGAAGGGTAAGGTTTGCATATTTAGGATACCATAGTCCAAATTCTTGGGTTCCTTGAAGATATTTGAATATTATCTTTATTGCCTGAAGATGCACTTCCTTTGGATTGGCTAGGAAACGTCCAACAATCCCAACTCCATGCATGATATTTTGTCTAGTACATGTTAGATAAAGTAGGCTTCCAATCATAGACCTATATTGTGGTTGGTTTGCTACAAGAATATCATAATTAGAAATGAGGCTACATCCTGTCATCATTGGAGTACATACAGGTTTACAGTATTCCATCCCATACTTCTTCAGAATCTGCTTGAGATATTTAGTTTGTGAGAGAAAGATGTCGTATTTTTCTTGTTACAATTGTAAACCAAGAAAATAGGTTAGTTCCCCAAGTAAGGACATTTCAAATTCTTGTTGCATAACAGAAGAAAATTTTTTAATCAAATATTATTCATTACTGCCAAATATGATATCGTCAACATAAACAACAATAATTAGCAGTTTATCATCCTCAATTTTTGTGTACAAGTTACTATCTGCAGATCCTTTTGTGAAACTTTGTTGTTGAAGATATTTTTTGAGACGATAATACCATGCTCATGGAGCTTGTTTTAGCCCATATAAATCCTTTTTGAGTTTTCATATAAGGTTTCATCATTGCCCAAAATGAATCCTTCTGGTTGTTCAATATATACTTCTTCTTCTAGGTCTCCATTTAGAAAATCATATTTTACATCCATTTTACAAACTTTGAAATGTCAAAAAATTGAAAATGCAAGAAACATTATTATGGCTTCAAGTCTCGCTACTGGTGCAAGTGTTTCTTCAAAGTCTATACCTTCTTGTTGACCATACCCTTTACAAACAAGTCTGGCTTTGTTCCTAATAACCTTTCCATTTTCATTCAAATTATTTTTGTATATCCATTTGGTCCCAATAACATTTTTATCATGAGGTTTTGGAACCAATTCCCAAGTATTATTTTTTTCAATTTGATCAAGTTCTTCATCCATGTCCTTAACCCAACATTCATCTTTACTAGCTTGATTTACATTTTGTGGTTCAATGTTGGATAATAGAGCTAGATAACTAGGAGATCCTACAAGGGTTCTTCAAGTTTGTATGCTAGATTCCTTTTCTCCTAGAATTTGAGTTTTTGGATGATTCTTTTGAGCATACCTAGATGGAGCCTTTTCCTTGTCTGAAGTGTCTTCTTTTGCTTCTTCATTAGTCTCTTCTTCTATATCATTGTGATTTTATGTGGGAAAGCATTCATCATCGTCATCCTTTTTTTGTTGTTACCCTTTTGGGATTTTTGCATGCTTCATCAATCACAACATCAATAAATTCAACAATTTTCTAAAGTCTCTTATTATAACACTCATATCCTTTTCTTATAGATGATTAACCAAGAATTATACCTTCATCTAATCTACCTTCAAACTTACCAAGTTTTTCATCATTTTTTCTTATGAAACATTTGCTTCCAAACAATCTAAAGTGCTTTATAGTGGGAGGCTTACCATACCATAGTTCATATGGATTTTTATCACTATTCACACGAACATGATCCTTGTTGATAATATTTATTGTGGTATGTGCGGCTTCAACCCAGAAGGTGTTGGTATTTCTATACTCATCAAGCATAACATGAGCCATTTTTTGAACAATTCTATTCATTCTTTCTACCACACCATTTTGTTGAGGAATTCTAGCTACATAAAATTATATTTTTATGCCATGCTGCTCATAGAAATCAAAGAATTCATATGATATTTATTCTCCTCCCCGGTCAAATCTGAGACATTTGATTTTTAGATATAATTCATTTTCAATAAAGCTTTGAAGACTTTAAATTTATCAAATGCTTCATCTTGTGTTTCAATAAACTAACTCAACACATTCTAGAAAAGTCATCAATACATAAGATATAGTATTTTTCTCCACGAGGTGACTTTTTCCTAACTAGTCCACACAAATAAATATGTATAAGTTTGATAGGCTTACTTTCTGATCCTTATTTTGCATTGAATTGAACTCTGGTTTTCTTATTGAATTGACATGAATTACATATGGTACTTTTTGGTAGGGTGATGTTGGGTAGATCACGAATAGCTCTGAGCCTGCTTGATTTGCTTATATGAGAGAAGGTTATATGTCCCAACCTTCTGTGTCATAACTAGTTTTCTTCTTTGCCTCCTTTCAATATATATAGATTGCTCGGGTTCCTTGTTCCTTTTATGATGGTCTTTCTTGTATCAAGCTCATGAACCACACATTATTTTGATCTAAAAACTACCTCATTTCCTTGGTCACACATTTCGTTGACACTCAAAAATTTATGATTCAATCCATCAACATACATAACATTACCAGCTTTAACCTTTTCTTATATAAAAATATAACACTTTCATTTAATGACAACAGGTGAGTCATTTCCAAAAGTGACATTATTTTCTTTCTCTAATGCATTGTATGAAATAAGTTTATCTTTATCACCTATCATGTGTTTTTAGCACCCGATATCTATGTACCATTGATTTTCTTGTCCTTCTGCAAATAAAGCTATGCCATATCTTTCATATTGTATCTCCTTTTTCCATACCTTTGATATTTTCTCCTTTTGAGATGTTTCCTGTAATTTTCTCATGCATTTAGATTCTTCATGACTAAAGTTATTACAGAAGAGAATTCAATTTCATTATTAAGAGGTTAGAAGTTATTATAAGTATTATTATTGATTCCTTTCTCATTCCTTTTCTTTCTTGCTTCTCTAGTCATGATGGTTTTGTAAGCAACACATTGAGCAACTTTATGACCAAAATTATGACATGAGAAACATTGTCCATTAAAGAAGATATTTCTATGAGCATAGAATCTCCTGGTGTTGTTTACCTTTTTACTGGTGCTTCTGATGTTGTTCATTCTTGGATTAGAGTGAACATGATTTACCCATGGAATTCATTTATTCTTTTGCTAGGGACTGAATTTTAGCTTACTCGTTTTTGTTGCATTTAGATAGCTTCTGCTAGTGGCTAAATATTTTTATGTTTGAGATGTTTCTTCATTGTATCCAAGACCTGTCTTCATAAGAGGAGAGCGCTGCACCTTGATAATTTCATCTAAGGTTTCAGATCCTTTAACAAATATAAGATTCAGAGTTTGTATTTTCTCAAGTTCCTTTCTTAGACTTACTACTTCACATTCTAAATTCTCATTGTGATTTTCTTTTTCTAGGAGTTGATGCTTCAATGTTTCTATGGCAACTTTTCTTTCCTCCAAACATATTTTAAGTTGATTAATTTCTTCAAAGAAATATTTTTCTTCTAAAGCATCCACAAATTTATCATTATACTCATTAGTATTTTTCTCAAAAGCCATAATTAATTTAAGATCTTGATCACATTCTCATTCTTCACAATTTGAAAATCCATCACTATCTTCATGAGTATAATAATTTCTTCTATTGTCAAACCGTCTCCTATTACCTTTAGTAGTATCCTTTCCATTGTCATGCTTGTCTTTATGAGGGAATTTAGCGACATAATGACAAACTCTACCATAGGAAAAACATTTGAAAGGAAGCTTACCTCTGAATCTTCTGGTGCCAAGTTGAAGTTTCTTTACAAAGTTTACCTCATCTTAGTATGATACATATCCTGATTCTTTGTGTTCTTATTTTTCTTTCCCTTTTGCAGATTCTCTAAATGCAACTTCTTTAACTTCTAAGGACCTCCTTTCCTCATTTCCAAAGCCGTTAGGATCCCGCGAAGTTGAACAACAATGAAAGTCTGCAGATCATGCTTCTCTTCAATGGAAAACACTTTTGACTCGAATTTAGGAGTTAGATATCTTAAGATTTTCTGTACTAGAGTAGTGTCCCTGATTTCTTCACCTAGATTCTTCATGCGATTTACAACATTATCTATGCGTAGGAAGAAACTAGCAATACTTTCATCATTATGCATTCTAATAATTTCATATTGAATTCTGAGAGTTTTGAGTTTAGCACTTTTTACCTTGGTGTTTCCTTCATAGCTTTGGATGATTTTATCTCGTATTTCTTTTATTGTGTTTAACTGCATAACTTTGAAAAATTATGATTTTTTCAGACTTCCCAATAATTCATTGACAACTTTGGCATTGGTTTCATATGTTTTATTTTGTGCTGTATCTGTGGGAACTACAACTGGATATTGGTATCCTCCTTCTAAAATTTCCCAAACATCTGCTCTAGGAGACTAAAGATAGGATTTGGTTCTTGTCTTCCAATATATTAAATTATTTCCATTAAAGAGAGGTGGTCTGATGGATGTCATTCTGTCATGATTGCTCATCTTGGGAGATTTTTCCTTCAAGCGATCAAGCTTCTTCTAAAGGACCTGCTCTGATAGAAATTGTTGGGAAAGATACTGCGATGGGGGATGAATCAATATTTTAAAACTCAAAATAATAATTTTCCTTTTATGAAAAGTATACGCAGCTTTATTGAACCAAACTCATGTATGTACACAACTAATATTAAGGAAACTAGCGTATGCCTAGTGAACTCATAATTTAGATCAATCTTTAGTAACTTTACTTATACTAGTGCATAAATGATTCGTCAGATATTTAGTAAATTGTAAACATGTGCAGTAAAAACAAAATAAACCATCACACATAAAAAAAACACATGAACACCAGTATTTTATGGTGGAAACACAATGTGGGAGAAAAACACTGATGTTGTCATCTCGGTCTTCAATGTTATTAATATCAAAGACTTCTTACAATTTTTTTATGGTATAGACTCGTGCCAGTACGCAGGCACCCACTTGTTGAAAGCTATAACCTTCACTTGTTCTCTAGATCCTAATGGAAGGGAGCTCCAACCCCTTGATCTTGTTCTCCAGTACCAACTGGAAGGGAGATTCAACCCCCTTGATATGAATACCATCTACTATTGGTTGGAAGCTTCAACTTCCTTGTTGAAGGCTCCAACCCTCAACTCCACCTATGGACCATTTTTCATAAATTTTTGCATTGGATCCAACCGCTTTAACACATCACAATTTCTAGATCAACAGAAGTAAAAATAAACCCAATTGAAATAGAACAGTGAGATCACTATAACCAGACCACATAATTGAACATAGAATATTGCATCATCGCAGAGAAGAAACTACAACCCTAACCATTTTATGCCAAAATATATACACTACATTTGCTAAGGAAACCTACATGTATACGTGCTTTTTTTTGGTGCAACATGTGTATATATATTAATATACCAAAATTTAGAGTTATGAATCAGTCACAGAATTGACCAGAGATGTTATGATATATTCAACTTATACAGTTAGAATCATCAATAATCCTTTTCACCCATCAACATGTAGTCAAATTCAACTTCATCATTCAATTAGATCTACACATTATAATTTAATCCAGACTTGGAGACATCATTGACAGACAACAGAGAAACAACAACACATATCTGATTGATCAATATTTTATAAGCAAAACCATTCCTTTATATACACAAATTTTCTGAAGAGAACCCGTGTTCATACGCGACTTCACCTTGACCAACCTGCGTATACATCTGCAAATTTTTACCCTAAAATTGCACTACTCTTTAGAAATTCAGAAAGACCTAGATCATAATATTCAGAGATAAAACATTCGTGAAAGACTTAGATCTAGTCAACCTGCTAGCAGATCATACAATGGAAAGTCATTTCAGGTCTCATGATCCTCATCCATCATTGTATTACTAGTGCATAATTATTTCAGATCTATATGATAACTATGGCCAATAAAATTCAAATATACTTCAGATTGAGGTGTTCATCAAAAAACCATTTCACGTGCACACCTTTTCACTTTGATCTTCACCTCCTTATATAGTTATAGCCTTGACCAATACCATGAGCCAAAACCACACAAGCGTTGATGGTATTCTTGGACAGGGTCAAATCACTATTATTACGCTCAATATTCATTAGGGGAATTTTGAGGTCTAAAATGGGCCTCTTAAGGAAATTATAAAATAATAGTGGAAATAATAAAATAATATTTGATTACATCATCAAATTTTAGAGGGAAAAAAGAAAAACTACTTTTTCAACTCGTATTTTGAACTTATCTCCCTAAGGTTTTACTCAAATTTCAAGTGGGAGTACTCGTTGGATGCAAAAATAAATTCCCCATCCAAGGAGTACCCATGTTGCATACGTTTTATGGACCCTACTACACAAAAAATGAGAAATACATGAAAAAGGTGATTGCAATCACGTCGTTTCATGTATTTCTCATTGTTTGTGTAGTAGGGTCCATCAAAATTATGCAACATGGGTACTCCTTGGATGAGGAATTAAAATTTTCATCCAACGAGTATTCCCACTCGAAATTTGAGCAAACCCTTGGGGAAATAAGTTGAAAATACGAGTTGAAAAATTAGTTTTATTATTTTATTATTTTTTCATCTTTTTACTTTTTAACTCCAAAAATGGTGAATCATCCCCCATGATTGACATCATCATCTTGAATCTTATTGGTTCTCATAAAGTTTATTTTGGTTGTAAATTTTTCTTAGGAAGCCCATTTTAGACCTCAAAATTCCCCTAATGATGGGCTGATACCATGGTAAATACCCTTGGTATTATTAAATTAGTGCACCAACACATACATGACTTTTCTTCTTTGTACCCACGTGTATACATGACTTTTCCTTGATGAACCGGTGTATAGATCTTCAAATATCTACCTTTATCCATGTTTTGATTCTGATCTGTAAACATCCTTCTCATCATTCTGTAATTTTATTCCATCTCTCTGGCACCTATGAACTAATTTGTGAACTCATGCAGTTACCATATACATGATCTATTACAAATGGGTTTCCATCTAAGATAACACATGCATCATAATGCCAACAAAAATATTAAAAAATTAAAAAATTAAAAACTACTTTTTCAACTCGTATTTTCAACTTATCTCCGTACGGTTTTATTGAAATTTCAATCATGAACACTCGTTTAATGTGGAATTTAATTCCTCATCCAAGGAGTGCCCATGTTGTATATTTTTGATGGACCCTTCTACACGAAAAAAGGGAAATACATGAAAAATGTGATTGCAATCACGTCTTTTCATGTATTTCTCATTTTTCATGTAGCAATGTCCATCGAAAGTATGCAACATGAGTACTCATTGGATGAGGAATTAAATTCCACATCCAAAAAGTTCTCCCACTCTAAATTCAAGTAAATTCGTAGGGAGATGAGTTGAAAATATGAGTTGAAAAAGTAGTTTTTTTTCCCTCTAAAATTTGATGATGTAATCTAATCTTATTTTATTATTTCCACTATTATTTTATAATAGTCCTTTGGCGGTCATTCATACCGCAAAAATTTTATAATGAATTTTAATTGCATACAATTAAAACAACATATGAGATATCAACATTTACATACATTCGAACACAATGATTTACATGCAAACCCTTTCGAGAGAAAAAAACACGAAAATTTGTTTTGTATTATGATGATAATAAAGGCACCAACACTGATTAAATTATATTCTTGTGAGAATATAGTCAAAGGATGCCCAAACCCCATTTCAAATTAGAAAGCCATAACATTCTTAAATGCTCCCACATCTTATAATTGTAGTCACCTACCTGCTTCATCCAAGTGTTCTACTTTCATACAATTTTCAAACTAAGAACAATGGCCTACCTCTATTACAAAAGAAATAGTGACTAGATACATTGTCTTTCTACAAATCTCTCTCCTCTTTTCTACACACCCATACTCATATCCCTTTGTCTTTGCTCATTTTTTTATACTTCACTCTTTGTGATTCACTCAGCATACTCAAAATTGGCACACAACCATATAGATTATTCTACATAGCTCACTCTATTGTTTCACTTTGTTTCCTCTTATACACAACTCAAACACATAAAAACCCCACTCGCTGTACTCTCAGCATAAGTTCCAAGGAAAATTTTAGGGGCTAATATTCGCAGATGGGCTCATTTTCCATGCTTTTTCCAAAAAAAAAAGATTCATCAATTCCCATTTTTTCCTAAAAATAATTCACCCAAATTTTATAAGAAAAATTATTTTTCCTTAAAAATCGCCAATAACTTATAGAGACTATATAAAATCATTACAAGGTTCAATATTTTCACTAAAATATCACCAAACATTTTATAGTTTGCATATTATGGATTAGTAAGATTCGCCAAGGTTTCTAATCTTTAATATAAATTTCCATTCTTAAATTTTTCCCTGAACACAACTAGAATAATCTCACTACAACACTATATAGAGAGCATCCTCCAACTCTATCATGTAGTTTGAGAACCACATTAAATGAATCAAATTTTACAGCAAGGTAAACAATGGTGAATGAAACCAGTAATCATAAATACATAGAATGATTTATTGCATGATATTGACAATCTTTATGTTCTCAGCATGGTTTTTCCTTACCAATCAAATGGCCACAATACATGATCACAATTTTCTTTTCAATTAAGACTACATTCGTAATCTGAACGGTCTGAAACTTTTCCTCCATTATCATTTGTCCAAGGCCATTGGAAGCCCATTACTGAAACAAATGTGCTACACCAACCACATTAACTATGATCGGTTCCATTCAACCAATTTAGTTCAATTTGGTGTCATGTTTTCTTTTTTGTCAGCAAATTCTAATAAAACTTGTTTGATTTTATAATACTAGTATATCACAAACATGGCATGTCATACCAAATTCAGAGAATATCATCAAACATGCCATTATACTCCCTTAATGACTTGGCACCATTTGCCCAAGGGGGGAGAACTAAAGGCCTAACTGATGAGTGCTTAAAACCACAACTTGGGGGGTCAAGAGGTCTTTTTAGTGTGTAGATATTTTGACTTCCCAATGGTCAACTGACCAACATAACGTGCATTTTGAGTCTTCCTACACAGGGTCCCACATTTTTCAAGGGTTGAGGGTCATGGTTCGATCCTTTTTACTCTTAACGAAACCCCAGTAGGATGGCCTCCAAACTAGACTGACCTACTGACTAGGCGAAAGGGCTGATTTGCCAAACTTCTTCAAAAATCCACCTAAGTCCAAAATTTCATTCACAAATAAATTTCTTGCAAAATAAATGGTCTATGCAGAACCTTGAGGCTTGGCACTCTACCAGAACTTCACTTTCCCATAACTCCATCATCCTTTGGAGTTCTTCAATTTTCCTTATAATGTTGTAAAGGTCATTCCAAGATCTATCCATCTTAACACATTATAAAGGAAAATGAGAATATCCCTTGAGGAAAATTTCCTCTAAGTCTGGGCTACTCAACCATCATAGTTACAATATTTTTATCTTTGTAACTTATTTTATTGCACTAGTGTTGGTAATATTCACAAATCGAAAGTTGAGATTTATTTCCAAAGTAGTTATGCCCTTTTTTGCCTTTTCATTAAATTGATTAATGAAAAATATTTTCATATGAACAAGTGTCATATGAAATGAGTTATGCTTTTTTATGCATGTGGTATTGATAAGCCATGATAAAACTCCATGCTATTGTAAAAAAAAATATTTATAGATTAAGAATCTTCATGGTAAATTGTGAATGAATCTCATGGTTAAGAATCTTGTTACATGTTTTTAAAAATGTTTAACTTATATACTAGTGTAACCATATAAATAAATTGTTGGTAAATTTTGTAGGCATTAATCCATGAAAATTATCAAAACACTTACCCCATGATACATTTCATATTGCCCATATTAAAAAAAAAACATAAAAATTAATTAAATTATAACTTTATTTAAAATTATTATTAATTATGCAAAGAACTAATATATGAGTTAAACATGTATATACATTTTAAGAAACATGTAGCAATACTCCTAACAATGTGGATATTCTTAACTTGTAAATAGCTCTTGTTACACTACCATGGGCTAATATCATGGTTTATTAATACTACATGCACAATATGATATGTGTTGATATGACATTTTCTTTAATTAATTAATTTTAGATAAATTAATTAAAAGAGCATAACTAACTTGCAGATAAATCGTAACCCTTCATTTTTTAGTTCTATTATGACTAGTACATGTTGGCTTGAGGGGTCTTGACCTAGGTTCGGAGGTTAAGGTTTGCCAACAAAGCCCTATACTATTGGCCATTTTGGTAGTGACCTACTTGCACAGGCCAAACCCAGCTTATCAACTTTGCATTTAACAGATCTAGCTACAGACTTATATCGCAGAGCTCATATCTACTAATTACCTTCGCATCCACGTGTGTGATACCAATCTATCAGTACAACAACTATAATCATAGTAATCAACAGATCATATATTCGTATAACAAGAACAAGGATACTCTCGCAGCTGTAAACATATCTATTCGCAGGTTTGCTAATCAGTATGGTCCACAGTTAACAGAGCTGCTATAGATCTAATCAGCACCTTCACATCAGAAATATCACATGTAATATCATAAAAGCATGAACAATAGATCACAGGAATATTCTGTATTATAACAAAGACAGATCCGCAGCCACAACGGATAACAAACAGTAAGTACAATAGATCCAATAGTTCGCATCAACAATAATACATACTAAGATAACACAGAGATACTCTAACCAGATTCGCATATATTAGCATCCAAAACCCAATACAATCCAACACAACCTGCGCACATAGCTAGCAGGGTCTACAAATAGCAAGACTAGGGATCTCCGCACACATAGCCATCAGGAGTCCTTACCCTAGCAACCCAATTATATCTAACAATTCATAACTATCATCAATCTCTATTCTTTCCTGCCTGTGACTCAAAAAGGTTTATCTATTTATACTGATTTAGCCTACGCATCCAATGGTCTACAAACTGTGGTTTGCAAACTCTTGGTATACCCTTGACCCATTAAAATACATTAGGGGCTTTGACTCACCCCAAAACCCCATGCGTTAGACTAAATATTACAAAAATATAAAAAATGGGACAAAATTTGCAGCTTTAGGAGACCCTGTTCCAATAGTCCCCCAACACAATCTTGTGACTTGTCCTGAGTCACTGTGATGGTGCGGTATCCACCTGCACCTGCAAAAATCTGATCACCTCGGCTAATGGAGGCAGCACGCCTTCACTTTGAGTAGCGGCATTTTGTGCGATGTTGACCAACTTTTCTGAAATCAAGCCTTATGTTGTGGCGGTGACACTCTGCAGAGTCTGGTTCAGCTTCTTAACTACGACATCAACATTTTGTGAAAGCTTGAGGGCCTCAGTAGCCCAAGGCTTCAGTCGGTCACTGAGGGCCTTCTTCTTTTGCAAAATTTCATCAATATCAGCTTGGATGGTGTGATTGGTGAGCAGCCGTATCAAATGTTGAGCAGGAAATAAAGTGGGCAGGGTGGCTTCTAACGTCTCGAAATCTTCTTCTTTCTGTTGCAGGTCCTAGTTGATTCCACGTAGGATCGGGTCGCATTGGACCTTGGTCCATATTTTCATGGTTGTTTCTAATAATTGGGCACCCTGTGCAATTTTCCTAGTAATGGCGTTCGTAGCCACAATGACCAGCGCAGTTTGCTAGGCCCGTATGGGGGGGGGGGGGGGTTTCAGGCTGCAACTTAGCCTGGAGATCGGTGATCTGCTACTCCATTCATGTCTTGACCATCTGAACTTCCTCCCAGGATGCCTTCAGTGTTGTGACCAACCTTTCAACCTTCACCTGAGGGGTGGCTGTGGTCGAGATCTCTGTGGTAAAATCTACACAACGTTGGTGAATTAGGTTTTCAAGTTTCGTATGCTTTGCGGTGGTGAGGCACACTTCAGTGTTCTTTGCAATTTTTTGTTCAGCCACTCCAAGCTATTGGTGCACTTGTTGGTCTTGATGGTGAATTTCCTGAAATACAGAGGTGTGGAGACCCTACAAGGCCTCATGAGGTAGCCTAGCTAAATTTAGCTGGACTTTTGTACTAGCGTGGACTTGGATTCCTAGGTCAGGTGGAATAATCACAAGGGCTGCACCAGGTAGAGAGCAGAGGTAGCTTTCGTCTGTAACTAATGTTGTGCTACCAGTGGCTAAAGGTGTGTGTACCTAAGTCACACTGGTATACTATGTATCTGTCTTCATCTATAGTGCACAGAGCTCGGCCTGGATTGTGTCGAATGCAGCTTTCTGCTGCTCCTCTAGGGCTACCCATCTGTCCTCCACAGCTAGAGTGACGATTGACCACATCAGCGATTTTTTCAAGGTCTCCGTCAGTCAACATGACTATCTTGTCATGTTACATCCACTGAGAGTGCTGCTTCTTGCGGGGCGTTTTGACAGGCTTGCTTGTTCGCTTCATGCTGCGGGGGGAGGCAGGTCATCCTACATCGAGTCCTTTTGTACCCAGTTTTGGCTGCGAATCTATCTCAGTCTCCGCCTCAACATCCTTCTCAAGGGTCTACTTCTGCTGCACATATTTTTGTGCGGCCGCGCCCGTGTCTTGTTTGGTACTCTTGATCGCACCTTTGTTATCCTTGATGATGATAAGGGGCGTTACTTTTGATGTTCTATTTCCTTCGATGACCTTTGCACCAGTTTTGAAGTGGATCTTCTAGTTAGGAGGCCAGAGCGCAATGACATTGTCAATTTCTTCATCCGCCACCATATAAGGGAGCGAAATCCAGGCTTTATCCTTGTGTGCTCTGATCTGGACGTTGTGCATAGTGATTGAAATGCTGCAATGCCCTTGTATCTGTCATACATGGCAGGGGACAACCGTGGTCGGGAGTTAATGGCTGTGGCCAAGCTACTCTGAAAGGGGACCCAAAAAACTTAGTTGTCCTCAAAACATTGCAGATCCTTAGAATCCCATAAGTGTGCATATCGAGCCCCTTTGCACAGTCTGAGGTAAGCTCAGGGAGGACTAACTCCATAGGGGCTTCCCAGGAAACCAACGCTATGAGGAATAGTAACCAGGAATAACAAAAGGTGTGGCCCTACTCCTGAGACTCACGGACATTAGTTAGAAACTCATCACACAAATACTAGGCCCAGTTAAAACATACCCCTTTCCCGTATTGGCCTGCTAACTATATTACATACGCTGGGATAAAGGTGACCTGACATTTTCTCATCATTTTGCATGCCAACAACATTGTGCCCAACTACGTGCCTTGGTCACTGACGGACTTGATTATAAAACCCCAAGTATTGCATTCCACATGGTAGGTCTTACGCACATACTCAATAGTTTCTGCCTCATAATTTTTACCCACGTGCTCTAGAGGGTTGGGGTCATCCATGGGATGGCCAGTAATTCTATGAACTAGCTCATCGTCGATGGGGATCCTATCCTGGATCCATAGGTAGCCATCATGAAGTAGGGAAAGAAATTGTTGGGCTAGCCAATCTGTGATGTTGTAGTGATTGAAGTGTGGCATCCTTATCAATTTTAGGAGCCCAAATCCAGCCAATCCATGCACCCAGTGCTGAGGAACAAATTTGATCCCACCATCTTCTTGAATCGTGTCAACGTATAATTCATGTGCCAACTCAGTGAAGGCTTCCAAACTGGCCAAGTCATGATCGTCAAATTTGATCTCGTGAAGCTTCCCAACAGGTTCAACAATGATAGGGACCTCTCACGGGGTTAGTGGAATCTACAAATAAGTGATCAGGTTGTTGAGGTTCTTCGGTGTGCATGATGAGGTCTTGCGCAGCCGAACGAAAGGAGGTAACCAGTTTATTAGTTCGGCAGGCTGGGCCTCCTCCTAAGCAGCATGTGCCTGAGACATCGTCTTTGGGGATTTTACATTCCGCAGGGAAGTACGAGGCTTCCCCCCAACCCATTTCGCAGGTTTTGGGGGTTTCCTTGAGCCTTATGCTTTCTCCTTGCCCTTCTTTGTGACTGGCGTGGATAAAACATCTTCGGCCTCAGACTCAATCTCCACCACTTCCGCAATTCCTTGTTCCACCGAGATTACTGGTTCTGAGGGTTCAGCAGGATTCGTAGCCGGCATCTTGGTGTGAAAGACAAACTTGGGATTTCTACTGTCAGAGGGAGCAGGTTGCTCAAACATGAAAGAGATGCTATAGGCACAGAAATTCTTAAAGCAAAAATTCGTCCAGGACAAACATGGCAAGTATGAGCTATTCAAGAGATACGGAACCCTTATCTGATCTAGCCCACCTATTTTATAGCTTTGGCAATCACCTAGTGGTAGGGTAGACTTCACGTGGAACTTACCATCAAGTAAACAGTAAAAAATCTCTAGAAATCACCTCATTAAATGCCGCATGCCCGCCCCATCCAACGGTAGTTTTTTATTTTTACCCAATTTTACTGTTCCAATGGCTATTTTTCCCACCCTCGGTGCACTCAGCATACCCCTACATTCCCAGCGCACCCCTGCGATTTGAGCATACCTCCCGCGCTCCCAGCGCATCGGCTGCAGTCTGAGTCTATTCCTTCCAAATGTAATTCTATGTCGCCATACCCTAGCCTGCAAGATTGTTTGTGTCGTTGCCTTGCCTGCGTAGTGACCTCCTGCTATGCCTTCGTGAGCTTCTGCCAAGATAGTGTTCCTTTCATGCACCAGAACATATCTGTGAAACACTTCATCAGCACCTAGTTTATATAAATGACCTACGATAATGGTAAAATCTGTTGCCTAGGTAACCAACTCCTTATTTTTTGGTACCGAGTATTCTGCAGGTGCCATGCCTATATTCAGGAACTGAATCATATCAGCTGCGCATCAGGAAATCCTTCCTCTAAGTTAGTGGGTTCCTTGCCCGTCTCAATTCGGGACAAGTCATCTGACGCAGCATTCAACTTCCCTGACTTGACTATGATTTCAAAATCATATTCCTGAAACAGCAACAACCATCTACATATTCCCCCCCCCCCCCCCCAACACAGGCTTATTCACTAGGTACTTTAAAGCTGAATGATCTGTAAACATCTTAAAGTGTCCTCCTAACAGATAGTGTCGATACTTCTGTAGTGCATAGACCATGGCCAACCCTTCCCTCTCTGTGGTGGAATAATTGCGCTCTGCTTTCAAGATTTTTCGACTAGAAAATGTGATTGGGTGATCAATGTCTCCAGCACCAGGCTGCATAAGAAATGCTCCCAGGGCAATCCCCGAAGCATCAATGTGAACATGAAATACCTTTTCCTAATCAGGAAAGTGTAGATACCATCTTTTCCTTGAGTAGCTCAAAGCTCTTCTGGCACTCGTCATCCCAAAATAATGAAACATCCTTCTTAAGCAGCTTTTCCAGAGGTGTTGTGATCATTGTGTATCCCTGAATGAATTTTATGTAGTAGCCCGTATGTCCAAGGATCCAACGCAGCTATTTCTCAGTTGTAGGCACTGCCAGATTGATTATAACTATCACTTTCGTAGGGTCCACCATCAACCCTTGTCGGGAAACTATATGTCTGAGAAATATTCCGAAGGGTACGCAGAAGATACATTTATTGATATTCACGTAAATCTGGTGTTTTTGGCAAGCATCCAACATCATGCATAGGTTCAAAATGTGCATCTTTACTAAGTCGAAGATAGTCCAATCATCAAAATATACTTCTAGAAATTTGTGGATGAATTCCTTGAACACTGCAACAACTACCTGCAAGAAGATAGCAGGGGCATTCTTGAGTCCAAACGACATTACGGTATACTGGAAGGATCCCCATTCAGTGGAAAATGTAGTTTTTTTGGGATCTTCTAGTGCGATTCTGATCTAATGGTATCCTGAGAACCCATTAGTGAATGAGTACGCTTCCTGGCCTCCTACACTATCCAGGATCTCATCGGAGAATGGTGTCGGAAAGGGGTCATGTATGCAGGCATCATTTAGCTTGTGTAAGGCCACACAGATTCGTATTTCTCCCTTTGTTTTATTTTCCTGAACCACCATTGGACTTACCCAATCCGATTGCTCGACCGGCTCGATAATACCTGCAGTGAGCATTTTATCAATTTCTTCCTTAACCTTTTGCTTATACTTGGGGTTCAGTCGATAAGGCCGCTGCTTACAAATTGTGCATCCGGTTTTAGCGTGATGTGCATAACCCCTAGGTCCCTCGTGATCCCTTTGAGCTCCGAAAACTTGGTTGGGAATAATTCTTGATATTCTGTGAGAAATTCAGCAAATTTTCTTATAGTGTCATCATCCCAGTAGTCCCCAATTTAGCCAACTTAGGCTGCTCTACCATGCCAATGTTGGCTTCCTGTAGTTTCAGAGGCTTCATCACATCCATAGTCTGCAATGGAGGTCCCACAACTGTACGCTCCCCCTCTGATTCTAGGATAGAGACATTACATAGATCCTCATCGCACTCTTCTATAATTATATTGCAACAATTGACAATATCTCGCATCTGTGTTTCCCATGTGGCTATTTCGTATGCTACGTAGGGGTTGGATTCACCAAATACAAAGGTATCGATATCCTACATAGCTTCATCAAGCACCTTCGATCCTCCTGTTAACCTGAATGTCCCCAGAAATTCATCCTTTAAGGTTTCCCACTATTGGATGCATTGATGTAGCTCCGCATCTAGGTACCATGTGGTGGGAATTGGTCTAAAGGCATGAATAAACAAGTGAACCCATAATTCTGTAGTATGATCACACCATTTCTCCATCCAAGCGAACAAATATTCACGTGGATCCCCTGGGCCAAGAAATATCTTGACGTGCACATCGGCTGGAGGCTCAAATCATAGGACCATCATATCTCGACATTCTTCCCACTCCTAGAACACCCCCTTATGTGTGTCCCACCATCTTGCAGGTGTTGCCCGCATGGCTAGATTAAGGGCCCATAACCTTCGTTCTCTAGGCACCTCAGCTTCGAATGTTCGCAAAAACTCTTTTATACTATCGGAACCATCAAAGTAGGGTAGTTCTCTTACCTCCAAAGATATGCAGTGGAAGTCCCTTGTAATTCATAGGCAGCGCAGTGCAGAGACATCATGTAGCCGATTTTGCCAATTTTCCATTTCCTCGTCGGAGTCGAAGAAGCATTTGCTATCTCTTTCCTAGCAAAGCACACCATGAGCCATAGGATTGATCCAGTATTTGTCCATCACAGTTAACTTAAAGATGTGATCCACCTCTTCTTCCTTATGCACTAGCTCTGTATACCTCTCTCATTCTGTGGGATCTAGCAGTACTATCACCCATGTTCCTTCACTTTCAAACACCATGCTCCTTTTTTTTAAGTTGATAATACTGCCCATATCTATGGCCCAATCCAATCCTAGGAGTGCCAGGTAAGGGTCCACATCCTCTACAATTTGAATAGTTTCAAAGTCAGCTCGGACCTTAACTCCTGCGATATCTACTATGATCTTTGATAGTCTCCCTAAAGGGACGATCTTATGCTGGTTGGCCATAAGCAGCTGGATAGTGGACCATTCCAACTTAGGTTATCCCATTCGCTGCCAAGTTTGTTTAGGTAGTACGTTCCCATCTGATCCCAAGTCTAGAATAACTTGATCCATCTCATAATCACCAATCTGCGCCGTCAACCGCATCTCCCTACCAATGCGTCTTTTATGCTTATATAGTTTGTGCACATCATTAACTTCAATAGCTGGGGTTGTATTTTCTAGGCATCTATCTATCAAGGATTGGAGGTTTTCTACGTTCCTTTGGTTGCACAGTAGCTTCATACACGCCTACAAGAATGGTTTAACCTCATCATATGCTCTGAGGTTCGCAGGGGTTTGAGGAGTAGGTGCCTCAGCCTTAGCACAATCTTGGAGAGCTGTGACAAAGGTTTCCTTTTCCCTTTGTAAGTCCAAACCCTCTTGTTTAATAATTTCTTTATGGATAAGAGGCTTCGTCTCATCTTTCTCCGCAGCTCCTCTAGTGGCCATGCCACTGCGTGTTATAACATTAATACTTGGTCCTTCATCTCGAGGTTCTGCCCTGACCCTTTGTAAATTCTCTGTAGGTGTCTGTTTCTTCTCCTGCATCTTGGCTATCAAAATCGAGCAATCTTAAACCACATGATCCAGCTGTCTATAGTATCTACAGGATTGTCTCACAGGGTTCGTTCAATCCCTTGCAAAGTGCCATATTTCTCCACAGTTATAGCAAACCAGTTGTCCTCTCCCCCTTCCTGCGCTTCCACCCCGGCCTCCTCCCCTACCCCTAGTTGGGGAGCTACCTATGCCCAAGGGGGATCATGGTGAGGATGGATCCGACTGTACCCTATATATATTTCCTCGATATATCATCAGGTCGTACGTCCGACAGTTCTGTTCATCATGGCCTACAAATCTGCAGAACATGCACCATTGTTGCTTTATTTCTGGGACATATGTGGCAAGGTGGGTGTAGTGGTTGGTATCGTGCAGCCCAACAACGCGACAATCATCGTACCAAAGCACCGGTCCACTTGGTCCTGCAGCTTCCCTAGGTTGTAACGGACTGGGTCCCCCAGCCTATTGTTGAATTCTTAGTTAAACTGAGAGGGGGGGGTGAATCAATTTAACACATACATGAGCTTTTTAAATTTTTCATCAACTTATTTACAGCTTACTTTTATAACCAACCTTAGTATATGAACAGTCTTAATATGTTATAGCAAGTATTAAATTAATGTGACATCAAACTTATTATGAGAGCAGCAAACATTAAGCAGATTTGGTAAATCATCTCAGCACGCAGGAAACACAGATAGAGACAGCAGATATAAGTGGAAACCCATAAAGGGAGAAAACCACATCTTATTATTGTTGTGATGCAAAGGCAAGCTCCAACTCCCTCTCACCACTGTTTTTCTGCAGGCACCAACCTACAGGAAGCTCCAACCTCAGTCAGCTACAACTGACAGCTATCAAGCTTCAACTTGATAGGGAAGCTCCAACTTCCTCAATTTATCAAAATAAATGTTTGCTGATTTACCTTAGATATCAGCTCTGTTCTATAGCATCTCATTCTACTCCTCTCTTCCTTATCTTCTCTGCCTCAATCTTCTATACTCTACTTCTCTATCCTTACTCTCTCTAACCTCTTTATGCATATCAAGATGATATTATTTATATAGATTTTCTTATGACTATCAAAATTCCTCAGGGAATTAGAAATGAATAGCCATACCCCTTAGTCTTCTGCCTTCTCATTTCTTTTCCAGCTCACTCAGAAAAAAATATAACTGTAGGTACTAGTTTTAACATTACAATGGGATATTTGTTCTCTTCCGGAGACTTGCCAATGCATCACAAACAATATAAACCAATTAAAATATTACATTTAATTACAATGAGAACTCCAGCTCACTCATTCAGCCTTTTGGATTGTTGTGCATTTGTCTTTTCTGTGACTATGTTTGTCCCTTTTTCTCCTCTGTATGCCTTTCTGTTTATAGCTGTTGTGTAACTCCTGTATGTATGTAACTGCACTTTTTATTTCATGCGAATCAATTCTCGACATAATAATAATAAGGTGTTTTTAAATATATGCACTGCCGTGTTATATAACGTATGTAACTTCTGGCGATATAATGCTAAGAGATAATTTTAATACATAAAATGCCCTTACGAGCCCACTCGCCGATCTTTCCGATGCGATTTATCACTCCTCGACTACTTCCGATTGTGATTGATCACAATCGCAATTTCCATTTGAATGTACCGATGCTATGCTTCTTCTCCGATGCAATCAATTACTGTTCATTTTGAAATGCCAATGCAATGTATCACCTTTCAAATATTTTCGATTGCGATTAATCACAGTCGCAACTTCCAGTTGCATGTTCCGATATTCCAATGCTCCGATGCTCCGATTCTGATGATTCACTGTTATTCAGGAACTCAAACACATATCAATCATGGTTTATAAACCCATCGGGTCTGGACTTTCATCGCAATTGCAATTTTTGTTAACTTGTTCCATCGTCAACTTTTCTCCGATGCGATTGGTGAGGGTCCCACAGTATAAGTCTTTGTTTGTATTAGGCACAGGCTATAAATTATATATATATATATATATATATATATATATATATATATATATATATATATATATATATATATGTGACCCTTTGTTAAAAAGTATCCATATATAAAGTCTTTGCATATAGGTATAATATACTTTACGCTTTAGTCTTTAATGTCCGCATTTGAGGTAATGATTCTCGAAATTTTATGTGGGGTTACTTGCGTATTAACTTTAGTTGCTATGCAGCATTTACATAAGGTTTTTAGTATTAAGTCACCCTTATATATTCGCATACCAACTCATTTTTCAAGATACATGTATGAAGTCAACCTTTAATGATTCAATAACCCAAAGATTCTCACCTTGAGATTACGACCCACTATATACATACATATATATATATATATATATATATATATATATATATATATATATATATATATATATATATATGTTCCAAGCTTACCCTTTGAATCATATATATACATAAGCCTAAGTCAATCTTCAAACATGGCTTTAACCCTCGACACATCAACATTCTATATATATTCACATATATATATATACTCTTACATGCACATGGTTTCATCATAATATATATATATATATATATATATATTCCTCACTTCAATTGTTACAACATTAACGTGCCGCGGACTTATATTAAAACCCAGCAGTAATATATATATCCATATAACCTTTGATTTTATCACAAATTATTAACTTCTGGCTTCCAAACAAACCAACGCATCATGTTACAAAGCATCTGGGCCCACAACAACATATTACGTACCTTGCTTAACGTGTACACAACTCCGCTTGGATCCAATGATTCACCTGCTCTCGCGCTTCATACAACCAATTCCGACGGTAATCGCATTACACACTTACACGAGATGTAGTTCTTAAACCCACGCGTTGAAACTGGGTCCCAGTGTTAACCTACCCATCTCATCCGACGGTTAATAGACTATCGTGCTCCTGCTGACAATCCAACGGTGGTCATGTAATATCGTGCAAATTAGATGCACGGATGTTATTTCTCCAAAGTTGCGTGATAAACCCAGTTTTGTAATACTGCCTTTGGACACGTGGCGAGTGAAGACTCATATCGTGTTATTTCACAAAAATCAGCTTACCATTTTATCTATCGCGTGATACAACCAATTTCTGAGGGTTGAAACCACGGTTACCGTTCCTTCATGGTTCCACCTTCGTTCAGGGTTTAAATAATTTTGCGCCTTCGTCATTTTCATATACATATAAGTTCTGTTCAAACTATATTATATATAAACCTGTCTTGTTTTCATTATATATCTTTCTTCAGCACTTTGTTATATATGAACCCTATTTCATAGTATATTTAATATAACACTATCATATGAACCCTGTTTTATTGCAAAACGCTTGGTTCCATTACTCTTAGCTTGGTTAACTGCTCTGCCTCTGCCTCCTCTCTACTGCTCGACTGTTTCTCTGTCTCTGTATTCTCTGCTTCCGCTCTGCTGCTCGACTGTTTCTCTGTGTCTATACATATCCTGTCACTATATTTCTTGTTACTGTACATATCCTGTCACTGTATTTCTGCTACTCTACCAAATTTGCACTCCTGTCACTTTATTTTTTGTTTCATTTCAACAGTGTTCTTCTGCCTGTCTCCTTTGCCATCTATGTTGTCTCCTTTGCGCTGCTTGCTTCACTTTTTGCTGCCCTATCTCTGTAAATATACTCTCCCTCTGTTCTTCTCATGCTCCCTATAAATATACTCTCCCTCTATTCTTCTCATGCTCCCTGTAAATATACTCTCCCTATGTTCTTTTCTGTTATCTTCTCCTTTGCTTTTTCTTCCTCCTTTGCCATCAATGACAACATTTCCAACAGTCTCCCCCTTTGGCATTGATGGAATACACTTCCTCTGTTTGCCTTTTAGGACCCTTTCTTCTGTTGCTTGCTCTTCCTCCCCCTTTGACATCAATGACAAGGGGTTGCTCATTTTTCAGTGTGCTTTCAACTCTTGCCTATGTGGCTCTGATCTTGAGGATCTGTCTCATGCTTTTCTTGCTTTTTGATCTCCCCCTGGAATGATATTTTCATTTCTGTTCTCCCCCTAGACTGAAGCTTCCTTTTTCTTTCAGAGAGTAGTATCTAAAGACACTACCCCTAGTTTATTTCTCAGATATTTGAATGGCTCTCTAGCAAGAGGTTTTGTGAATATATCTGTTGTTTGTTCTTTTGTGGGAACATATTCCAACCTTACTACCTTCTGTGCTACTTGTTCTCTTAGAAAATGGTACTTGACTAGGATGTGTTTAGTTTTTGAATGAAGTACAGGATTTTTTGAAATACTTATAGCACTTGTATTATCACATTTGATAGAGATGGGTTCATCAATGCTTACCTTCATATCTTGGAGGGTTTGCTTCATCCACATGACTTGTGTACAGCATGCTGTTGTTGCTATGTATTCTTCTTCTACTGTAGATAGAGAAATAGATGTTTGTTTCTTGCTTAGCCATGCCACCAGACTTTCTCCTAGATAGAATGCACTTCCACTTGTGCTTTTCCTATCATCCACACAGCTGGCCCAATATGCATCTGTGTATGTTGTCAAAGTGAAGATTTTTCCTTTTGGATACCAAAGTCCATACTGTGTAGTTCCTTGCAGATATCTGAATATTCTTTTGACTACTAGAAGATGATTTTGCTTTGGTGCTGCTTGATATCTGGCCACAAGTCCTACTGCTAGCATGATGTCTGGCCTTGATGTTGTCAAGTACAGCAGACTTCGTATCATGGATCTGTAGAGTCTTTGATCTCTATCAGCTGATCCATCATCAGCACATAGCTTGCATTCCATGATCATGGGAGTTGACACAAGTTTGCAGTCTTCCATTTTGAACTTTTTCAACATTTCCTTTAAGTATTTTTCTTGTGAGATGAATGTACATGTGTTCTTCTACTGAATTTGAAGTCCTAAATAGAAACTGAGCTCCCCAATCATAGACATCTCAAACTCTGATTTCATCTCCTCAACAAACCTTTTTGCTAGCTCATCTTTGTTGCTTCCAAACATAATATCATCAACATATAATACAACAATCAGGAGTTCATTTTCATGAGCTTTTATGTATAGATTTCTGTCTACTCCTCCTCCCTTAAAGCCTTGTTTTTGCAAGTATTTATCCAACCTTGAGTACCAAGCATGAGGAGCTTGTTTTAGTCCATATAGAGCCTTCTTTAGTCTACATACATAGTCTTCTTTGTCTGTTAATGAGAAGCCTTCTGGTTGTTCCATGTAGACCTCTTCTTCTAGATCTCCATTCAGAAATGCAGATTTCACATCCATTTGATATACCTTGAAGTCTTAGTAGCATGCAAAGGCCAGAAACATTCCGATAGCTTCCATTCTGGCTTAAGGGGAAAATGTTTCCTCGTAATCAAGTCCTTCAATTTGTGAATATCCTTTGCAAACAAGTCTTGCTTTATTCCCAATTACCTGTCCTTGCTCATTTAGTTTATTTTTTAATACCCATTTTGAGCCTATGACATTTTTCTCAGTGGGTCTAGGGACTAGTTCCCGGGTATTGTTCTTCTCAATTTGGCCCAATTCTTCATTCATAGCATTCACCCAATACTTGTCCTTGTTGGCTTCTTCGAACTTCTTTGGCTCTATTTGTGATAATATGGCTATGTATACCTCTTCTGTCTATTCAGTTAGCTGCCTTCTTATCTGGACCCCTACTCTCTTGTCTCCATTGATCTGATCTTCTGGATGGTTCTTCTGAGTGTATCTTGAGGGGGCTTTCGATCTCAGTTCATCATCTTCTATTGTCTTGCTTGTTTCATCATCATCTTGGTTTTCTTCTTCATGGTTGTTTGATGGACTGCTGTAGTCTGTACCTCTTGTATTGTTTGGAAGTTCTTCATCAAATCTCACGTCAATGCTTTCTACTATTTTTCGAAGAATCTTGTTGTAGCACTTGTACCCTTTACTTTTGGATGCATATCCTAGAAATATCCCTTCATCTACTCTTGCATGAAATTTCCCAAGATTTTCATCATTATTCTTTATTAACACTTGCTTCCGAAGATTCTGAAGTGCTTGATTGAAGCTGGTTTACCATGCCATAGTTCATAGGGAGTCTTGTCATTGCTTGGCCTTAAATGAGCTTTGTTCAGGATATGCACGGCTATGTGTACTACTTCTGCCCAGAAGGTTTGAGGAATATTACTTTCTTGCATCATGGATCTGGCTATTTTTTGTATAGACCTGTTTTGTCTCTCTACTACTCCATTCTGCTGAGGTGTCCCTGCAATATTAAATTGTTGCTTTATCCCATGTTCATTGCATAGGTCTACAAAGTCATAATCTATGAATTCACCTCCTCTATCTGATCTGATGCATTTTAGCTTGCATCCTGTCTGATTTTCTGCTAAAGCTTTGAATATTTTGAATTTTTCTAGAGCTTCCGATTTATTCTTGAGAAATGCAAACCATGTTAGTCTGGAGAAATCATCTATTATCAGCATGAAGTAAGATTCTCCACTTGGTGTTTTAGTTCTTGCGGGTCCACACAGGTCCATGTGCACAAGCTGGAGTGGTCTTCTTGTTGATAACTCATCTTTGGCCTTAAAGGATGTGCGGGTTTGTTTACCCAATTAAAAATATTTGCATATGGTATTAGAAGGCCTTTTTATTTTTGGCATGTCTCTGACAGCTTTCTTCTTGCTCAGTCTGATGATATGATCGAAGCTGAGATGTCCCAATCTCCTATGCCATAACCATGACTCCTCAAGTTTGCTAAGATGGCATGCTTCATCTTCCTCTTTTACTATGTGAACATTACTCTCTGTTCGAACACCTTTGAGCAAAGTCTTACCTGTGGTGCTTGATCTAACTTCACAATCTTGTGCTCTGAAAAGAACTTCGCAGCCTTTATCACACATTTGACTGACACTCAGCAAATTTGCTTTCAGACCATCTACAAATAGTACATATTGGGCCTTACCTCTGCCATTATCTAAGCTGACTGAGCCCTTTCCCTTGATTTTTCCTGATTTATCATTGCCAAAAGTAACATTACCAGTTTTCCTTTCGTCAAAAGTAATAAATTTGCTTCTGTCTCTAGTCATATGTTTTGAGCAGCCACTGTCTAGATACCATTGGATTTTTAGGTCTTGAGCAGTTAGAGCCAGGTCACACTTATTCACCTTCTTTTTCCACTGGAAGTATCCTTTTGTTTGGTATCTTTTGTGAGATGATGAATCACATCCTCTCAGAGGAAATTTGGAAGGCATATGTCCAACTTTATTGCATACACAACATTTGATCATAATTTTTGCAGAATTGTGAGTATGAACAAAATTTCTTTGATTCATAAACCTCCTTGAGGTGTTGAACATCAATCTTTGTCTATATTTTCTACACTCAATGATTTTTTGGCCAAATTCCTTACAATAAAAACAGTAACCATAGAAACTATTTTCATACCTGATGTAAGGTTGTCTTCTCCATTTGTTTGCTTGAGACAGTCTCTTCACTGTTTTCATTCTTTGCTGGTTTGAATTACTCCTCTTTGCATGACAGTATGCAGCAACGTGTCCCAGCTTATGGAAGACATAACAGGTGGCATTTTTCATAGGAGGGAAGAATCTCCTTTGATGGCTTCCAAATTTGACATACTCAGCGGTATATGAATCTTTTTCTGTTGTCTGAGTATTTCTTTCATTCTTTGATATTAGAGGTTTCTTCTAGGTTCTATCTCCCTCCTTACATGTTTCTTCTTTTGTAGGGATAATTTGAGCTGCTTCGTCATCCTTCTTTTCTTTTACAAAAACAATCTCTCTGTCTTCTTTTTCTTTTCTTTTACTTGATTCTCCTTCATAGCCTATTCCAGTTTTTATCATAGGAGATCTTTAAGCATCCAGAATTTCTTTCAACTTACCAGAGCTTGTTGTTTGAGAAGAATTTATAGTCACTTTCCTTTGAGCATTTTCTAATTTCTTCTTGAGACATACTACTTCTTCTTCCAACTTCTCTTGTTCTTGAGTTTTCTCCTTGATTTGCTTAAGTAACATGTCTTCTATCTTCTTGGCTTCTTAAAGCTATATCTGTAGCTGCATGCGAACTTTTGAATTCTTTTCTTCCTGTACATACTTGAGGAGAATGTCCTTTTGTTTTCTACACTTCAGTTTGAGTCTATCAATCTCCTCCAGGGCACTTCTTAGCTCCCCCTCAAGGTCAACTTCACCTTCTTCTTCTTCATCTTCTAGCAGGAGTCCTTCAAGTTATTCTATGGCCATTAATAAAAATTCATAGGTTCCTTCTTCACTTGAGGGTTCATCTGAGTCTTCAGATGTACTGCTGTCTTGTTGAGCATAGAAGGAATTTCTACTAAATTTCTTTCCTTTCTGCCAGTTCTTTGATGTATTTTTCCATGATTCTTGAGCCTGATTCCTTAATTTCTTGTGAGGACACTTAGTAGCATAGTGTCCAACTCTTCCATAGTTAAAGAATTTTAAAGGAAGTTTACCTTTTTACTTGAGCCTCTATCCAGTTTCTTGACAAATTTAGCCTCTTCTTCATCAGAGGAAGAACATGTATCTTCCTTTTCTTCTTTCTCATTTTCTCTTTTAAAAGTTGCCTCCCTCATACTTGGCTTCTTCTGTGGGAGTCTCATCTCATAGGCTGTTAGATTTCCAAGTAACTGGTTCATAGTCAAGGTCTCCCAATCAGCTATTTCTTCTATTGCAGACACCTTAGGATTAAACCTGGATGGAAGAGATCTTAGAATCTTTTGCACAATTATACTTTCTGGTATGGTTTCTCCAAGAGCTTTCATATTGTTAACAATTTCTGCAACACTTAAGAAGAAGCTCCCAACATCATCATCATCATTCATTTTTAAATTTTCAAACTGGGCTCTATATACTTGAATTTTGGCAGTCTTTACCTTTTTGTTTCCCTCATGGATATTCTCTAGAGTGTCCCACATATCTTTGGCAGTCTTACTGTGCATTATTTTGATAAATTCAGCCTCACAAAGTCCACTTAAAATTGAATTCATGGCCTTTTCATTTGCTACAAATTCTTGTTTAGCTTCTCTTTCTGGGTCAGTTGCCTTTGGGGCATATCCAAATTCTATAGCAGCCCATACCTCTATTCCTAGAGACATTATGTATGCTCTCATTCTGATTTTCCAGAAGGCATATTTTGCACCAGTGCAGAAAGGGGATTTATTGGTTGAGCTTCCTTCTTGACTACCCATATTGGGGGCCTAGGATCTCCTTTCAGTGGTTATACTGGTACAAAAGGAACTTGGCTCTGATACCAATTGTTGAATTCTTAGTTAAACTTAGAGGGGGGGTGAATCAGCTTAACACATACATGAGCTTTTTAAATTTTTCATCAACTTATTTACAGCTTACTTTTATAACCAACCTTAGTATATGAACAGTCTTAATATGTTCCAACAAGTATTAAATTAATGTGACATCAAACTTATTATGAGAGAAGCAAACATTAAGCATATTTGGTAAATCATCTCAGCATGCAGGCAACACAGATAGAGACACCAGATATAAATGGAAACCCATAAAGGGAGAACACCACATCTTATTATTGTTGTGATGCAAAGGCAAGCTCCAACTCCCGCTCACCACTGTTTTTCTGCAGGCACCAACCTACAGGAGGCTCCAACCTCAGTCAGCTACAACTGACAACTATCAAGCTTCAACTTGATAGGGAAGCTCCAACTTCCTCAATTTATCAAAAGAAATGTTTGTTTATTTACCTCAGATATCAGCTCTGTTCTGTAGCATATCTTTCTGCTCCTTTCTTCCTTATCTTCTCTGCCTCAATATTTTGTACTCTGCTTCTCTATCCTTACTCTCTCTAACCTCTTTATGCATATCAAGATGATATTATTTATAGATATTTTCTTATGACTATCTGTATTCCTTAGGGAATTTGAAATGAATAGCCATACCCCTTAGTCTTCTGCCTTCTCATTTCTTTTCCAGCTCACTCAGAAAAAAATATAACTGTAGGTACTAGTTTTAACATTACAGTGGGATATTTGCTCTCTTCTAGAGACTTTCCAATGCATCACAAACAATATAAACCAATTAAAATATTACATTTAATTACAATGAGAACTCCAGCTCACTCATTCAACCTTTTGGATCGCTGCGCATTTTTCTTTTCTGTGACTGTGTTTGTCCCTTTTTCTCCTCTGTATGCCTTTCTGTTTATAGCTGTTGCGTAACTCCTATATGTATGTAACTGCACTTTTTATATCATGCGAATCAATTCTCGACATAATAATAGTAAGGCGTTTTTAAATATATGCACTGCCGTGTTATATAACTTATGTAACTTCCGGCGATATAATGCTGAGAGATCACTTTAATACATAAAATGCCCTTATGGGCCCACTTGTCGTTCTTTCCGATTCGATGTATCACTCCTCGACTACTTCCGATTGTGATTGATAGCAATCGCAATTTCCATTTGAATGTATCGATGCTCTGCTCCTTCTCCGATGCAATCAATTACTGTTCATTTTGAAATGTCGATGCGATGTATCACCTTTCAAATATTTCCGATTGCAATTAATCGCAATTGCAACTTCCAGTTGCATGTTCCGATATTCCATTGCTCCGATGCTCCGATTCTGATGATTCACTGTTATGCAAGAACTCAAACACATATCAATCATGGTTTATAAACCAATCAAGTCCAGACTTTCATCGCAATTGCAATTTTTGTTAACTTGTTCCGTCGTCAACTTTTCTCCGATGTGATTGGTGAGGGTCCCACAGTATAAGTCTTTGGTTGTATTAGGCCCGAGCTATAGAGTACTTCACATATATGTATATATATATATATATATATATATATATATATATATATATACTTTGACCCTTTGTTTAAAAAGCGCTACCCATATATAAAGTGCTGCATATAGGTATATATGTATATTTCGCCTCTTTGGTCTTTAATGTATCCACCAACTGGGGTAATGATTCTCGAAATTTTATGTGGGGTTCCACTTGCATATTAACTTTGGTTATATGCAAGCATTTACATAAGTTTTTCGGTCATCCACCTTATATATTCGCATACCAACTCATTTTCAACATGCATGTATGAAGTCAACCTTTAATAGTTCAATAACCCAAAGATTCTCACCTTGGTGAAGTTTGACCCACTATATACATATATATATATATATATATATATGTTCCAGGCTTACCCTTTGAATCATATATATACATAAGCCTAATTCAATCTTCAACCATGGCTTTAACCCTCGGCACATCAACACTCTATATATATTCACATATATATATACTCTTACATGCACATGGTTTCATCATAATATCTATATATATATATATATATATATATATATATATATATATATATATATATATATATATATATATATATATATATATCAATCATATACATATATTCCTCACTTCAATTGTTACAACATTAACGTGCTGCGGACTTATATTAAAACCCAAAAGTAATATATATATCCATATAACCTTTGATTTTATCACAGATTATTAACTTCTGGCTTCCAAACAAGCCAACGCATCATGTTACAAAGCATCTAGGCCCACAACAACATATTACGTACCTTGCTTAACGTGTACACAACTCTGCTTGGATCCAATGATTCACCTGCTCTTGCGCTCCATACAACCAATCCAACGGTAATCGCGTTACACACTTGCACAAGATGTAGTTCTTAAACCCACGTGATGAAACTGGGTCCCAGTGTTAACCTACCCATCTCATCCGACAGTTAATAGACTATCGCACTCCTGCTGACAATCCAACGGTGGTCATGTAATATCGCGCAAATTAGATGCACGAATGTTATTTCTCCAGAGTTGCGTGATAAACCTGGTTTTGTAATACCGCATTTGGAGACGTGGCGAGTGAAGACTCATATCGCGTTATTTCACAAAAGTCCGCTCACCACTTTATCTGTTGCGCGACACAGCCGGTTTCTGAGGGTTAAAACCACAGTTACTATTCCTTCACGGTTCCACCTTCGTTCAGGGTTCCGCTTTAATAAATAATTTCGCACCTTCGTCATTTTCATATACATATAAGTTCTGTTCAAACTATATTATATATAAACCCATCTTGTTTTCGTTATATATCTTTCTTCAGCACTTTGTTATATATGAACCCTGTTTCATAGCAGATTTAATATAACGCTATCATATGAACCCTGTTTTATTGCAAAACGCTTGGTTCCATTACTCTTAGCTTGGTTAACTGCTCTTCCTCTGCCTCCTCTCTGCTGCTCGACTGTTTCTCTGTCTCTGTATTCTCTACTTGCGCTCTGCTGCTTGACTGTTTCTCTGTCTCTGTAAATATCCTGTCACTATATTTCTTGTTACTGTACATATCCTATCATTGTATTTCTACTACTCTGCCAGATTTGCACTCCTGTCACTGTATTTTCCATTTCATTTCAACAGTCTTCTTCCGCATGTCTCTTTTTCCATATATGTTGTCTCCTTTACGCTACTTGCTTCTATTTTTGTTGTCCTGTCTCTGTAAATATACTCTCCCTCTTTTCTTCTCATGCTCCCTATAAATATACTCTCCCTCTGTTCTTCTCATGCTCCCTGTAAATATACTCTCCCTATGTTCTTCTCTGTTGTCTTCTCCTTTGCTTCTGCTTCCTCCTTTGCCATCAATGACAACATTTCCAACACTTTTATGTAGTCTGCTAGTAGAGGATAGTTATCCTTGGTGTGTCCATTCACCCTGCATCGTATGCATTATTTTTCAGGGCTAGCCTCTGTCCCTCGCTCCTTCCACAGATTTTCGATCTCCATATGCATTGCTTCCAACTGGCATTGTATCTGTTGCACTCCTAACTGGATATCATCTCTTGGCGCAACTTATAGCTTCTCGCAATTTCCAAGGACTTTTCCTGCAATTCAATGGCTTGATGTCCCATTGGCACATGCAGGTGGGGCAACATCATAGCAATGAACCACTCTGTGTGTTTTCTTTCATCATACAGAAATAATCCTTCTCTAATTACCTTCTTTAACCATTGGTTAGCCTCCCATACGGATTCAGACGGTCCTTACTTGAAATCCTTCAGATCGTTCACTATCTATGAATAGGACTTGGGCTTTTTGAACTGTTTTTTCAAAGCATTCTTAATCTCTTCAATGGTTGCATTTGCATGCTGGTTGATGTATCCCATATACCAGTCCAAGGCCCTTCCTTCAAAGGCAAGGGATAGTTGCACTCTTTTCACCGCATCACTAGCTACATCCTACATAGTCCACACTGATCCTGTGACAAACCAGAACCAATCCATAGCTTCATCTCCTACACCTTTGAAGGTGGGTAGCTTCATGTGTGAGGCCATATTTTCCTCTGGTGGTGGAGGCGGTGATTTTTTACCCCTATGAGGATTTGACGATGGCATAGACGGAGAGCTATGTGCAGCAAAATTTCTTACTGGACTATAGACAGATAGATCTCCTTCTTGATAAGTTCTATAATACTTACCACTGCACGTTGTTCCCTCAATTTGATCAGAGCTCATTCACTCTGTGTGGCTGCATAGAATGCTCTTTTCGCATAGTAATATCTTAATCAGCAATGGTAAGGTTTTCATAAACTTACCCTAGAAACCCCTGAAGAACCTTCGCTCTGTTTCAGAATAGGAGACGAATTGATTGATGGAAAACTCTGTCACAAACCCTCCCAGGACACTGTCCACCCAGTGATCTACCGTACGAGTGATTGTGTTATCAGCCTTTTCTAACTGTTGGATCAACTCTAGAGTCCACTGCATGACCCATTCATCCTTCCTACACTTCTAGAAATCTATGAGCCTTGCAAGCCACTCTTGAAGCTTGGTCGCAAATGTTACAAAGAAAATTTCATAGATCTCTGTGAAAATTTACTTATTCTTCCACTTTTCCGCCGTCAACCTTGTGCTGCGATTCTATTTTATTGCAAATTCCTGAATTTGTTTTTCAAACCACTCTTCAATTTCTTTCTTCTCAGGTTTCCAATATTCTCTTCGCATTACCTGATCTCTCTCTCAAAATGCTCTTGGTCCCGACAACAGAACCATTTTGTTGGCTCAAGGGGTCCTGACCCAGGTTCAGAGGGTAAGGTTTTCCAACAAACCCCTATACTATTGGCCCTTTCAGCAATGACTTACTTGTGCAGGCAAAAGTCTCACCCGAAGCAGTATGGGAGGGTGCTGGAACCAGGTTTTCGCACCCTGAGAGAGAGCAAGTAAGTCAAGCAGAGCTGCGTTCCCAGCTTATCAGCTTCGCATTTAACAAATCTAGCCACAGACTTATATCGCAAAGCTCATATCTACTAATTACCTTCACATCCATGTGCGTGATACCAATCTATCAGTACAGCAACTATAATCATAATAATCAACAGATCATATATTCGTATAACAAGAACAAGGATACTCTCGTAGCTATAAACATATCTATTCGCAGGTTTGCTAATCAATATGGTCCACATTTAACAAAGCTACTATAGATCTAATCAGCACCTTCGCATCAGAAATATCACATGTAATATCATAAACGCGTGAAAAGTAGATCACAGGAATATTCTGTATTATAACAAAGACAAATCCACAGCCGCAATGGACAACAAACAGTAAGTGTAACAAATCCAACAGTTCACATCAACAGTAATACATACTCAGATAAAGCAGAGATACTCTAACCAAATTCGCATATATTAGCATCCAAAACCCAATACAATCCAACACAATCTGTGCACACAGCTATCAGGGTCTGCACACAGCAGGATTGAGGATCTCTGCACACACAGCCAACAGGATTCCTTACCCTAGCAACCCAAACAGATCTAACAATTCATAACTATCATCAATCTCTATTCTTTCCTGCCTATGACTCAAAAAGGTTTATCTATTTATACCGATTTATCCTACGCATCCAATGGTCCACAAACCATGGTTTGCAGACTCTTGGTCTACCCTTGACCCGTTAAAATGCATTAGGGGCTTTGACCCACCCCAAAACCCCTGTGTTAGACTAATTATTACAAAAATAACAAAAATGGACAAAATTCGCAGCTTTAGGAGACCCTGTTCCAACAGTACAACCACATTAAAAACATTAATGTGCTTGATATAGTATAAGGCTTCATAAATATAACAAAAAGAACTATTGCAATAGGAAGAATGCCTTACCAATTTCACAAATATATAAAAAAAAACTATTGCAAGAATGCCTTACCAATGCACACATTTACTTGATTAACCATGTATAAAAAGGTTATGGGTCAACATTAATTTCATAGAAAAAAAAAAAAAAAAGAATTACACATATTATTGTAAAATGGACCATTTTGCTAAATAAAATTTTCTTATATATAAACGAATATTATAAACAATAATGAGGAAGTTATCATGGAGAAACTTATTAGAATTGGAATAATTTCGAATCCCTAGGAAATTGGTGGGCGAGAAGCCACTTGGAACAAATCTAATTTTTTAAATTTATTAAAAGTAATGGACCTTTTTGCTAAATAGTTTTTTTCTTATATAAAATGAATGTTGTAAATATTAATGAGGAATTTATCATGAAGGAACTTATTAGAATTTGAATCATCTCAAATCCCTAGGAAAATGGTGGGTGAGAGCCCCTTGGCACAAATATTATTTTTTAAAGGTATGTTGAGCATATTCCCTTGAGAATCAATCTAGGTAGTTAATTAAAAAAAATAAAAGTCAACTGATCCTCATCCACCTTAAGTTAAAATAAGAAGTCTTTGACAATAATTCTGGCATATTCTATGGAAGTTAAATATCTATCATCCACCTATTAATTATTGATAATTAAACACAAATTAAAATTGTGGAAAGCTTATTCTTAAATAGACACGCTTCTATGTAATTAATAGTTTTTATAAATAAATAATAATAATAATAGTTGTGTCATATTTTCTATTTTAATAAAATTGATTAATAAAAAAAATCATATAAACTAGTATCATCTGAAATGATTTTTTTTTTTTTTGGTATGTGGTAATCATAAGTCATTTAATGACCATGGTATTGTAATAGGAATATCCATGGTAAAATGGGAGTGAATCTCAAGGTTAAGAATCTTGTTACATGTTTTTTAAAATGTATGTGTTGAACTTATATGGTTAAGAATATTGCTACATGTTTTTTAAAATGTATATGTGTTTAACTTATATATTATTTTTTTTATAGTTAATAACAGTAATAATAATTTAAATAAAATTGTAATTTTATTATTTTTTATGGTTTTTAAATTTTAGCAACTTGTTATGTATAATAAAGTAATTGTTTTGTTGCTTATCATGTATTGATATTTATTAGCATTTACCAACCATTTAATATGGCTAAACAAGTATTTATTTTAATAAGTAAATTTATTTTGAATTATAATATTATATTATATTGAATTATATCATCATTATTTATTTATTTATTTCATCTATTAAAATTAATTAATTATCATTTATTTCTATCAATAAAAAAAATAAAAATTAACTTAATATTTTTAATATTCAAAGAAATATATTAAATATTATAAACTTATTTAATTAATAGAAATTTGATTTTAATTATTTGAAAATTATATAAATCATTATAATTTTGAAAAAAAAGTAAACTAGATCAAAACTTTACTTCCTTCACAATTTTAGAAAAATAACATTAAAAGAAAATGAATTGAAAATGATGATGATGATTAAAGTTCACTAAGACTAAAGTGGTTCATTGAACCTTACAAAGGCAAGAGATTATTTAGAATTTTTTAGCAGTTTATTACTATGCTAAACAAGCATAAAAAGAAGCATTTCATTATCACAATAGTTTTGCTAACTTACAAGGTTAAAATGATTGGTATTGTGACACATATTTTGAAATTTAGATCTAAGGTGACTATAAGCTAGATAATCTAAGTGAATTTTTTTCATATTAAAATCTCTTAGTGTCCCAAATGTGATACTCTTTCATCCCCTTGTGTTTTGGGAATAAGACATCACATAGTTTCATTATGAAGCTCATGAGGACTTGTTTTTATTTTAGCAATGTTTATTTTCTTCATTACTATTCAAGAGAAAGATTTTTGAGATTTGGTTTGATAACCTCCATGTATATTTTAGTTTCCTTTTCCTCTCTTACTCTTTCTCACCCCACATTTTCTTGAAGTAATAATATTTTTAATATTTTTCTTATTCTACAAAATAATCTCCTCCTTTATCCCCCAATGGTAAAGTCAAGACTCGGAAATGACATCCTCACTTGTCAAGTTGAATGTGGCGATTTTCACTAAAGTTAAAATAAATTTTAGGAAACCTATTGTACTCCATTTTGTTTAACTTCTTCTTATACATAAGATTTGTAACATACCCTTGCCACATCTACCCAAGAAATTGATCATTCAGGGTAAATATGTGATGAGAGGCTACTATAATGAGATTCAACCTCCTAGGTGACCTTAAGAAAGTGGAGCCGACAAAAACATAACATATAGACCTTGTACAACAACAACATCAACCCCAGGAGGTAACCCAACCATTTAAACCTCTTACCCCTGGATCACACTGACATTTTGACCTATTTGAGCCATAGTCGTAGTCATAACACTGCATGCCAGCGGCCAGGGACCCAAATAATCAATTTTGTGCCAGTGGCCCAGGATTTGAGCCACCTTTTCAGGGCCAAAACCAGGTGCTTTTCCCAGAAATTCATGACAAGTTCAAAGATGATAAATAACAATAGGGAAATGATACGAAATTAATCACATCAATAAGAACTCATGTAGACTACCACGTTCCACAAAACCATAAATTGGTTGAGACAAATCTCTCTTCAGCCAATCACCCTTGTGCCATATTCCAAGCATGAATGTGGGACTCATAACCAACCAAAAGGAACTAAACAAGCCTGAATAATAACGGGGTTCTCCACCTACACCGTGACGAATTTGAGTGCCTCCTAGTCTTTTAGGCTTTACCGTAATCCACAATCTAAATTAGGGACAACTAAGCCCTAAACTGAGACATACTCTCTAGGCTTTACTGTAATCCACAATCTAAATCAGGGACAACTAAGCCCTAAAATGAGACATACTCTCCAGGCTTTACCATATATCCCATATTGGAACTACTAGGCCCAACGAATAGCAATCCACCTCTTAGATGTACCATATATCCCATCATTCACTACAAGGATTCCTAGGCCCAATGAGGAAGACAATCTGGATTTACTGCAACCCATAATATGGCTCAGGGGTTACTAGGTCAATGGCTTTATCGCGATTCACAGTATGGTCCAGGGACCATTAGGCCATGTGTTTTTCATTGTATAGATCCACCCCACTCAGCTTCGAACCAATCTGGCAATCCAAATCAACCGAAGTATGAGAAACCCATCTCATCAAAGCTATACAAAATGGCATGGCTAGGCTGAAAACACTGTCACACCTGGAAAAACCCATATCATGATAGAAAATAACCACATGCAATACCATGCATGCCAGATCTGGCATGGAAAACACACATGTGAATCGATACCTGCCAAGAATCCTATTGTAGTTGCCTGATTATTGCTCCTTCTTGCTTTCTTCGTCCTTCTTGATTTCCTTGCCTTTCTTGATCCAATGCCCAAGTGATCCGAGAAAAATCTAAGTATCCAAGAGTATGAGAGAGAGTGATAGAATAGAAAGAGAGCCATAAGTGTGAGCAAAAGCTTACCAACTGATCCTCAGAAGCCTTTTTATCAATGAGGTCTCTATTTTCTTCATTTTCCATTATTTTCCTTCATTTTCCTCCTCACATGCAACCTGTGACCTTTCACCTCCATTTTCTCCTATTTTCAATTATTTTCAAAAATAAATGTGCCAAATAATGCCTCTCCAATGCCTTTTCCAATTTCCCTTAGCCGTAATAAACTGAAATGAACACCCAATAGGATTTCTTGCCCAAAATTGAGCTTAGAATACATGTCCCATCCACCGTGGTTTACTATTTTAACTTTATTACATGGAATTTTCGCTAGGGATGGTATAGAACCCTACCCCTTGGGGGACACCATCCTCGTTGTTCAACCACACATATGCCTTAGCAAAACCCCTAAAAAGAAACCATACTACCCATGGAGCTTTATAACACATATCGTTGCATTATTTACAATGAATAACCTGCTCAAAAGAAAAAAACCATCATGACAATCACACCGCGTATTGGAGATTTAGAACATAACTCATTACGGTATTTATAATAGTATACACATATACACATTTTCTCAACCAACAAATAAAATGATATGACGCCCATGTCAGCAACAAGGGAATCTAGCATCTCATGCTTCCACCCTCAAAGTAGTACCAGGATTCACTTCCTTCCCAGGAATTCTATAATCGACTATCATAGTCAAAGTCTACATCCACTGTCTAGCACTACAATCTTGTGGTATTGTACCCTCAGTGAAAAGTTACTGGCTCATGTTTTTAGGGTACACTCCCAATGTGCATCTGATTCCATCTAGAAATGCTAATGACCAAAACAAATCCATCCCGACCTTCCCTTATCTGCTACACAGTCCCTTGGGAAATCTGGTAATCCCCTTCCATGCAGTCACTCACCTTCCAAGTTCTGCTCGCACCCCCATCCCAGGCAGTCCATCCCTTGGCAAGGCTTACTTGCATCAGAAGGTCAAACAACCAAGGCATATACCTGCCTCAAAACCATAATATCGGTCATATCATGCTCGTGGAAATCAATGGACACTATTAGGTAGCAGTGTCCCAGAATGGCCCTGCTCCTGAAGTGCTTTACCAGCATACTGTTGCATGTTCCAATTTCTTTTATTGACACTGTTAATTCCTGCAGTCAATTTCAACCATACAATCGGGAATTTTCATGTCTCCTATATCAAGCACATAATTTCCATTAAATTCAAAATAAATTGAAATAAATTCACATCATACTTCATTGGTAGATCATCAATAAGGTACACTTGAAATTTTGTTCACTTCCTATCACAACAAGTCAAACCAGTTGTTTGATCAAATCATCATGTATAAACAAATCACATTTGGTTAGCTCAAAACACAACCATCATAAATAAAAATCATGAATCGGATGAAATCACCATAAACCATAATCATAAATAACATGTAACCATCATAAGTCAAAATCATAAATCACATGCATAATAAATCTGAAATAAAATATTGATACTTATCCTTCATCATTCCTTACTTCTTCCTTTGTTCTTTCTGTACACACACCCAATCGATTGCCACACCCGACAAGCACCCAATGCCTTTGCTTCTCTTCAACCATGTACACATATACATAGGGTGCATCACACACATTCAAACACATACTGCATATAACACCATACAATACATGCACCTATACTTGACATACCACAAATACACCTACACCAGGCATAAAACACAAAAAATACACCTACATCCGGTGTACGACACAACACAATACATACACCTACATCCAATGTCCAATACAACACAATACATACAGTTGCACCCGGTGTATAATAAAATACATATACATACATATAGTACAACACAATGAATACACATATCACGATACCATGACTACACCATGTACATACATATTACCACATGCTTACAACACAAGATGTACCACATAGACCCAATACGACATGTATACCAGTACCATTTGCACAACATGTACGCAATACCACATGTACACAACACCACCTACACAGCATGTGCATAACATCACATGTACACGACACCACCTGCACAACGCCAAATGTACCCTGCACCACATGTACAATGTGTACATAATACACATGTACATAGCACCATACATACGAGGTGTATACGAAACCACATGCACATAGTGCCACATGCATGATATGTACATGACACCACCTACACATAGCACCACATGTACAAAATGTACACAACACCACATGTACAATCATGTACATAGCACCATATGTACAACACGCACACAACACTATATGTATATATCACTCCATATACATCATGTATATAGCACCATACGTACATAACACCACATATCCAACATGCACACAACACCATATATACAACATGCATATGACATCATAGGTACTCAATATTACATATGTTACATGCACATATCACCATAGGTACAATCACTGAATATAAAACATGTGAAACATATACACAACAGTAGTACTACACATCCATAGACCACACACTAACCCCATAAGATACCTTGCTTCTAGTGTCTTTCCACTATCCATGCCTATCCTCGCATGTCGTAGGTCACACTAATTTGACTTCGTTGATGTACTTCTCAACATTACCTGTCCAGAACATAAACATAGGCATAGTACAAGCATATAATATTAATTCATGTCCACATGATACTGACCTTGTAGATATGTCAAGGTTACTCTTCCCACTTGATTCCTCATAAGACCAAGAACCTCTTCATGCCATTCACATGCATAAGCAATCATTCCTCCATAAGAATGATCCTTGAAACCCCTGTCATATAATGACATAGATATATCCACACACACACACACACACACACACACATATAATAATTAGAATTAAATAATCATGATCCATGACGACCCTGTCATACACGACATACATACATACATACATGTATACATATATAAAAATCAACATAATCATGATCACGTCACAATTGCTAGATATCATATGGTCTAGGTTAAGAGAACTTCCTTTATTTATGCACACCATGCAAAACATTGAGAACAACAGTTCCCAACATAGCTAAGGCATCTTATGTGTCAAATCCATTCACTTTACCTTTCTCATGTATGTATTGTCGTTGTCCATATACCACAATGGACCCAACTAGTCCAACCGACCATCATATTCTTACCTTTTGTTGGGCTTACTCATGCATCAAGCTTCATCCGCTTCTTACATTACCTATTGGGTACCACACATATCTCCCCAAGCCCCGTTAACTTCCTCTTTCCCCAACCAATCCCCAAGGCTCTCAAACCATAAAAGTAAAGAACAATAAACAAAAGAAGAAAACCATGAAAAACCAAAAGCAATACAACATCATGACATAGTGGCATGCCCATGCACTAGATGTAATCAAGACCACAAATCAAGAAGAAAAAAAAAATCAAAAAGACCAAAAGCACAAAAATCTCACCAAACAACATGACTCAATCCCCATGTTTCCGAATACTTCCAAAGGAAAGCTCAGCCCGGGCCTTCTTAAATATTTCATGACAATCTCTTGCCATGTAATCCCTGCATCATACTGCCATAACCACATAACTTTCATTGTATAATATAAACATTCACTATACCAGTTACCTTATCTTGTCATCTCAAGAAGAGTTTATCCTAGATGATTTGGACATTCTAAGCATGTTGGAGCATGTTTCAGGAGAAATAGAGGATTGAACACTTTTTTCCATTTTGAGCTAATACATAGGCCCAATCCATGGAAGCTGGACCAAGGAGATGTAACCCAAGAGGGGTGAACTCCATCAAAAATTTGTTTTAATGGATCATTTTGATGGTTTGTTGTACATTTTATTTTTGTTGTTCAGCATTATGTTTTAATGTTATTATTCTCATAAATTTAACATAAAACTCAATACATTTACATGTTTAACACTCACAAACACCTCAAGAAACCTATGCACAAGAAGAAAAATATCAACAATTTATCTATAATTTTGAAGATGAAATTAGCACAACAAAACTAACATTCAGATTCAGATCAAGGTGGTATTAGAGCAAAGGTTGAAAGGTTATTTCACTAATTTTCTTGAGTTTTGTGCAAGTAGGGTTTTAATGGTTGCAAATTTGTGATGTTTACAAGGTTGAAGTTATGGAGAAGATAAGGGAAACTATTGGTTACTATTCCTGAGGTTAGAAATAGAAGAAGGAGAGCCACAAGGCCACAATCTCCACCCAAAGTTTCACTCACAGCTACACTTGAAGCACCTCAAGTTTTATCTCTAACTGAGATTGAAGAGGTACAAGTTGCACCAAAAGCTGAGCTTGAATCCATAGCCATCATGTCAGGTGTAGGAGAGACTGAAGGCATTTCAGAAGAGGAAACATACAAGAAGCCTTTCTATGAACTAACCAAAAGCATTAGGATCCTCTTTGAAGAGAGGAGCACCAGGATGGTTGAAGGGAATTTTAAGTCTCCACATGGAGAGGGAACCTCATAAGACAAAAAGGATGAAGAGAAGGATTCAAAGGGTAGTGGAGGAAAGCCTCCTCCATCTCCATCATCTTCATCATCATCCTCATCATCAGTATCATCTTCCACTTCCACAGCCAAAACTACCCATACTCACTCAAAAACCCCAAAAGGAAAAACTCCCTTACTGAAACTTTATGTCAAATTTGAGCTTCCAATGTATAATGGTGAAGTGAATGTAGATAGGCTATATAATTGGATTCGTCAATTGGAGGTTTATTGCAGAATTCATAACCTTCAAGAAGATGACATAAATATTCAATTTACTTCCTTGAGGATGGAGGGATCAGCACTTGTATGGTGGGAAGCAAGGACTCAAGAAGAGATTAAAAACCAGGTAAGATCTCAATGTCTTGGTTAAATTTTATTACTGCCATTAAAAGGAAATTCTATCCTCCAGCTTACCTGCAAAAATCCAATATGGACTGGCCAAATTTTAGACAATTGAAAGGGAAAAGTATGCAAGATTATACTCATGAATTTAGGAGAAGAGCTCTTATTTTGGGTACTAATTTGTATTCCCAAGAAAATTTGTTAAAGTATATTGGGGGTTTGCACAATTACCTTAGGCACATTATTCTCATGTTCAATCCCACAAACTTAGATGAGGTTTGTGTTCAAGCCACACATTTAGAAGCAAGAGGGAAACAGAGTGTAGATGAGAAAATTGATAGTTTCCTTGAGTATGAGGGTAAAGGAAAGGGAAAGTTTAATGGAAGAGGAATGATAAATAGCTCTATCAAAAGAGAGAAAGAGAAACTCACATGTAAACATTGTTCGAAAAATGGCCACGATGAAGACCATTGTTGGCAACTTCATCCTCAGTTGAAGCCAAACAACCTGAAAGCCAAAGAGAAGGGAAAATTTGTTGCAATCATTGAACATGACTTAGGTTCAGATTCAGGAGATGAAACAAAGATTACAACAATGTGTTTGAAAGGTAAGAACATAGCAAGTACTAGTTCTTCAAGATGTTCCAATTTAAAATCAAGATGAAGATACAAGAATTGAAATCTTTCATATTAGAGTCGTTTCTAAACATACCATGATAGACACACTATTTGATAGTGGTTCTAAAGCTAACTTGATTTTCAAAGACTTAGTTAAGGAGATAAACCTTGAAAATGTTATACATCCAAGACCTTATGCTTTAGGGTGGATATGCAAGAATGTAAACTTGTAGGTAACAAGGAAGTGCATTCTAAGGTTTGAAATCAATTCAAACTTTCTTGACGAAGTTGAACTTGATGTAGTACCGCTTGAGATTTCAGATATTGTTTTGGGAAGTCCTTATCTTTGTGATAGGAAAGCATTGTTTCATCACCATGAGAATAATTATCACTTGTTTAAAGATGGAATTGAGTACATAGTTAGAGCACATAAGAAGAAGAGAAGTTTGTCTCTTATACATGCAGGAGAAATGAAGAGAATAGTGAATGCAAGTCAAAATTTGACTTTGTTAATGATCAAACATAGAGATGTTTTGAATGAAACCTTTCAAAAAGATGCATCAAATGAACAAGTTGATTTCATTAAAGTTGCTTATGCTTGTAATGAGATGTTTCAGGACTCTAACAGGTTGCATTTGAAAGGAGGTAAACAAGATTTGAAATATTTTCAACATCCAACATCAGTGTTGAGAAGTGTTGGAAACAAGATGTCGGTGCAAGAGAGAGCAAAGGTCAAAGAGAAAGCACCAAAGAAATTTGACAAAGAAGGCATAGGTTTCACAAGTGAATTTTTTTTTTGTTTCCAAAAGGTAAATGGCAATGGCGAAAATACTTGGTCAAAAGTTGACGCAAGTACAAAGCAAGATTAGCTAAGAATCGCCATGACGATAGTGTTCTAGGTGAGACAGTTTTCAAGTTTCCTTTGATTGATGACCGAGGTGGGAAATTTTTTTTTCCTGCAAGAACAACTTGTTGCTCTGAAAATTCAGGGAAAGTGCAGCATGACAATGTCTACAACAGCAAGAGAGGGTCTCAAGAGTCAAGGAAAAATCTTAGTTTTTGTGAAAAGCTCAATTTGATAAAAATAGGAAAATTTCAATGGATTGAGACTAGAATGGTAAGGGAATTGTACCCTCATCTACATGTTTAGTAATCAAAGAGCTTTTGGGGTCCAAAAGGCTTCTAGTGGGGAGGAATGATCAGGTGCTTAGTGTTAAGCTAAAAAATGGAAGTGCTCAGAATCGATTGGAACCTGGACGACCGTGAAGAGCTCATCACCGAGAATCTGGAGCAATTCGTTTCATAAAAACCTGACTCTGTATGTGAATTTATAGCCTGTTGCAAATTCCTAAACGACTAAAAAATTTGCAGAAGTAACAGATTGGTGACATGGAAGCCTAGTCAACAAAAAAGAATATTCTTTGAATATTCCTTCAATTTCTCCCAATGACAACATTACACCAATTTTTGATCATCTAACCATTTACAATTAGATGGATCAATGTACACCATGTAAGACTAATTTTACCATAACAAAATTGCTTTCACTATAAGAAATAATTTAATAAACCATGTTTTATTAAGTTATTTCTAGTTCAAATAGGAAACCCCGTGAGTAATAATTAAATAAATCTTTATTTATTTCATTTTCCTCTAGGAATAATTAATTAAACCATTGTTTAAATAATATTCCTAGTCATATTTAACCCAATTAATGAGAAATAATTAGATAAATCATCATTTATCGTATTTTTCTCTAGGAATAATTAATTAAATCATTGTTTAGTTATTATTCCTTGTTAAATTTGACTAAATCGCCTAGAAATAATTAAACAAATCATTATTTGTTAAATTATTCCTTAATCCATTCTTTAAATGAAAAATAAATCATTTATTTGTTTATTATTTCTAAATAAAAGTATTTAACCAATTTAAATTCATTTTCTCTCCAATAAAATATAATAAAATATTCCAAGCAGTTAGATTTAGATCTTGGTTAATATTATTTTATTATTCACCATTATCGAGGATAACTCAATATTTTGTTATAAATAAGAGGGTTTTCCATTCATTATTCACTTTGATCACTTTCATTGTCAAGCTTTGATCATTCTCATTGCTGCTACTATTTTCTTGCTTCTTGAGCTCCCATAGAGTTCAACACAACTTGGGTTTTCTACACCATTGAGAGAGAGAAATTTTTGGATCCGAAGTGGTGAGGACAGCCAAGAACCCACCCCATTGAGCGGGACTCATAACATCATTCTTTGTTCCCTTCCCAGGTGTTAATACATATAAAATTCTTTATATATTTTGTCTTGTCCATTGGATATTTGGAGCAACTCTTATTTCTTTTTACTGTTTAACTGTTTTTATTGCATAGATTTGGGTTTCTACTGCATTTGTTTCGATTATCTATTGCAGATCTAAAGAAGTTAGGCAACCATCTTTGTTGTTAGGGTTGTTTTTTACACACATCTAAAGTGATCTCTTTTCGTACACTTGTGTTAAGAATTTATGCTAACAGACACAGTGACAAGTGTCAATTCGTGGATGGTTGTTGAATTGGGTGATTTGTCACATTGTTATTGGGTTTGGAAGTAGCCAAAGGGAAAAGGACATGTGGCAAGCCTGGAGGCCGCCACGTGCCCCCCCCCCCCTCAAAGGTCGAATTGTTTTTATTAAGTCCAAAGTCAAATTATCATATGTTATGTTATGGTTCAAAATTTTACTACAGGCAGAAGGGCAGAGGTTGGGATCAGCCCCGTGACCTCCCCCACATAAACCACAATACTTACCGCCACACTCGTGCTTTGAATCTTAATAAGTATTGGCTTTGACATATATTTGTTTTTATATGGTTTGACCAACGTGGGTAAGGAGGGGGCCAACGCCCTCACCATATAACCACATGCGAAGACTGATGGTGGAGCACTCCACTAAGCATGGGGTAAAACGTGCTTGATAAGCACTAAACCGAATTTAAAATGTGCTTATCCAAAGTGTGTGGATTAGGCATAAAACACACCATTAGCACTAAACTAAATCTTATCTGATAATTAATCCCACTTAACTGTTAATTAAACCCAAGATTAATTCGGCGACAGAGTTAGTGGAGTCCGCCAATTGCGGTGGGACTCCAAAATTAGCGGCGCTAACTCGAGTTTCTCGAGTTTTAGTGGGGTTTCCTAGGCAGAATTGATTAGGCCATAAATTTTGCAAAATTCAACCAAATTAGTCTCAAGAAGAGTCTATCCTAGATGATTTGGACATTTTGAGCATGTTGGAGTAGGTTTCAAGAGCAGTATAGGATTGTAAACAACATTTTTTTTCCATTTTAAGCTAATACAGAGGCCCAAGCCATGGAAGTTGGACCAAGGAGATGTAGCCCAGGAGGGGTGAACTCCTCCATCAAAAAACTGTGTTAATGGATCATTTTGATGGTTTGATTTACATTTTATTATTGTTGTTCAACATTATGTTTTAATGTTATTATGTTCATGAATTTAACATAAAACTCAATACATTTACTTGTTTAACACTCAAAAACACCTCAAGAAACCTAAGCACATGAATCAAAAGATCAGCAATTTATTTATAAATCTAAAGATGAAATTAGCACTGCAAAACTAACATTCAGATTTAGATCAGCAGGCCGACGTGTTATGGTGGACTAGGCTAACTCATAATGAGTCTCGACCCATGGATGAAATGGGACCACGGGAAGCATATATATTCGGCAGTCAAGTGGGACGTTTGATCATCATCAAACCATTAGAGTTCAGATCTCTAAGTTGCAGTGCGAGGGAGGAGCAAAGAACAGGCCAAGTGGAGAACAGGTTAAGGTAGGACCAGCAGCAATTGAAGTTTGTGCAGACGAGTCATGGGCAGGTTTAGTCACAGGTCGTGCACGATGCGCAGACCATGCGCCCACATTGCGGCCAATAAACTATGAAACTTGGGCGTAGATTGTTTCCAGAGTTGGGAGTTGTGGAACACGAGCGTGCATGACATGCAGAGTCGGGCTAGACCCAAGAGGCGCGTGCAACGCATTCAGGATAGTGTAGACAGGTCGATTCGGGGACGACCATGGTCATCAGGTGACCCGAGTGACCCAACTGCACAACAGCAGGTCGATTTGGGAAGACCTCGTGCAGAGAGTGACCTTAGTGACCCGTGTTGCACGGATTTTGGGTAGAACTTCATAATTGGATTTTGAAGGATAATTTGGGGTTCCTAACAAGTTAAAGTGCACTTGAGTGGCAGTATTGCACGACTCAAGGCATAGTTGTTAAGTAGACTTGGCAAGGTGTGCAGATAGTTGCACTGACTTGGTGAACTTGTATAATTATTGTAAATTTTACATCATTGAACAATTTTATATATACTGGGCAAAATTTATGGGAGTTTCCCCCCCCAAGTATGTATGGGCGTACTTGTGTGATGATTGTTGAATGTTTAATGGTGAAAGATTAAATATTGAAGATTAATCTTATTCGGTTGCATTGTTAATAACACTTGATTGGAAAATTTGCTAAGTGTTGAAGTTAGGCATAGTCTATGCACTTGAGTATTGGTAAAAAGAAAAATATTAGTAGTGTCGCACTCGCTATACGTGGTTGAAAGAGCGCCACAAGTATAGGGCCTTGACAAATATGATTTCAAAGCCGCCGCAAGGAGTTGAAGACGAAGGCTATGTTTGTCTTCCTGTGTTGTGTGCTCATCTATAAGGATTTCGTGTTTCCGGCTCAGGATCCATATTTTGTTGGTCTACTTTAAGTAAAAGCGAAAGATAAACATAAGGTATCAACATCAAAACTTAATCGAAATGAAAGCCCACCAGGGCATGTATGCATAAGAATCTCATTTGAGATAAACAAAAGGTATAAACATCAAACCTTAATCGACATGCAAACCCAACCCACCCGTGCATGCATGCATAAGAATCTCATTTGAGACCTACAACATAATAAAAAGATGATGTGGAACCATATCTATCTTAAGGACCAAGATGGCTTGTAAATGGTGAGGGATGGCTTGTATAACAGCATTGTAAAAAAAAGAAGAATTTGCACACGGAAAAATTGAATAAAAAGAAAATGCCTTCGTTGGTAATGAACAAAACTAAATTGCCTTCCCTCGATAACTTAAATCATTAAAGAGGAATTTCAGATGATTAGCTTAAATCATTAAAAAAATCCATAGAAGTTGAGATGATGAGAATTATAACTCTTTGTATATTAGATTTAAGTAACCTCATCGAAGGAAAGTTTATTACGGGATTTGATAGAAGCTTACCATAAGATTAGAAAGCACCGGATTTTCCAAAGAAATTTCATCTTTCCAAAGGATTACACGTGTAATGCCCCTTTCGCTCTTTAGTTCTACGCCTAACGGAATTCTATACTTTGCGTTTCTATGCCCTGAAAAGAAAATAGATAAAACGAAACTTAATTTACATCCAAATCACCCTGTACGGCTAGAATCTCTCCTCGGACCCGGACCCGGACCCCGACCCCGACCACGACCTGCGAGAAGATGAAGAAGAAGAAAAGGACGTAGGCAGTCTGTTCATCTTTAATCAGTGATGGAAGGAAAATACGAAGATGCCATATAAAAAGGGGAATGCCTTAAATCTCATGTCGGACCTGCAACAAGATGAAGAAAAGAAGAAATTAAAGAAAAGAGAGGTGCCTGAAAAGAGGACGTGAAGAGCGTTGTCATCTTTAAGGAATTCGTGCCTTCCCACGCGGAATTGATCATTTTTTTTCTGCACCCGAAGTGAAAGCAGAAGACAAACAGCAGTAAGGTATAAGTATCAAACCCCAATTTACATGGAAACTAACCCGTACATGCATGAGAATCTCATGTTGGACCTTCAACAAGATGAAACAAGAAAAACAGAAGGGAAAGGTGCCATGGACATCGCATTCATCTTAAGGACGTGGCCGGCTTGTAACCGGTGTGGTGCCTGTAAAAAGGACAGTAAGAGTGTCATCATCTTTAACGAATTCGTGCCTTCCCGCGCGGAATTTATCTTTTTCTTTTCCACTCGAAGTGAAAGCAGATGATAAACAAAAGTAAAGTATAAGCATCCAACCCTAATTTACAATGGGAACCAACCAGTACATGCATGAGAATCTCATATCGGACCTTCAAAAAGATGAAAAAAATAAAAACAGAAGGGAAAGATGCCATATTGGACATTGCATTCATCTTAACGACTTGGACGGCTTGTAACCGGTGAGGTGCCTGAAAAGAGGACATGAGTGTGTTATCATCTTTAAGGAATTCGTGCCTTCCCAGGCGGAATTGCTCTTTCTCTTTTCCAGTTGAAGTGAAAGCAGAAGATAAACAAAAGCAAGGCTACTTAACCCTATTTTACTTGGAAGCCAACCAGTACATGCATGAGAATCTAATGTCGGACCTTCAACAAGATGAAAAGAATAAAAACAGAAGGGAAAGATGTCATGGACATCGCATAAATCTTAAAGACTTGGACGGCTTGTAACCGGTAAGGGATGACTTGTATATCAAGATCCATAGAAAAAGAATAATATGCCTTCTTTTTCCTGAAAACAGAAGGTAAAGATGCCATGGACATCGCATTAATCTTGAAGACTTCTTTCTGAAAACAGAAGGTAAAGATGCCATGGACATCGCATTAATCTTAAAGACTTGGACGGCTTGTAACACGTAAGGGATGACTTGTATATCAAGATCCAAAGAAAAAAAATGATATGCCTTCTTTTTCCCGAAAACAGAAGGGAAATAGGCCATGGACATCGCATTAATCTCCAAGACTTGGAAGGCTTGTAACCGGTCGGAAATGACTTGTATATCAAGATCCAAAGGAAAAGAATAATATGTCTTCTTTTTTCTGAAAAAGGACGTTGAAGATTATTAAGAAGAGGAGAAGAAAAATTGGCAGACTACGGTTTCGAAGGAGGAGGAGAAAGATTAACAGACTGAATTGACACTGCTGCCATTGATCATTCGTAGAGCAAGTATGCCAATGAAACAAATCGAGTTGATTTTGAATAACGTCCTGTTGGCGTTGCAAGCCTGCCTTGGCTTATGTCAATTAATGATGCTCACACCAGTCGGCGCTCTGATGCAATGCATGGTCGTCTGGTTACTGCGACCCCTGCGACAGTCCCCAACTTATTCTCGCTTGCAACACTGTGCTGGTCGAGTTTTCAAGAAAGCGAATTGCTTTGTGCTCCAAGCGCATACTCCGTCTCAGAGGACGGTCATCGAGGGGGCGGATAAACTCGATACTATCCGTCTGTGGTACTTGGGCGGGAGGTTCGTTCTCGAGAAAAGAGGAAACGAGGGAAATATGTTGTTTATAAACGGGGAAATGTCATATTACATCACTGCCACAATCTGGGAGGAACTGCTGAACTTCGGAGAGGATCTCCTCTGTGATGTCCGTGGCCCCGCTGGAGCCGCCACCGTCGATGCCTGCGCGGACGAAGACTCCACCATTGCAGCGGCCCGCGTTGCCCTCGCCCCCCATTACTCCTCTACAGTATTTGTGAAAGGCCACAGACAATGTTATAGACGATTTTGGAAAGAAGTGATGAGGGGCGGTGTCATGACTTTCGAGGAAGTAGTAGAAGGAATCATACTCTACAATCAGCGTGTCGGCAGCCCTTTAAGGAATCAATGGTTCTTGCCCATCAACTTGTCAGTATCCAGGAAGAATATTTTGAAATTTTTAAATTTGGCAGGCTTCTTTCTGCATGGCAAGGTACATTGGCTCATTCCGGTAGCACTGAGCCTGATATCAGCACTGATGGAGATGAGCACTCGATTGAGGATGTGGTTTTACACCAACAGCAATATGTTGCTCTGTCACATAATCCATTTAAAACCTTCGGAGGGCGTAGCACTAAAGAGCGAAAGGGCCATTACACGTGTAATCCTCGCCGGAGGTGCACGTGTAATCCTTGCCGGAGGTGCAAAAGTCGAGAAAGAAGGTGCAAAAGTCGAGGAAGAAGGTCCAAATTTAACTTTGGTACCCTGGTTACACGTGGCTGACGAAGAAATCACATGCGACTCTCCTTCCATTGAAAAGCAATTTGGTTGTAAACCCAACAACATAAGGTGCAATTATGTCCGACGTGTGGACAGATGCTATATTAGCGCTGCTGCGATTACTATATTTAGCGTGGAGTGTAAGGGTGTGGATGAATTTAGGCATATAATTACATTGGTTTCATGGATGGCAAACAATGGTTGTGGGTCACTCAAATCTTGTGTGCCCAACAATAAAGTGTTTGTTCGCGGATTTAAAGAGTCCGTATTAACATATGTAAAAAATGGGTGTCCAGCCCTATATGAATTGGAATTGAAAGATGTAGTTGTTAGTCAAAACTTTTCGAAAATGATATTTACAATTACGTTATCGTTGTTATTTTCCCTCCGTGATCATTGTGAAACAGATGCTGTAAATAAAGGGTACATGATAGGTTCATAAATTTGTTTTTGAAACACTATATTTTAAAATGCATATTTTTGTGATGGTTTTGAAAGAACAGTTTTGTAGACTTTAAAAATCTGTAAAGAAATTTTCTTGGGGAAATGTTTGAAGCTCTTTGTTAGAAAGTGTTGAAAGCTAGCAATTTGGTAACTTCTAAGCACATCATAGTTGCTTGAGAGTGTTGTTTAATGGCTTACTATTATTCCTTTGTATTATGGCATGGCCATCACTTTCATGGTACGGAATGTTTGTCGATTACTATTTCAAAGCAAAACATTATGATTATGTTATAGAGACTTTTAAATCTCATTATGCAAGGATTTAGTTTTTTATATTATTTAGTCTGTTTATTTATAAGGGGAGTTTTTAATTGTGAAAAATAGAGTCAATATATTGTAGGTATTGGGACACTGGAAGTGGATGTGGGATAGGGGGCAATTATAGGTATTGGGGGTTATAAAAAGGGGTACTTCTTGAAAATAAAGGGTTATTTTGATTAGAAAGATGTACTAGGAAGCAATTCAACAAAAGGATTTTGGGAGGTTTTTATCAATATCTACTGAGATTATGGGTATTCTTTAATATTCCACAAACATAGGTACTGTAATATAGGTTGACTAAGTGGAGACCCCATGCACCATTGCTCCTATTTACACTAGAAAAGTTAATGCCAAGAGTTAATGAAAGTGGTGGATTATGGGATTTGATATCCACCATTAATACATCTCCACACCCAAATACTCAGACTTCACAACAACTCATTCCATTCATCCCCTTATTCCTATTGTTCAATTGTGAAGCAGAGGAGACCAATGTCATTCTTAGAAATCTTCTTCTCTTGCATATTGTATCCATGATATGTTTCTTATAGCTTAATTTGCAAGTCAATGAAACTTAAATTTTTCTTAGCATAAAGGCAAATCTCCAAGACCCAACAAAGTCTTTGAGAAATTAGGAAAGCTCAACTACTTCTCCATGTCAATCAATTGAAATCACCTACAACACTATTTATTCAATGGCATGGGCCAATCTAGAACTTTGCCTAATTTTTCCATACTCAACTTCCTACAAATTCTAGACTTGTTGAAAACAAATTTCAAGTATGTTATTTTTTTCTATCACAAATTTGACTCAATTATATGCCTAGCTTGGTCATAAATTCTAATCCTCTAGATCAAATATTAATACTTACGAAAATATTAAGCCTTACATGCCTTAGTTAATTGCAATTATCAAAATATTATCTGGTTGGAACCATTTTTCCTTACATCACCAATCCATCATAATTTGGAAATGTAAGGATCTCTTACAAATATTTGACAGGAACAATACTAAGAGAAATAACAAGGATTACAAAGTTGTATCAGTTTAAACCCTTTGATAATAATATTATATGAGAAATCCCTTTAGGGTTTCAAAACATCACATCCTTGAGGTATTTTGATATCTCTAAGCTCTCATCGAATGGGACACTATCCAAGCTTACAAGGTTGAACAACTTGGTATCTCTTCACCTCTATGAAAACACATTTTATGCCAAGTACCTAATGACTTTGGCAAGTAGTAGTTTATTTCATATTTATCTCTATATAGGAATGATGTCATTGGCCCATTACCTTAAATCCTTGGTATTTTGTTTGATTTTAGTGACATGTTTATATTAGAGAATGGTCTCCCTGATATGTTTTCCCCAGATATGTGTAAAAGGGGTAAATTGGTTTTCTTTCTTTCTCTACAAATTTCTTTATAGATGAGGTTTCCAAATCATGTGGGGATTTTTCAATCTTCAATTGCTTTAGGCAATAACAATTTGGAAAGTAGGGTACCCTATATTATTTAGGGAGTACCCCATGCCATGATAATTGATTTAAGTTTAAATAGTTTTGAGAGGAAAATGGGTCAAGGAATCATTAAGGCCAAAAATGTATATGTACTCTTCTTCCAAAAAATCAGTGCTCAAGGAACTTGCCTCAAAAAATTAGGTAGGATTTTCTCTTGGCTAGAATAGATGCATGTAATAATGGGTTATAATGAATTTCCTTATGGAATAGGAAACTTGATATTGTTGAACAACCTAGTTTGATAGAAAATTGTGCTCTCTTTCCTCATACCTCATACATTAGAGCTTTATGAGGCTCTCATAGAAATAAAAATTGATGGAAATTGAATGAATGATCATATCCCAAATCACTGGGATACATATAATTACTCAATTCTTTATACCTCTCTAATAATCAACACAATGGTCAAATTCCAAACAACCTTTCTCCACTGAAGCTCAACTTGTTTGGTTTTTCCAATAATGAGTGGATAAGGATTTTTCCAATGTAGCTGATTAACCTAGTAGGAAAGCTTAATATTTTTGTAAAAATTTGTCTATGTCGAAAGAAGGTTAAATTAGATTTCCTAATGCCATGACCTTATGCTTCCAAAAGAAGATTTTATATAATACTTGCCATTGCATGTGTTATCATACAACGACACTATTATTTCTTGTTATGAGTTTCCTTTTGTATATAATCCTGTTTGAGATATTATAGAATCTCTATCTTAAGATATGAAATCCTTTCACACACTAAAATTCATCAATGATGACATGCTCTATTGATTGAAGGAAGAGAACATGATTCACAGTGGAGGGTTCTTGAAAGGTATGCAAAGGAGAACTAAGAAAGGGATAACTTATTGCTATAAAGTGAATTTAAACAAAAATTAATGTCATTAAGCTCAAACAGAGATAAGAGGAAAATAGATTTCAACAATTGAAGATGGAGGTTGAAACCTTAGGCTCTAGCACACACTAAACTATAGTGAAATTTTACTATTGGATTTCTAATATAGATTCACGCATCCTTCTATATGAGTATATGAAAGTGGGGAGTTTGTGTGACATAATGAATCAAACAATGGGTTAGACATTGGATTGGAAAGAACAATAACACTTGGAATAGCTCATGGAGTGGCTTATTTACATAATGGTTGTGTTCTTGCTATTATCCATAAGGTCGTCAAATCCAATAATATATGGTTGAATGAAGATTGGATCCATGCTTATCTTATAGCCATGTTGTAAAGATCCTTCAATCCTCTATAAAGGGAGGCTCAACAAAAAATATTGTTTTCTCCAATGGCTATGTCACTCTAGGTAATAAATCGTTCTCATTTTGTAAAAGGAGTTACATAAAGTTATGCTTTAGTGTAGCTCAAAAAAATTGCATGCTAATGATTTAGAAAAATGAAAGTAATTGATAATATGTTATTCTAGGTTTCAAAGTGTGCATACACATTCAGTGAGTAAAAATATTAACATATTTGTCTTTGGGGTTGTTATAGTGCAAAATGTCACTGGGAAACAACTTATAGAGAAAAAATTTAAGATGAATAAGGACATTGTTGGTTAGATTTCCTATGAATTCACTACAAAGGAAATTAAATTTGAGGTGATGAATAGTAATCACGAGGGCCTTACTGAGGGATAAATACCCTACCACATGCATTCGTATTGGGTGATATATGTTGAGCAAAAAACGACATAATGTATTGAGCATATAATAGGGGGTAAAGGGTTTTTATATTTATAGGTATAAAAATGGAGCCCAAAGTTAATGAAAAATTATAAAGGGGTATAAAAAATGTTAATGAAAAAATGAATACCTACAATATCTAGTGAAAATAGGGGTTTTTTAAATTGGGAAGGTGTATTGGTTTCATATTGGTAGGGGGTAAACAATGTGATTTTTAGAGGTATTTCCCAATATGTAGTTGTTGTAGCCTTTACAACACCCTCCAAAAAAGACTACCATTTCAAAAAATTTGGAGCCCCTTAGAACTAAAGAGAAATTGTTAAGTCACTAAGTCGCAAAATTAAACAATTCATGAGGGAATCAGCACGCATTTACCCCGCTGACTCGTCGCTGTGTCACAAACAGACATATCCTGCAAACTTATGAAAATTGCGAATTATATAACCTAGCTTAATTCTTAGGTCGCCAGCGTCACAGTCAGTAATTTTGGCCATTTTTAAAATCTGATTTGATTTTGTTTTAATCTAACACCAGGTCGCCAGGTCGCAAAACTCAAAGTTTGACAAATCTGCGACCCAGCGACCTGCATTAATTGCCCGCACGTGCGACTTTCTATAAAAGGGAGGTCGCAGGTCGCATTTTTCACATTCAGCGATTTGTAAGGGAAACGCCTCTGACAGCTCAACTGACGAGTTTTTCCCGGGTAAGTTGCCATTTCTTCCTGTTGTTTCCGTTTTAATGATTTTCTTACTAAACCCATCTCCCCTTTAGCCTTTAAATTGTATTTTGGTCGAGCTTTGATGTTTTATGAGGTTTTTGTAAATTATATATTGCATGAATTGCCCAAAACCTCGCTGTTTGTTGTTTCACCCCATGGCATCATCCCTTTGCCTTTGAAATCATGCCACAGCTCCCCCTGGGCCCAGAAATCTTGTAAATTCCCAAGAGAAAGGGGGCAAAAGAGTTCAAGGCCGCGCGCGCAAAACCCCCGGCAAGCCAGTCTGCGACCTGCGACCCAGCGACCTAGTCGCGAGGTCGCAGAGTCGCATTTTCTCCATTTTTCGGGATTTGTGACCCTGCGACCCAACGACCTAGTCGCCAGGTCGCTAGGTCGCGTTTTCCCATTTTTCGGAGATCTGCGACCTAGCGACCTAGCGACCCAGCGACCCCAGGTCGCCAGGTCGCAAGGTCGCAAGGTCGCGCCCGGGCCCTATTTGTGCGATCCGCGACCCAGCGACTCAGCAGTCCAGTTTTGCATTAACGCATCTAGATTTCATCACTAAATTGTAACTGGTTTTTATCACCATGTCGTTCTTATTGTGGGACTCCTTTCTGAATTTGACAGGTGAAACTCAAGAAGACATAGAGTGCATACCTGTGCTCTCAGATTCTAGTGACATGGCGCCCCCGCTATCTCGGAGGAAGGACAAGAAAAAAGCGGAAGAGATTGATGAGCTGGAGGTGGTGTCCCCACCCCCAATATACCGAGATACACTATGTACTTTTTCAAAAGACGACAGCATGAGGTGGTACCAGATTTATCATGAGTTCGCCACACCGGAAGAAGAATTTCCAGAAGATCTCCCAGACCGGGAAGTATACTTGGCGGTAAAGAGGTCCAAACTACATCTGGCAGGGGCGCATCCAGCCATATTCCCATGTCCGGAGATCATAGACTGGATAATACAAAAGACAGACCCAGAGAAATTTGTGATCAGAGATCATGAAGGCAGAGCTTTCACTACGCTGGTAGGCTCAGATGCACACATTTATTATTCGCTGCCGCGCCCAAACCAGCACTTTACTCGAGAATGGGCTGCTACTCACGCCGTCCCGATCGTCGATACTATTAAACAATGGTGGGAGGAGCTCGAGAAGTTCAAGGTGAAAAAGAACCAGGAATACCCAGTGGCAAGCCTAAGAAAAGTTTATAAATTGGTTGCTGCCATGCTCTGCAGGCTTTACGGGCGCCCAGATTTCTGCTCCACCCCAGCGGCAGCCGGCCATCATATATGTGACAACACACACACCAAGTCAACCGGGGTCGCATAGACGATGACGCTCACGTACCAACGGAACCGGCATTGGCCCCGGAAGAAGGAATGCCTGCCGAATTTTACATGGCCTCGTACCTACTAGACGCGGTTTGCGCCCGAGTAGATTTTGATGGATGGGAGCACAACTGGGACTCCGAGAACATGCGCGCAATTCATCTACAACTCAAGGTATTTTGGGAGTCCAAATACAAACAGGATATAGATCAGATCTCCCAAATATTTGTTCCCGCACTGTACAGACATTTATTTGGCCAAGACGCCCCTTGCATGTCGTGGCAGGCCAAGGAGACTCTGGTTAAAGTGGCGCACTGGTTCCCTTTCCCTGGGTACACCTTCATCCGAGTCTTTGGAACTTACAAGGCGCCACATGCTATGCCTCGCTTCGTGACGGACAAAATGCTTATTCAGGAGGTGTGCTTTCAGATGTCACACGGATTCTCCAACATCCCGTCTAAGGGCAAAAAGAAGCCGTGGCCCACTCTGCCCCTCACCATTGGTGCATTCACAGTTAAATACTTCAAGGAAGTAATGGCAAAGGAAGAAGCAATGAGAAGTTATCAGCTGGGGGCACTTGAACACCGAACATATGACCCAGAGAAAATAGTCCCTGAACACTGCCGGAGAGCCAACCTCAAGTGGACTTATCAGCATCTTGAACGCCCAGCGGAAGATGAGAGAAGAAACTGGTATAATGCTCAAAGACAACTTGCTCCGGGAATTGACGTGGTCCGGGAAGACTCAGATGATCAGAACTTAGAGGACAGAAGACGTCAGTTAGGAGGTGCCTCTTCATCTGTACTCAAGAAATCTCGAACCAACACAGGGCCAACTCCATCCATCAAACAAAAGGAAGCAGAGGCAAAAGCCCAGCAAGAAAGGGAGAAAAAGCTAAAAGAAGATGAGGAGGCGCGCCAAAAGAGTGCAACAGCAACACAAAAGAAGAAGCTGGCCAAAGAAGCCAGGAAAGAAAAGGAGGACAAGGAGGCACAAGCCGCAGCGGAACGAGCACTTAAGGCAGAACTGGACAAGGCAGAGGCTGAACGCCAAGAGAAAGCCGAACAGGCGGCTGCAGCTGAACAAAAGAAGAGGGCCGAGATAGAAGCAGCAGCAGAAGCTGAACGGCGGAGGAAGGAAGAAGAAGAAAAGAACACAGAGGAAAGGGAGGATGACATTCTGGACGACCTTGAGGTAACCCCTCTCGATATACCTTTGGGCCGTACAAAACTCTCTGATGTCAGATCGCCCCATGTACAGGAAGAAGATGTGTTTGACTTGACTAGGCTCACATTTGATCAGTTTTCATTCAAAATCCGGCAAGAGAAGAGGAGGTCACTGGCGCAAAGTCCCTCTGCCTCATCCGTAGTGTCAACAGGCAAGGATATAGTTTTGGATACCAGGACTAATCCGGTAATGATAGCATCAGCAGGTACCGCTTTTGCTGCAGCTACGGAAGAGAATGTAACCCGAATGAGTAGAGAAATAGTATCTCTACAAAACAGACTGCACGCAGCTGAGCAACGCGAAAAGATAGCAGAGCAGGAGAAAGCAGAACTGCAAGCAGAAGTCCAGCAACTTCGAAACCAAGCTCTACCAGCAAATGAAGTCTCGCTTGCCATTTTCAAGGAGTGTGAGGTGTTGGAAGTGACTATGAGACAGGTATATGGTGAAATGTTCACCATCAAACAAACAGTCGCCCCATTGGCAAGGGCACGAGCGGAAACCAGGCAAAGACATGAGCAGCTCAGAGAGGCTTCGCAAGCCTTAGACAGGATGATGGGTTGGACCATAAAGTACCCTCAGGCACCTGAAAATTTGCCTAAGAGGGACTGGATTCACACGCAGGATGCAAAGGTTCAACTCCGCACGGCGATGCAATCTGGAGACAAATTGTCTAAAAACCTGGACAAAGTAATGTCCTCGTACAACCACCTGATTAGTGGTATCGACTCAATGCATACGTTGCATCACATTCCATCGCTTGGAGCATTAGAAGAAGAGAAAACCTGGGAACAAGTAGACCAGGACATCCAATCGTTTTTGCAACCCATCAAGCAAGCCGCAGCTGATCCAGAGCCCTCGGCATCTCAAGAGCATCTTAGTCAATTCATCGCCACTCCAACGCGGATTTATACCAAGCTTGCATCGCTTTCAAATCAGATCGGACAGAAAAGGGAGACCTTAGTACCAAACGCTTTGGAATGTGTGCATAGGTTGAAGGAGGAGGTACCTCTGGTGTCCCCCATAGTGGCAGAACACCAGGCATGGCAGGATTTCCTAAGAGAGCAACAGGTTGACATCCCTGACATTAATATTTCGCGTCCCGGCAGCAGCAAGTCCTGAGCAGCAATTAGAACTAGGTCGCAAGTCGCACCAACAGGATAGGTCGCAGGTCGCATCTCCTGCCTAGGTCGCAGGTCGCATCACCTGCCCAGGTCGCAGAAGGAGTGGGTCGCAAGGTAACCCAAAGGTCAAGAAGGCGAACAGTCAAGGAAACCCAACGGACAATTTTGGCATTATAAATACTCCTACGGGACATTGTAAAAGGGCTTTTCTTTTTTGGGGGAAAACTCAAGAGCTACATGCAATTGTATTGAAAGATTCTACACTTGAGCATATGAATATAGAGTCTTGTTAAAATACCCTATGGTTATGATGTGTTTTGCTGTATGAACACTTTGCGTATTTCTTGTACAGTTTCAGAATATCCTATGATTAATGAAGCTGCACTATTCATGTCATCATTTATGCGTCATGGCTATCCGTGTTGTATCAATGATGTTCATTTTATCATCTGTTCTTTTAATGAATGTTAATGAACTATTTTGTTGGCATTTCGTTTCATCTTTCAGGAAGTGAAGAGGTATCTTATCATAAAGAACTATTTCTTTTGTGATCAGACTACCTTACAAGCATTACCCCACAAAAGATGTGTTGCTAATGACATCTCTTGAGGTGTACGTGCTTTATCTATAATCTTGCTATGCATAGTGTTTGATTCATGTTTAACACATTAATCTTGTATTCTATATCATGTGAATAAGTGTATGTCCGCAGGTTCAAACAGGTTCTTTTGAGACCGAAGGGAAGTCATCTTAAGTGGTAGCCGCACCCACACCCCGGACGGGATCCCTACTCCAAACGGTTTAAGGTCTAATTGGGACTTTCTACCGGGGAGATCCCCTTACTGTTGGCCGGACAAATTTTCCCGTCAACAGAATTGGCGCTAGAAGGAGGGCCGAATGGCAGCCTCCCAGCACACAACAAACATCCCATCACAAACTCCCCAAGGGGAGGTCATAAACAATGAAACTAACCCTCCTCTTCCAGAAGATATTCCAGGGAGGGAGCTTCGATATTATGAAATCACTAGGGAGCAGCTGAGAGCCTTACGCCCAGCTGCCCGAGATCTTGTCAACCATTTACGGTTCACTCCAATCATGGAATACCTTGCCCATACTAGGACCCCGTCCGAGAACATCACCCGTAACGGTGCCATTGCGAGTACTATACCCGAGCTCGTAAATCTCATGTTGGAAGACCTCGCAAATGCTGTTGAAGAAAATGATCCTATTCTCCAAGAGGGTGAAGAGTTTGCTGACACCGAGCCTTTCCCCGACTCCCAGCCTAACCAGACTCGACAAAACAACAACCAGGCACACCCCCCACCCGGGGATGGTGAGGGTGGCAGAGGCCGAGGAAATGTAGACAGGGGGAATAGGGCTCGTAGAAATGAAGGAGAAAGGAATAGAGGTCGAGGGGCCGGAGGTAGAGGGGATAGAGGCCGAGGTCAAGGAAACCAAGCTCGCAATCATCAACCAAACCCAATAAGGCCACCTGTACACAACTTGGGATATCTTAGAGATTTTCTGCACCGTGGGAGACACCAAGACGAAAATTCCCGTCATGAGTCAGAAGCATCTGTCTCAGGTTCGGGAGACGAATCTGAACATGAGTTTAGGCAACACCAACGGCTAGGCGAGTGCAACCCCTAGCTTGGATGGCTCAATCCCCTTTAAATCTCCAGGGCCCACTCCAAGATTTGCCTAGGCATCCGGAGAAACATCTACCAAAGTTCGACCCTGAAAAAGGTACCCTAGCTGAAGATCATATTAGCAGCTTCTATTTGTCTCTGCAAATCATGAGAGTCCAGTCCGATGATGTCGCATGTCGACTGTTTCCCCATACCCTCGAAAACAAAGCAGCCACATGGTACCGCTCCCTCCCCAGTGCCTCTATCACTTCATGGGAACAATTCCGTCGCGCGTTCCTACATAAGTTTTCAGAAGATAAAACTCCTTCAATGCTTCTCACTGAATTGAGCACCATCAAGTGTCATAAAAAGGAAAAAGTGAAGGACTTCAACCAACGCTTCGCCACCATACTACAGAAATTTCCTCCGAACCTAGCATTGGATGACTCAATCACTATTGACTACTATACCAAAGCCCTACCCAGAGACATTGCTGTGTTCATTAAACGCGAAGCCCGCGCTACTCTTACGGCTAGTTATGAGGCTGCTCTCGCCGTGGAGAAAGACATGCTTTCGATAGGAGCCATCGATCATGAAGGGAGAGATGATCACAAGCCTAACACAAAAAGAGGTCAGTCCTCCACTCCTAAGACTACTGATAGGGATAGAGATGCTTTTGATTTTGAAAGCATGGCCAAAACGCTTAAGCATTTAACAAACAAAGTCACTGACCTAAGGAGAAAAGGCACAGAAGCCACAACTAGCACTAAACCACCCAAGCCTTTCTTCAGAAAAAGTAATCCCAACACTAACAGACCTCCGTCAAACACAAATGCCGCTCTCAATGTGGAGGAGATCGGGAAAGACAACTTCTGCTCGTTCCACCAAGCTGCCCACTCTGAAAAAACATGCCCTCAATGGATTGGCAGTATGACAGCAGTAGTTAATCAACTTTTAGATGACCAAACTCCAGGAGATGTCACGGAGGATGATGTTTCAGATCATGATGAGGATCCACCCTCTAACGAAGAACCAGGATCTTCTATCCTTGCTTTTGACATAATCCGAGGTGGAGAGAACCTTACCCCCATTGATATCTACATGGCAGATGTTCCCAAAGATCAGCCCGTATGGAATTATAGCCTCAGAAGCAAAGGACCTGTTCCTGAACAGTCTTATGAAGACAAGAAAAGGGCCTTTCTAAGGAAAATCCTGCCCCCAGGTAACGGAAAACAATCTGCCACGGAGAAACACCCAAATAACACTACCCGAGTGAGTCAAAAGAATAAACTTCCGTCAGAATCCTCTAAGACTTCTGCCGAGCCTAGCCCTCAACCAGAGCCCAACTATAACATTGTTGAAGATATGAAGAAAACAAGAGCAAACATTTCTCTCTATGAGCTGGCCCGTATTACTAACCAAAAGGAGCTCATTCTTAAGGCTTTTGCAAACACTTCAGCTACGAAGACTGTAAGAAACACGTCTGCGCAAGCCGGACCAGAGGTACAATCCATAGTAAACGCCATCAATACAAACTCAAGAGGATCCACACCTCCCTTCCTTTTGTCTTTCGAGATTTTTAACTTCAATGTCCACAACTGTCTAGTCGACTCCGGTGCCTCTACAAATGTCATGCCTTTATCCGTTTGTAAGAAACTCAACATCCGCCCTGAGAAGACTGATGCAAAAATCATACAGCTCGATAGATCACAAGTACCCGCCATAGGAGAATTGAACAATGTCATTATCCGCTTGTCATCAGACTCTAGGGTCCATCAGTGCATCGACATTGTGGTGGTCGATATTCCGGAAGCATACGGCCTATTGCTCAGTAGAGATTGGTCCAGCAAATTACAAGGCTACTTCGCCACCGATTGGTCCCACTTGTGGCTTCCTTACAAGGGGCGGAATAATCAAATCAAGGTAGAAAGTGAACCTTATATGAAACACACCGTCATTGATCTGGACGCCGTTAATGAACCCATCAGCTTTGCACAAGAAGAGCTCGGCATGTGCCTTCTGAAGTCCATATTTGGATGCTACCAACCCCCCCAGTCTCCTATAGGCCCCGAGGTTCAATCTGAAGTAGCCTTTGTCACTGAAGAGCAAGTAATTCCTGACTTACCACCAGCAGGGACCCCTTCACAACCTAGTGCCCTGAAGGAGCCAGAAAGTGACCTATGGACCTTGTATTATGATGGATCCAAGACTCATGACGGAGCTGGTGCTGGTTGCATACTGCTTGACCCGCACAAGAACAAATACTTAATCTCATGCCGGCTAGAGTTCCAGTGCACCAACAACTCTGCTGAGTACGAGACATTAATCCTCGGACTTAAAAAGGCACTGGACTTGAAAGTAAAATGTTTGCAGGTCATTGGAGATTCCAAGATTATCACCCGCCAGGTACGCAACACTATTCACTGTTTATCTCCACATTTAAAGGCGTATCAACAAGAGGTATGGCGTTTGATTTCTGGTTTTGATGCATTTGGAATTAAATCTGTCCTTAGGATGCACAATGCAGCAGCAGATACTCTGGCCAATGCTGCTGCTAGATTCACCCCTTTGAGGGACGGTTTTTCTATTGAAATTGTATATAGGCCCTCTGTGCCAGACAATATTTCTAATTTACGCGTTTTTAACGATGATCAACATATTTTTGACTTTATGTGCAATACTGAAGTATTCAAGGATGCGGCAATCGATGAGGAAGAACATGAGCATGCGTTACAGAAAAAGAATGATGAACACAAAGAGAACATTATGCCCAAGGGGGTGGTATCACTAGAAAAGATGTTTGATCTGCAAAACCGATTCCGCAGGCCTCCGAACACCAAAGTGCAAAGTTCCATATTGGCACATCGGCAAGTCAACTTGGGGTCAGATGAGAACCCTAAGTTCGTTAACCTTGGCAAAGACTACAGTGATGAAGAGGCACGGGCTTTCACCCAGTTATTCCGGAAGTATCGTGATGTATTTGCCTGGACATATGAAGATCTACGTACATACGATACTCGTATCATTCAACATGTAATACCCATGAGGGAAGGCGTTAAACCCTTCCAACAGAAACTCAGAAAAGTGCATCCAGCTTTGGAGCCAATGATTCTAAAAGAACTTAAGAAGCTCTTGGATGCGTGCATTATTTTCAAATTTCGTCACTCCACGTGGGTGTCGAATTTGGTACCCGTGCGAAAGAAGTCTGGTGAGATCCGCTTGTGTGTAGATTTCCGCAATCTGAATCGGTCCTCAAACAAAGACAACTACCCAGTGCCCCCCATGGAACAGATATTACAAGCTGTGTCTGGATCTGAGATGTTCTCCCTATTGGACGGCTTCTCCGGCTATAACCAAGTGCTGGTAGCTGAACCGGACAGACTGAAAACCACATTCCGGACAAAATGGGGAACCTTCGCTTTCAGACGCATGCCCTTTGGCTTGATCAATGCAGGGGCAACCTTCCAACGAGCCATGGACATAGCCTTCCGTGGTTTAATAGGGCAGAGCGTGGTGGTTTATTTGGACGATGTTACTGTATTTTCAAAATGCAGGGGCGATCATTTACGCCACCTCAAGCAAATCTTCGAGAGGTGCAGGAGGTATGGAATATCGCTCAATCCTAAAAAGAGCGTTTTTGCTGTGGCAGAGGGAAACTTGCTAGGCCACATTATCACTAAACAGGGCATTGTGGTTGATCCGGAACGGGCTAAAGCCATTGCTCAGATTCTACCCCCAAGCAACAAGAAAGCAATGCAATCCTTCCTGGGGAAGATTAATTTTGTCCGTAAATTCATTTCAGATTTCGCGCAGATAGTCAGACCACTGCAGGGAATGATTAAAAAGAATGCTGTATTCCAATGGAATCCCCCAGAGAAAGAGGCCTTCGATAAAATCAAAAAGGCTATAGCTGAAACTCCTTCCCTCCAAAGTCCAGATTTTGATAAAGGTTTCATCCTATACACTTTCGCTTCAGACTCCTCGCTTGCGGCCGTCCTCACGCAGAAAGATAATAACAACGATGAATGACCCATTTCTTTTATGAGCACCGGTCTACAGGGAGCTGAATTAAACTATCCGGAAATTGACAAGCAGGCCTATGCGGTTTACAAGGCCGTAAAACATTTTAGGCCCTACATCTTGAAAAATCACGTCACGGTTTTTGTACCGCACCCAGCAGTCCGCTCACTTTTCATACATCAAGAACTAGGCGAAAGGCGGGGCAACTGGATGGCATGTTTGCAAGAATACGATTTAGAGTTCAAACCAGCACATACCGTTAAAGGACAGGGCTTATGTCAAATGGCCGCAGAGGCTGCAAGTGCTCGGGAGATTGAAGAAGAATGTTGGGGACAAGAGATCGACATGTATCAGAGCGACCATGTGCCTTAGCAAAATAGCCCTTCTTGGTATTCTGACATTTCAAGATATCTGGCCCAAGGCACAATGGACCCTGCTCTTACTGCCCGACAGAAGCGCGCAATAAGACTAAAAGCCGCATCTCACCAACTGATCCAAGGTAAGTTGTTCAAGAAACACCACGATGGGGTCCTGTTACGCTGCTTGGAAACTGACGAAGCACAGAAAATCTTAACTGAGTTGCATGACGGACCAGCTGGAGGTCATTTTTCCGGAGATACCACTGCCCATAAGATAATGCGTGCAGGATATTATTGGCCTACTGTTTTCAGAGACGCGCATGCATATGTTTGGAAATGCATTCAGTGCCAGAAGTTCGCCAACCGAGAAGCACGGCCAGCCGCACCACTACTCTCAGTAGCAGTAGAGGAACCTTTCCAACAATGGGGTTTGGATGTAATTGGGGAAACCATACCTCACTCTTCTAAACAACATCGGTATATCCTTACGGCCACTGATTACTTCACCAGGTGGGTTGAGGCAACACCGTTACGCCGAATCAACGATCAAGAGGTAATAGAATTCCTCACGCATTTCATCATGACCAGGTTTGGCGTTCCGACTTCTTTAGTTTTTGATAACGCGACTTATTTCTCATCTTTTAAGTTATATGATTTTGCGCTGGAAAATGGAATTATTATAAAACATTCTGCAAACTACTACCCCCAGGGAAATGGATTAGCTGAGTCCACTAACAAGAACCTTATCCGTATTATTAAGAAGACTCTCCTATCCCACCAGCGAAATTGGCACAATGCCCTTCACAATGCACTGTGGGCTGACCGTATTACTCCCAAGTCCTCTTTAGGCACCTCCCCATTTTTTCTTGTATATGGAAAAGAAGTTGTCCTCCCTTCTCATCTATCTCTCCCGGCCCTCCAACTGTCCCAAGAATGTCATGGTACTCCGTGTCCCACCTTGCAAAACCGAATCGACACCTTGCTGAAATTGGAGGAAGAAAGGCAAAAGACCCGGGAAAAGTTTGCCATCCATCAAAGCTGAATCAAAAAATTGTTTGATAAAAAGTCCGCGGGAAACAAAACTTTTGAGGTAGGAGACCTGGTCCTTAAGTGGGATAAAGCCCATGAGGAAAAGGGGAAGCATGCCAAGTTCCAAGCACTTTGGACAGGCCCGTTCCAAATTAAGGAAAAGATAGGATCACACACATTCAGATTGCAAACCCTTGATGGACGAGTCGAGGTCCTCCCGGTAAACGGGCACGACCTCAAACACTATTTCACTTAGCAGCCCTTGGAGGGCTGTCTCGTTTTGTACCATATTTTCTTGTCTCTTTTGTCAAAAAAAAAAAAAAATATATATATATATATATATAAATAAATAAATAAATAAATAGAATAAAAGCCTAAGGAAGGATTTGTTAGGGTCACGCAGATTGGCATACTGCCGCAGGTTCTCCGCTGATGGAAAGCTTTTCCCGATAAACTCAAAGGTGGCAAAAGCTTTCTTGTTCTCCGCACCTAAAGGTAGCACATTACCGAGCTCAAGTCATCAAGCAGGAAAGCTTACCTCGCCAGTCTGAGAGGGTGTCCACAAAAGAAAATGCAGTGTAAATGGTAACCGGACCAGAAGGGAAGAGAGATACTCCATGCTATGTCAGGGTGTCTGGGAAAAACCAAAGTCCTCATACTAGACCAGGAACAACCTCTCTGCAAGCAAAATAAGTCGGGATCCCTCATCCGCCCGGGCTAAATTGCCATTTCAAATAAGTGCCATAAGCACATCTAAATAAGTGCCTCAGGCACATTCAAAATAAGTGCAATAGCACACAAATAAGGGTAAAGGATTGAGAAAGGCTTCCTGCGCAGAGAGGTGATGTAACAACTCCGTCGGGGTACTGACCAGGCTCGCTGGCAGCGGAGCAACGTTCACGATTCCTAGGCAGTGACTCCGCCGGGACCGAGAGGTTCGCTGGCAGCGGAGCAACACGATGAGGACAAAATAATCGTACCAGACCCTGTGGCCGCCTGGAGTTCTCCAACCCTTCCAGTCCGGAGACCTGAAGAAAGAATTTGTTTGAATGGCGCCCAACTAGACCAGCAGGTTGAGCAACCCGGCTAGATGCCGAAGGCTAGTAAATGGCAACCACAAGGTAAAAGAGGACAGTTAGCATAAGCCCCTCCCTCCCCCCGCAAAGACTAACCATCAGCAGAGACTCTGAGTTCGTCCAGTGAATCGCCATTTGTTGTAGCCTTTACAACACCCTCCAAAAAAGACTACCATTTCAAAATTTTTGGAGCCCCTTAGAACTAAAGAGAAATTGTTAAGTCACTAAGTCGCAAAATTAAACAATTCATGAAAACTGCGACCTAGCGACCCCGCGACCTCAGGTCGCCAGGTCGCCAGGTCGCATATCACCGAAACTTATGAAAATTGCGACCTTGCGACCTAGCGACCCCAGGTCGCCAGGTCGCCAGGTCGCAATTTTGTCATTTTCAGAAAATCGCGACTTAGCGACCTTGCGACCCAGCGACCCCAGGTCGCCAGGTCGCAAAACTCAAAGTTTGACAAATCTGCGACCCAGCGACCTGCATTAATTGCTCGCACGTGCGACTTTCTATAAAAGGGAGGTCGCAGGTCGCATTTTTCACATTCAGCGATTTGTAAGGAAAAACGCCTCTGACAGCTCAACTGACGCGTTTTTCCCGGGTAAGTTGCCATTTCTTCCTGCTGTTTCCATTTTAATGCTTTTCTTACTAAACCCATCTCCCCTTTAGCCTTTAAATTGTCTTTTGGTTGAGCTTTGATGTTTTCTGAGGTTTTTGTAAATTATATGTTGCATCAATTGCTCAAAACCTCGCCGTTTGTTGTTTCACCCCATGGCATCATCCCTTTGCCTTTGAAATCATCCCACAGCCCCCCCTAGGCCCAGAAATCTTGTAAATTCCCAAGAGAAGGGGGGCAAAAGAGTTCAAGGCCGCGCGCGCAAAAACCCCGACAAGCCAGTCTGCGACCTGCGACCCAGCGACCTAGTCGCAAGGCCGCAGAGTCGCATTTTCTCCATTTTTTGGGATTTGCGACCCTGCGACCCAGTGACCTAGTCGCTAGGTCGCTAGGTCGCGTTTTCCCATTTTCCGGAGATCTGCGACCTAGCGACCTAGCGACCCAGCGACCCCAGGTCGCCAGGTCGCAAGGTCGCAAGGTCGCGCCCGGGCCCTGTTTGTGCGATCCGCGACCCAGCGACTCAGCAGTCCAGTTTTGCATTAACGCAGCTAGATTTCATCACTAAATTGTAACTGGTTTTTATCACCATGTCGTTCTTATCGTGGGACTCCTTTCTGAATTTGATAGGTGAAACTCAAGAAGACATAGAGTGCATACCTGTGCTCTCAGATTCTAGTGACATGGCGCCCCCGCTATCTCGGAGAAAGGACAAGAAAATAGTGGAAGAGATTGATGAGCTGGAGGTGGTGTCCCCACCCCCAATATACTGAGATACACTATGTACTTTTTCAAAAGACGACAGCATGAGATGGTACCAGATTTATCAGGAGTTCGCCAAATTGGAAGAAGAATTTCCGGAAGATCTCCCAGACTGGGAAGTATACTTGGCGGTAAAGAGATCCAAACTACATCTGGCAGGGGCGCATCCAGCCATATTCCCATGTCCGGAGGTCATAGACTGGATCATACAAAAGACAGACCCCGAGAAGTTTGTGATCAGGGATCACCAAGGCAGAGCTTTCACTACACTGGTAGGCTCGGATGCACACATTTATTATTCACTGCCTCGCCCAAACGAGCATTTCTCTCCAGAATGGGCTGCTGCTCACGCCGTTCCAATAGTTGATACTATTAAACAATGGTGGGAGGAGCCCGAGAAGTTCAAGGTAAAAAATAACCAGGAATACCCAGTGGCGAGCCTAAGGAAGGTTTACAAATTGGTTGCCGCCATGCTCTGCAGACTTTACGGGCGCCCAGATTGCTCCACCTTCAGCGGCAGTTGGGCTACTATCATGGAGTATGTGACAACACATGGCACCCGTTTCAATTGGGCCGGCATACTGATGACGTCGATGCAGACCAACTTGAACTCGGCATTGGCCCCGGAAGAAGGAATGCCTGCCGAATTTTACATGGCCTCGTACCTACTAGACGCGGTTTGCGCCCGAGTAGATTTTGATGGATGGGAGCACAACTGGGACTCCGAGCAGACGCGCGCAATTCATCTACAACTCAAGGTATTTTGGGAGTCCAAATACAAACAGGATATAGATCAGATTTCCCAAATATTTGTTCCCGCTCTGTACAGACATTTATTTGGCCAAGACGCCCCTTGCATGTCGTGGCGGGCCAAGGAGACTCTGGTTAAAGTGGCGCACCGGTTCCCTTTCCCTGGGTACACCTTCATCCGAGTCTTTGGAACTTACAAGGCGCCACGCGGAGCCCCTCGTCGTGACGACAAACGCTATCCAGGAGGTGCTTGCATGCATGTCGGCCACGGATTCTCCAACATCTTGTCTAAAGGAAAAAAGAAGCCATGGCCCACGTTACCCCTCACCGTTGGTGCATTCACAGTTAAAGACTTCAAGGAAGTAATAAAAAGAGTGGCATAATGAGAAGTTATCAGTCATGGTGGAACTGAACAATCGAATACAGACCAGAGAAAATAGTCTCAACACTGCCAGAGGAGCCAACCTTGCGGATCATCGCACTTTAACGCCCCGCCGAAAGATGAGAGAAGAAATCAAGGAATGCTCAAAGACACTTATTTTAATTGACGCGGTCCGGTAAGACTCAAGACATCGAACTAGGGAGGACAAAAGACGTCGTTTAGAGGTGTCACCCCACTACAGCCTCAACCAACACAGCAATAACTCCATCCATCAAAAAAAAGGAAGCAGAGGCAAAAGCCCAGCAAGAAAGGGAGAAAAAGCTAAAAGAAGATGAGGAGGCGCGCCAAAAGAGTGCAACAGCAACACAAAAGAAGAAGCTAGCCAAAGAGGCCAGGAAAGAAAAAGAAGACAAGGAGGCACAAGCTGCAGCGGAACGGGCACTTAAGGTAGAGCTGGACAAGGCAGAGGCTGAACGCCAAAAGAAAGCCGAACAGGCTGCTGCAGCTGAACAGAAGAAGAGGGCCGAAATAGAAGCAGCAGCAGAAGCTGAACGGCGGAGGAAGGAAGAAGAAGAGAAGAACACAGAGGAAAGGGAGGATGACATGCTGGACGATCTTGAGGTAACTCCTCTCGACATACCTCCGGGCCGTACAAAACTCTCTGATGTTAGATCACCCCAGAGGCAGGAAGAAGATGTGTTCGACCTGACCAGACTCACATTTGATCAGTTTTCGTTCAAAATCCGTCAAGAGAAGAGGAGGTCGTTGGCACAAAGTCCCTCTGCATCATCCGCAGTGTCAACAGGCAAGGATATAGTTTTGGATACCAGAACTAATCCGGTAATGATAGCATCAGCAGGTACTGCCTTCGCTGCGGCTACGGAAGAGAATGTAACCCGGATGAGTAGAGAAATAGTATCTCTACAAAACAGACTGCACGCAGCTGAGCAACGCGAAAAGATAGCAGAGCAAGAGAAAGCAGAATTGCAAGCAGAAGTCCAGCAACTTCGAAACCAAGCTCTACTAGCAAATGAAGTCTCGCTTGCCATTTTCAAGGAGTGTGAGGTGTTGGAAGTGACTATGAGACAGGTATATGGTAAAATGTTCACCATCAAACAAACAGTCGCTCCTCTGGCAAGAGCACGAATGGAAACCAGGCAAAGACAAGATCAGCTCAAAGAAGCTTCACAGGCTTTGGACAGGATGATGGGTTGGACAATACAGTACCCTCAGGCACCTGAAAATTTGCCTAAGAGGGACTGGATTCACACGCAGGATGCAAAAGTTCAACTCCGCATGGCAATGCAATCTGGAGACAAATTGTCTAAAGACCTGGACAAAGTGATGTCCTCGTACAACCACTTGATTAGTGGTATCGACTCAATGCATACGCTGCATCACATCCCATCGCTTGGGGCATTAGAAGAGGAGAAAACCTGGGAACAAGTAAACCAGGACATTCAAGCGTTCTTGCAACCTATCAAGCAGGCCGCAGCCGACCCAGAGCCCTCCGCATCTCAAGAGCATCTTAGTCAATTCATCGCCACTCCAGCGCAGATTTATACCAAGCTTGCGTCGCTTTCAAATCAGATCGGACAGAAAAGGGAGACCTTAGTACCAAACGCTTTGGAATGTGTGCATAGGTTGAAGGAGGAGGTGAGGTGTGTCCCCTCAAGCAGGCCTAGGATTTGTGCTTTTCCTTCACCTCATTTTACCTCATTTTCCCTTGTCCATTTCTATTTTAAACCCAATTGATCAATAAAAATAGTTAAAATTACTTCTAGAATGGTTTACATGACTGACTTGTTGAATTTTGTGATTGTTGCCATTGTTAAGCATTTTGACCGGAACTAGCTGCAGAATGCAAGCATTCCGTAGCTAACCGGCGATTCTGCAGCTACCTTTATGTTTGAGTATGTTCCAGGTGGCCTCTTGAGGAAAAACGCATATGGGCATGATCCACGTCGTGCCTACATGGTGTGTTGCTCGTCATGGAAGATGAAATGAATTCTGGGTACGGTTATGCACGTGGGAACACATTTGTGAAGGAAGACTCCTACTAGGACTGTCTCAGTCCAGGTGTCTTTTCTCTTTCACGCAGCCACCTCAAGGACTCCTAGAATGATTTGGATAAGGAAAGACATCATTCCTAACTTATTGTAATTATTGTTACTTGCATTTACTTTATAAACTCTTGAGTAGGCCGAGAGCTTAGTTAGAAATTTTGTATTAGATTTGCTGCTAGATTTTGTGAAAACTCTGTGTTACGTCTTTGAAGACACAGAGCATTGTGTTCAAACTATTGCATCGTTAATGGAGCAGACAAAATTATATTGAAGGCGTGATTTAATTTGGAGTTGAATGCCGTCAAGTGGTAGAGGGCCCCTGCCCCTTGAACGGATTTCTTTTGCGTAAACTAGATAAGTTTTTCCTAGCTGTCTTTACGTTCTGCATATTGAATTAGTAGTTGTTTTGTTTTATACACTGTAGTCGTACTCATTCTAGTTCTTCCATAAGAAGACACTCTTCCAACAGACTAAAATGATGAATGTTTAAATGACTATGGTATTGTAGGATAGGAGTTAAATTTGCATTTGTTCTTAACTAGCTACTGTATTCATATTCGTTCCAGTTCTTCCACAAGAAGACACTTTGCCAATAAATTAAAATGATGAATGTTTAATGACTATGGTATTGTAGAATAGGAGTTAAATTTGTATTTGTTTTTAACTAGCTACTGTAGTCATATTCGTTCCAGTTCTTCCACAAGAAGACACTTTGCCAATAAATTAAAACGATGAATGTTTAATGACTATGGTACTGTAGGATAGGAGTTGTATTTGTTTTTAACTAGATACTGTAGTTATATTCATTCCAGTTCTTTCACAAGAATACATTCTTCCAACATATCATAACAATGAATGATGAATAGCTATAGTAACATAGGAGTTAGTTGTAGTTTTTAGTCTTCACTATCATAGTTGCACTTGTCCTAATCACTCTTCCACAAGAAGAAATTCTTCCAAGACATCTTTAAGAAGTTCAAGATATGACTGTGATGTGACAACTTAGTTTCATTTGCTTTCAGTTCATTTGCTTTCAATTGCATACAAGTCCACAGTCAAAATTGTTCTACCCTTCCACAAGAAGGAACTCTTCCAAAATATCCCTCATGATGAACAAATCGATTGTGTAACTTCATAGGATAGTGCATGTTAATTAGAATGCTCCGGACTTTCATTTTGCATTTAATTCATGTCCATCTACTTCATTTCAAAGTTTGATGATGGTTTATGGTTTAACATTGTTCTAGTTTAGAAGCATCTTAGGCTCATGTTTAAATCAATTCATTGCATTCATATCTCATAGTCACACTGTCACCCTTTGCACAGTAGATCATTTTAGTTGATAGGATTCCTAAGACAGCCTTCATTATTTACAAACATCTTTTTGTTCTGAAAACTATCAGTGATCCATAACTTTAGGAACAGAAGATAACATCATTACAAGGTCTGAAATATCTCTGCAAATTCCTCACTATAAACAGAGCTTTTCCTCAACAGAACTACCCTGAAAAGAAACCAATAACTCTTGAAGAATAGACTCTGAACTTCAATTGAAATTGCAGAATAGAACTAGAAATTAGTCATGAATAGATGAGTTTAGAATAGAATGTTGCATCATGATTAGTGTCTGATTGTCTAGTTAGAAATTTTGCATATTTAAGTGATCATTTCTCAAAGTCTAGTTTGTGTCATTTGTTTAAAAAGTCATCATCAAGCTCTTGTTTCTATTCAGTCATAGTTTAGATGTTGCTTCAGCGTTTTTGATTACATTTGCCATTCCATACATTCGGCTCAACTGTGTTCTTGACCACCAATTTCTTTTCATTAGTTTTCTAGGCATTTCCATTGTAAACACAAAACTTCAAAAGACCAAAAACATCATAAAAGACCAAAACATCACAAAACACTACACACAACGCACTAGGGAACAAGCACCTAGGTACATATGGTACATTTTACTTCAACAGTTTACAAATCCTGGTTGACAATTAAATGAACTCAGTTTAGGAGACTAGATTGAGACACAACATTTTGGCGCTGTTGCCGGGGAAGTGAAAACTAGGTAACCTTTGTTTCTTAGCATCCAAAAAAAATTTTATGCGTAGGGAGAGAGATTCAAGAGGAAGATTTATAAGCAGCAGAGGCAGAAGTTTGACATCTAGAACACCACTTGTTTCATCTAGATCCAGAACTAGTACACCTTCAACTCAAACCCATCTTCCATCCTTTACTGATCCCGGACTTCTAGAAGATCTAAGGTCACCTATTCCATTAGAGAAACCTTCCACTTCATCCATTGAACCTGCCATAGAAGAGGATCCAAAAACTTTTGTTGAGGATACAAACCTTTCTACTTCCACAGGAGAGTCAACCATGGCAGAAGAAGGAGGAGGAGGAGTTGTTAATGGAGAAAACACATTTGGAGGAGGTAGAGGAAGAGGTAGAGGAGAAGGAGGAAGAGGAGGTAGAGGTGCAGATGGAGGAAGAGGTAGAATAGGAAGCTCTTTTGGGTTCCCTATACTTGATGGAGAAACCAATACAACCATGAAAACATTTCACCTTCTGTCCTTCCGAACTTCTATGGACTTAAAACTGAGGATCCTGAAACTTTCTTATTCGAATTTGAAGTACTGTGTAGGACTTATGACTACCTTCAAGATGCCCAAAAATTGAAATTATTTCCTTCAACTCTGAAAGGAGCAGCATTAAAGTGGTTTATGAGCTTAAGCAGTAGTTCCATTAGGACATGGGAAGACATGAAACAAGCATTTCTAGAGAGATACTTGGATTATTGTATGCCGGTCAATCATAAGGAAGAAGTGTTCAAGATGTTACAAAAAGAAGATGAAAACTTAGAAGATTTGTTGGAAAGATTTAAATACAACATAAAAAGGGCACAAATGGAAAACCTAGATCAAGACACTTTAAAATCTCTTTTGTTGAAAACCATTAGGGATGAATGGTTGGACATCCTTAACATGATGGGAAAAGGGGATATATCACAACTCACATTACCTGAAATATCTGAGTTATGTATCAACCTTTCCAGAGGGAAATCCAAAACTGTCAAAGGTCCAAGAGATCCTGCTCTTGCAAGAGCAAGTAAATCTGCTTCTAGGACAGTAAGTAGATCAGAAATAGGACACATGCTTGATGATTTTAAATCTGACATCTTGGGGATTCTTAGTGAACAAATAGACACCCTCAAGATACAAAACAAGAAAAAGGCTGAATCTGATGCCTTGGCAATCTTTTGTCCCAAATGTAGGAAGAAACATGCCTTGAGAGAGTGCCCTTTGGATGTAAAAGTTGTAGAAACCTGTGTTATTTGTTCCGAGAAACATGAGACCAAGAATTGTCCTTCTCTTCCTGGTCTCAAGGCTATTTTTCAAGAAGAAACTCCTACAGATTCCACAGAATCTCTTAACTTTGTATCTAGAAGACCTTGGCAGGGACCTCAAACACAGGGATTTCATGATCAAATACCTCCACCTTGGAATTCTTGGCAGCAACCTTGGCCCCAATTTCAAAATCAATCTTAAGCTTGGGCACAAGGATCACAAGGTCCTTATGGAAGATACTCTCCATATTATCAGTATCCACCATCCTATCCACCATACCCACAAAATTTTCCTCAAAATATTCAACAAAATTTTCAACAAAATTCTCAACAACATCATCAGAACCAACCTCATCAAAATCAACCACTTCCATTACCATTCCCTCAAAAATCCAATCAATTACCAGCTCAGCCCATACCAAACCCCAATAATAAGAATCCTCAGAATACATATATGATAGAAGGACAACAATTTCCAACTTACTTAATTACTCTTCTAGACCTTAGTGATGTTCAACTTAGGTCTGGAAGGATACTTGAGAAGAGAAAACCTTCTGTGATCATACAAGAACAAGATAATTCTGAGGAAGACTCCCTACGGGTTAATAAAAGTCTTGAGGAAGAAACATCCTTTCAAGGCCAAAACATTGAAAAACTGAAACAAAAAAGATCCAATAAGCCCAACTCCAGTATTAGAGCAACCATCCACATCTACTTCTATACCTCCCTTTCCGGAAAGATTACAAATTGACAAAGGTGTAGAAAAACAAATAATGGTGCCTAATTATGATTTCTTGGATGAATTGAGAAATGTTTGCATTAAAATTCCATTATTGCAAGCCATCAAGGAAACCCCAATTTTAGCCAAAACAATAAAGGAGTTGAGTATGAAGACAACAAAGAAAAGAATAAGAGAAACCAAGAAAATTCAACTGGTAGGACAAATAGCAGACATTATGATGGGAAAGACTACTATTCCAAAGTACCTTGACCCAGGAAATCCAGTTGTCAAAATTCACATCAATGGAATTGAAATTCAAAACACACTCATTGACTTAGGAGCAGCAATAAATATCATGAGTAGACAAATCATGGACAAACCGAAACTTCCTAATCTTCTCTTTACACCCACACTATTACAACTAGCAGATAGATCTGTGATCAGACCAGATGGGGTAATAGAAGACATTCCAGTGTCCCTAGACTCTTGGGAGTACCCTGTGGATTTCATGATCCTTACACCCAAGAATAATCTAGGAGGCCATCCTGTTATACTAGGAAGACCTTGGTTGGCTACAGCTGATGCTTTTATTAGTTGTAGGTCCGGTGATATGTATATTTCTGATGGAAGTTCAACACAAAAATTCAATTTATATCCTCCAGCTAGGACAATTACAGATCTAGATGACACTCAATGGATAGAGGATGAAGAATATTTGCAACCACTCTTCACAATTTCAGAAATTAGTGAAGATAATCAAATTCTGAGTACTCTAGAAAATTTTGAATCTTCTCCAGAGCACAAACAAGAATCATTTCAAGAGAAATCCAATATTGAGTTCTTGTCATCTAGACAGATGTCTCTTCATTCTATGGACAAATTTGGCAGTTCTACAAGTGAAATTTTTCCAGGCAAGACCTTGAATATAAACAAAAACCTGAAAAAATCTCAACAAGAAGAACTAGTCAAAGTATTACAGAGACATTCTTCTGCATATGCATGGGAATACACTGACATGAAAGGGATAAGTCCCAAGACTTGTACTCATCACATCTATATAGAGGCAAATTGCAAACCAATCAGACAACCTCAAAGACTGATGAATCCAAATCTTAGGGAAATTGTCAAGGAAGAATTACAAAAATTGTTAAATGTTAACTTCATCTATCCTATTTCAGATAGTCAGTGGGTTTCCCCTTTAGTAATTGTACCTAAGAAAAATGGAAAATGGATGGTGTGTGTTGACTATCGAGAACTGAATAAAGCTACTCTTAAAGACCATTTTCCCTTACCTTTCATAGATCAAGTATTAGATACATTAGCAGGTAAAAAGTACTTTTCATTCCTGGATGGATTTAATGGTTACAATCAAATCCAAGTAGCACTTGAAGACCAAGATAAAACCACATTTACTTGTCCTTTGGGTACTTATGCCTACCGAGTATTGCCATTTGGATTGTGCAATGCACCTGCAACATTCCAAAGGGCAGTATTAGGAATTTTTTCTGATCTAATACATGACTGTGTAGAGGTGTACATGGATGATTTTACAGTTTATGGGGATACATTTGAAGAGGCTTTAGAAAACTTGGAAAAAGTCTTAAAAAGATGTCAATAAGCAAACCTTTCTCTTAGTCATGAAAAATGTTTTATGATGTTCAATGAAGGTATTGTTTTAGGGCACCACATTTCAGGGGATGGGATTAGAGTTGATGAAGCGAAAGTTGAAGTTATTTCTAACCTATCCATTCCAAGTTGTCAAAGAGATGTAAGAATTTTTCTAGGATTTACGGGGTACTATCGGATATTTATAGAAAACTTCACCAAAATAGCATCTCCTCTTTTCAAATTACTCACCAAAGATTGTGAATTTAAGTGGACTTCTGATTGCCAGTTAGCTTTTGAAACCCTGAAAACCAAAATTTCTGAAGCACCTATATTAAGGGGACCTAACCGGAAGTTACCTTTTCATATCTCGACAGATGCTTCCGATACAGCTCTGGGAGCAGTATTGGGACAGAAAGATTTAATTCCCTATGCCATCTATTATATCAGTAAAAATTTGACTCCTGCAGAGTTAAACTATATTGTAACTGAAAAAGAGTTTTTAGCTGTTGTTCATGCCATTAACAAATTTAGACACTATATAACTGGCTATGAAACTTTTATTCACACTGATCATTCTGCCATTAGATATTTAATGAATAAATCAATCACTAATGGTAGAGTTATAAGATGGTTGTTATTATTGCAAGAATTCAACATTACTATTCTAGATAGGCCCGGAAAACAAAACACTGTGGCTGACTTCCTGTCTAGAATTCAAAATATCAAAGATGACACTCCGGTTGAAGATCAATTTCCTGATGAATATCTTTTTGCAGTTTCTACTCAAACTCCATGGTTTGCCGATATTGCTAATTATTTAGTTTCAGGAAAGTTTCCTTCAATTATGAATGCAAGGGATAAAAGAAAAATCATTAATGATAGTGCAAGATATTCATGGGTCGCTAATGAGTTGTACAAGACAAGTCCAGATTTGATCATTAGAAGGTGTGTTCGTGAAGATGAGATGCCTGAAATTCTCAAGGCATGTCATGATGAACCTTGTGGCGGACACTTTGCAGATAAGAGGACAACCTATAAGATCCTTAATTTAGGATATTATTGGCCATATTTGTTTAAAGATGCAAGGGAATATGTCAAAAGGTGTGACAGTTGCCAAAGGGTAGGGAAACCTTCTCCTTCAGGTGAGATGCCATTACAACCTCAGGTACACATTGAACCTTTTGAAAAATGGGCTTTGGATTTTGTAGGACCTATTAGTCCCCCATCAAGACAAAAGAAATACATATTAGTTTGCACTGATTATGTTACTAAGTGGGTAGAAGCTAAACCATTACTTGTTGCTAATGAATCATCTGTAGTTACTTTTCTTTTTGAGGATATTTTTACTCGCTTTGGTGTCCCAAGGGAAATTGTTACAGATCAAGGAGCTCAATTTACATCAAGGCTAGTGGAACAGATGATGGAGAGATACAAAATCAGGCATAGAAAATCTACTCCTTATCATCCACAAGCAAATGGTCAAGTGGAATCTACTAATAAGGTCATTGAAGGAATCCTAAAAAAGACTGTTCATTTACATAGAAGAGATTTGGTAGATAGGCTTCCTGAAGCCTTGTGGGCCTATAGAACTACATGGAGAAACACAACAGGCCATACTCCTTATGAGCTTGTTTATGGAAAGCAAGTTTTGTTTCCTATAGAGTTCCAAATCCAAACATTCAAGATGGCAGTTCAACTAGGACTTGATCTAACGGAGGCACAAAAGCATAGACTGGAGCAAATCAATGAATTGGATGAGATCAGACAAGATGCAGTTCAGAAAACAAGTCTAGTCCAACAGCAAAGGGCTAGATGGCATGACAAGTACATCAAAGAGAAGAAATTTAAAGAGGGTGATTGGGCTCTCTTGTTTGATTCAAAATTCAAGGATTTTCAAGGAAAATTTCAGACACATTGGCTTGGGCCATATGAAATTGTTCGAATTTTTGATAATGGGGCAGTAAAAATCAGAACTATAGATGAAGAGGAGGCCACTTTTCTTGTGAATGGCCATAGACTGAAGCTATACCACAAGCCACTCTCAAGAGAAGAGTTTGTCAAGAAGTTCCAAGGAGACAATGATGTAAAGTTAATGAAGAAGAGTCTCTCTTCTTCATCAACTTGATTAAATTTTCTGAAGCATTTCTCTCTTGAAAAAATAAAAATAAAAAAAAATAAAAAATAAAAAATAAAAATAAAAATAAAGGTATAAAACATGAAAACCAATCACTGATTGGCATGTTTATACAGAAAAGATAGGGTGAAAATCAGAGTCTCTCTGACACTCTAACTTTTCCCATTGTTGTTTCTAAGCAGCTGTTATAAAAATCATAAGTTCAGTGCCATAGTACTTATGATTCATTTCATCTCACTCCATTCACTATCCATCCATACTTCATCTCATCCATCATTCACATTTCACTCCATTCCATTCCATTCATTTCACTCCATCTTCCATTCACTTCATTTTCATGTCAAAACATAGAATTTGATATCTTGCTGCAAGTGAATAAAAATATGCCATGAATTGCAGTACAACCCTTATGTTCCTTCATTCCATGAACTGAATCCATTCTTATTCCATTATCCACTTCATAATCCATCATCCATTTTCATCCATTTTCATAAACATTTCACCCATCTTCCAAAAACATTTCATTTTTCATGATTAAAGTATTCTACATGAACATTCTGCAGCTCAGTGGACATTCTGCAGCTGATCACCTTTTCTGCAGCCCGACAGTCTTTTTGGCAGCTATAAACCCTGAAGGCATCAACCAGCAGACATCAGAATTACAACAAAGTGATCCAATGAATTCATGAATCAAAAATATCAAGAAAATTGTGAAAGATCCCTCCAAAGATGAGCAGAGAAGACAAAGGCTACACAAACATCAAATAAAGGGCAGAGGTAACAAATTTAAATTACGATGGCAATTCATGAAAATTTAGCATAGTTTAGTTGTGGATTATTCAAAAATTTGTTTTAATTATTTTATTGATCAAACACCAAACAAAACCCTCTACAGACTTTGTATTAAATATTCCAATTCAAATTTTCTATCCAATAGCATTTGAGCGGTGGAACGGCCAAATCATTTGAAATTCCCACGACTCTTAACCAAGTTCTTTAATGATGAAGATTTTTCCTGCCGTCGTAAATCCTCCGCCGTCTCCTCAAATCATTAATGCAATCCTCCACCTCACTTCACCACTCTATGCCGTGACCATTTGCATAACGTCATTCCGTAGCCAGTATTCCATTCCGAAGGCAGAAGCATTATTATCATCAAGAGCAGAACAGAAGAGGTACATTGGAAGCATAACGGTGTGAGAACTCACTGAACAGAGAGCATATCACTGAGAACAAAGTTTGGAGCATTGCACTGTCAACACAGAATTGTGGCCGTGTAGAGTTTAAAGCCTGTTGCTACCAGAAGACAGAGGTGCTAAAATTGAAGACTTTGCTACCAAAGACAGAGGAGTGGTAGTGATTGAGTTTAAAGTCTGTTATTACCAAAGACAGAGGTGTGGTAGTGACTGGTTTTGAAGTTGTTGTTACCCGAGACAGAGAGGCTGTAGTGTTGAATTTGAAGCATACCATTTGCTATCAGAGACAGAGGTTGAGTTTGAAGTCTGGTGTTACTAGAAACAGAAGCGTTTTTCAGTGATTGAGTTTGAAGTCTTATGTTACCAAAGACGGAGGTATTGCACAAAAAGAAATTTGAAATCATCTACCACTGTCTATCAGAGACACATTAGCTCGAAAATTGAAATTGCTTCCATATCATTCCAAAGTTCAACAGAAGTACATCAGTCCGAGGATTCGAAGGCATTTTTCAAACAGAGGCATACAAACCAGAGATTTTTAAGACCGTAGCTATTTCAAAGGTATGTTCTTCCAAAATTGAAGCCATTTTTATTTAGAGCTTGAAGCCATTTTAATCCGAAAGTAAAAGCCATTGTTTTGTGGATATAGAAGAGTGTTAATTGATAGTGAAAAATCATGGGTTTCATCGTAAGGATTGAGCCTATAGGATCAAAATATTTAGAAGGTTATCCACAATGCAAGGAGATGCTACAACAAATACGATGGCTCCAATTCTTGGAAAAGTTTAATGGTTGCCATAAGGAAGTCACCAAAACATTTGCTAGATCATTCCAAGGCACTGAGGTTGAAATAGGAGATGTTAAGTTTACTGTTAATGAAATTTTTATAGCAGAGGCTACAGGATTATCCAGAACTGGGGAAAGATGGTTTAAAAATAGGGAATTCCATAATGACTCATGGAAACAAATCTTAAAATCACCAAACATGGATGTTAGTGTGTTCAAGAAGGGAATTCCCAGTACAGCATTGAAGATCAAATGGAGGAATATACTACTTCTTTTACAAAAATTTGTTACATGTGAGGGTAGATATGGGACATTTTATGTCTACCATATGAGACTAATGTTGCATTTTCTGGGAGAAGATTTGAATTTACCATATTTCTTGTATCAAAGTCTGAAGAAAATGGCTTCTTGTGTTCAAAGAAGAGTTCAGTTTTTGGAAACAACCCTGTATCATCATGGGTTAGTCAAAATTTTAATTGAGCATCATCTATCTAAATCAAATGATACATGGGATGATTTCTTAATAAGAAATCATTTTGAGGAAGCAAAAGAACTATCACCTGAACCACAAGCCACAAAGAGAAGTAGGAGATGGAGGACTCCAAAAGGTAAAATTGACAAACCGGTTCAAGAAAGCAGTGAAGAAGTCATTCTGGAGAAGTTGACTAGAATCAAGAGTCAACTCAAGGCAGAGAAGGAAATCAAGGAATCTGTTATAGAAAAAGGGGAGGGTTCCTCTCAACTTAGGAGAAGCCACAGATTAAAAGGAAAACTGAAGAAAACATCAATCAAACAAACAGTGGTAATCAATATTGAAGATGAAGAAACATCTATGGAAGAGTATGATGATGAAGATTTTTATGAAGGCACCCCTGAGATTGATCCTGCTCAACAGGAAATCTATGATTATGTGGAAACTTTAGAGAGAACAACTTCAGAAAGAGAAGAGAGAACCCCCAGTCCTCCACTAACTGAAATTGATATATTGAGGAGGGATAGGTATGAGTTGGAATTGTTGAATAGACACATCAAAAATGAGAATGAGATTCTCAAAGATCAAATCAAGCTCAAGACTGACATGAACTCAACCTTATCCCTGCATATAGACAAAGTGGAGAGGACCAATGAGAAGATGAAGACAAGGAACAAAAAGTTGATCAGGGCACTCACAAACCTCAGGTTCAAACTTGTGATCAGGAAACCCAGAAGGCCTCTAGCTTTTAGACAAAGGAGAAGAAGGGGATTAGATGTCCTTGCAGAAGCCTCAGAATTCATAGGATAATTTGCATGAGGACATGCAAAGAGACAGCAGTGGGGGTATGTTGAGCCTCAAATTTGTGCTTTCCTTCACCTCATTTTACCTCATTTTCCCTTGTCCATTTCCATTTTAAACCCAATTGATCAATAAAAATAGTTAAAATTACTTCTAGAATGGTTTACATGACTGACTTGTTGAATTTTGTGATTGTTGCCATTGTTAAGCATTTTGACCGGAACTAGCTGCAGAATGCAGGCATTCTGTAGCTAACCGGCGATTCTGCAGCTACCTTTATGTTTGAGCATGTTCCAGGTGGCCTCTTGAGGAAAAACGCATATGGTCATGATCCACGTCGTGCCTACATGGTGTGTTGCTCGTCATGGAAGAGGAAATGAATTCTGGGTACGGTTATGCACGTGGGAACACATTTGTGAAGGAAGACTCCTACTAGGACTGTCTCAGTCCAGGTGTCTTTTCTCCTTCACGCAGCCACCTCAAAAACTCCTAAAATGATTTGGATAAGGAAAGACATCATTCCTAAATTATTGTAATTATTGTTACTTGCATTTACTTTATAAACTCTTGAGTAGGCCGAGAGCTTAGTTAGAAAATTTGTATTAGATTTGCTGCTAGATTTTGTGAAAACTCTGTGTTACGTCTTTGAAGACACAGAGCATTGTGTTCAAACTATTGCATCGTTAATGGAGCAGACAAAATTATCTTGAAGGCGTGATTTAATTTTGAATTTGAATGCCGTCAAGTGGTAGAGGGCCCCTGCCCCTTGAACGGATTTCTTTTGCGTAAACTAGATAAGTTTTTCCTAGCTGTCCTTACGTTCTGCATATTGAATTAGTAGTTGTTTTGTTTTATATACTGTAGTCGTACTCATTCTAGTTCTTCCATAAGAAGACACTCTTCCACCATTTAAAACGATGAATGTTTAAAATGACTATGGCATTGCAGACAGGGAGCAACTTGTACTTGTCTAACTAGCTACCGGTAGGGGCTCACATTCTTGCCCGCCCACAAGAAAGACACTTGTGTGTCAATAAAACAAAATGAGATGAATGTTTAATGACTCAATATGGCATTGTAGAATAGAGTTAAATTTGCATTTGTTTTTAACCTCAGGCCACCAGGTCAAGAGCTCCTGCTCCAAACTCTTCCAAAAGAAGACACTTTGCCAATAAATTAAAACGATGAATGTTTAATGACTATGGTACTATAGGATAGGAGTTGTATTTGTTTTTAACTAGATACTGTAGTTATATTCATTCCAGTTCTTTCACAAGAAGACATTCTTCCAACATATCATAACAATGAATGATGAATAGCTATAGTGACATAGGAATTAGTTGTAGTTTTTAGTCTTCACTATCATAGTTGCACTTGTCCTAATCACTCTTCCACAAGAAGAAATTCTTCCAAGACATCCTTAAGAAGTTCAAGATATGACTGTGATGTGACAACTTAGTTTCATTTGCTTTTAGTTCATTTGCTTCAATTGCATACAAGTCCACAGTCAAAATTGTTCTACCTCTTCCACAAGAAGGAACTCTTCCAAAATATCCCTCATGATGAAAAAACTGATTGTGTAACTTCATAGAATAGTGCATGTTAATTAGAATGCTCCGGAGTTTCATTTTGCATTTAATTCATGTCCAGCTACTTCATTTCAAAGTTTGATGATGGCTTATGGTTTAACATTGTTCTAGTTTAGAAGCATCTTAAGCTCATGTTTAAATCAATTCATTGCACTCATATCTCATAGTCACACTGTTACCCTTTGCACAGTAGATCACTTTAGTTGATAGGATTCCTAAGATAGCCTTCATTATTTACAAATATCTTTTTGTTCTGAAAATCATCAGTGATCCATAACTTTAGGAACAGAAGATAACATCATTACAAGGTCTGAAATATCTCTGCAAATTCCTCACCATAAACAGAGCTCTTCCTCAACAGAACTACCCTGAAAAGAAACCAATAACTCTTGGAGAATAGACTCTGACCTTCAATTGAAAATTGCAGAATAGAACTAGGAGTTAGTCATGGAATAGATAAATTTAGAATAGAATGTTGCATCATGATTAGTGTCTAATTATCTAGTTAGAAAACTTGCATATTTAAGTGATCATTTCTCAAAGTCTAGTTTGTGTCATTTGTTTAAGAAGTCATCATCAAGCTCTTGTTTCTATTCAGTCATAGTTTAGATGTTGCTTCAGTGTTTTTGATTACATTTGCCATTCCATACATTAGGCTCAACTGTGTTTTTGACACCAATTTCTTTTCATTAGTTTTCTAGGCATTTCCATTGTAAACACAAAACTTCAAAAGACCAAAAACATCATAAAATACCAAAACATCACAAAACACTACACACAACGCACTAGGGAACAAGCACCTAGGTACATATGGTACATTTCACTTCAGCAGTTTACAAATCCTAGTTGACAATTAAATGAACTCAGTTTAGGAGACTAGATTGAGACACAACATCCCCCATAGCGGCAGAACACCAGGCATGGCAGGATTTCCTAAGAGAGCAACAGGTTGACATCCCTGACATTAATATTTCGCGTCCCGGCAGCAGCAAGTCCTGAGCAGCAATTAGAACCAGGTCGCAAGTCGCACCAACAGGATAGGTCGCAGGTCGCATCTCCTGCCTAGGTCGCAGGTCGCATCACCTGCCCAGGTCGCAGAAGGAGTGGGTCGCAAGGTAACCCAAAGGTCAAGAAGGCGAACAGTCAAGGAAACCCAACGGACAATTTTAGCATTATAAATACTCCTACGGGACATTGTAAAAGGGCTTTTCGTTTTTGGAAACTCAAGAGCTACAGGAATTGTATTGAAAGATCTGACACTTGAGCATATGAATATAGAATCTTGTTAAGACACCCTATGGTTATGATGTGTTTTGCTGTGTAAACACTTTGTGTATTTCTTTATACAGTTTCAAAACATCCTGTGATTAATGAAGCTGCACTATTCATGTCATCGTTTATGCGTCATGGCTATCCGTGTTGTATCAATGATGTTCATTTTATCATCTGTTCTATTAATGAATGTTAATAAACTACTTTGTTAGCATTTCGTTTTATCTTTCAGGAAGTTAAGAGGTATCTTATCATAAAGAACTATTTCTTTTGTGATCAGACTACTTTACAAGCATTACCCCACAAAAGATGTGTTGCTAATGACATCTCTTGAGGTGTACGTGGTTTATCTATAATCTTGCTACGCATAGTGTTGATCCGTGTTTAACATATCAGTCTTGTATTCTGTATTACATGAATAAGTGTATGTCCGCAGGTTCAAACCGGTTCTTTTGAGACCAAAAGGAAGTCATTTTAAGTGGTAGCCGGACCCACACCCCGGACGGGATCCCTACTCCAAACGGTTTAAGGTCTAATTGGGACTTTTTACCGGGGAGATCCCCTACTGTTGGCCGGACAGTTTTTCCCGTCAACAGTAGTCAAATTAAGGGTATTGTTTAGTATTCCATGAATGAACGTGTTATGTCAGAGGTTCATTGAGTGAATCCCTCGTGATAGTAGGATACCGTAAATTTATAAGGAGGACACAATTAAGGTGCTCAAATAGTTCCCTACACCATCCATCTTCTTTCATTAAGGCCTTATATGCAAGAAGTAGTGAATTTTCTTTTGGAGGCTAATCCATGCATTACTTCCTCCTATTCAAGTGGATCTTATTTGGAAGTGGGAGAATTGTAAGAGTTTACATTGATTATAATATCTTATTTTTGAAACTTGGCTAACCAAGATTAATAACCAAAAGGCATTATCAAAATGATTTTTAGGGAATTAGGAGGTCCTTTCAAAATTTACTAGTTTAAAAAATTGATTGAGTCCTAGCAAAGTTCATTATAGCCTAATATTAAAAAATTAGTACAAAGAAGAAATATTTATAAATTAAAAAAGGAAAATAATTTTTTTGAAATATATTGTCATTTGACATCATTGTCTTGACATAGGTTTTATTTTTCCTTGAAAAAAATATCTATAATTTTATACAATTAAAATTACATACTGCATATGCCATGCAACATTCCTTAGTCTATGTACTCATTGCAAAAAAATTCTATTCAAAATAGAAGTAAACCTACCCCACTTATATGCTCTACAAAAAACATCAACCATGATCTCATTTATTTTCTCCTCTTCAAATTTTGTGCTTGCCCATATTGGAAACAAAAGGACCATAAGTATCATAAAAAATTTTACAAATCAAATTTACAAAAAATAAAGAAATTCTTATGTCATCATAAATGATCACTTAGTCCTAAGGGTCAAGAAGATATTTTTGTTGCTAGCCTTCTTTATATTCTACGACTTCACATGAGCTACCATCCAAATCCAATCCATGCTTTAATAATGAATTTGTTGTGGTGTTTTAGTAGCTATATATATGATGGAAATAAAATTGAGTAAAGTGTGTAATAATTTATTTTACTTTTTCAAAGAGTGGGACAAGGGTGTAATTTTGAACTTTGGCAGTTTTGTTTACCCAATTTATAACATTTTGGGAGTCATCATAAATATGAAATGTGGGAGTGTTCTTTGAGATGGCAACCTGGAGTAGCATCTTTAGAGCAAAAATTTCAACATGGTTATTTGTTGCAAGTCCAATGTTTGCAAAAGAGGGAATAGAGAATTTTATTTAGAGGTATAGTATTCCACCTGCTCCACCGATTATGGGTGTTCCTTATGTTGGCCCATCAAAAAATGCGTAAAATTATTCGATTTGAATGTTAGGAGAGTAAAGGTGCAAAGTGGGCTAGGATTGCAGCTTATAGGTAATGTAGTGGGGAATGGAAATACCATGAATGGAAATTGTTATGTGGGAAGTGCCTTTATCATGGAATATGGCAACATTTCTTTCCATCCACATTCCCCAAGCCAAAATGGGTGGAATGGCTTTGTGATTGGGAGATTTATGAGAACCAAACTAAAGGTTTAAACAATCATTGATGCATGATCCAAAGTAGTGGAGGTGGGTTCCTTCCAACAAACATATGTCTTGTTGGCCGGATAAATCGATCTTGCGGACAAGACCGATCTCCCTAGTATCAGAAGATAGTCTAGCAACAAACAGATAATTAAATCTATCTTTCTCTAGATATATCACGATTTATAAGTAAATGCTACAAAGGTGTTACGATCCTACCTTGATCCAACGCTTGTTTGTAGTAGTTGTCCTTCAGTCGCCTGAAAGAGTTATCTTTGAAGATCTGCAATCACAAACAAACAAACATCAAATAGCACCTGCATAGCATATATTCATAAATCATATCTATTATGGTGATCAAGGAATCCATAAAATAAACAATCAAATGACAACTTATTGAGAAAAACAAACTTATTTGTATTAACTTTGAAATAGTAGAAGAACCTTACAACCTTTTCAGCCTTGATGTTGAACAGATCTTCCTAGGGTCCGAATCAGGAATTTCCTTTACTCTGACAAGCCTTGCACTCTTCCAATCGAGATACATACAGGTATGTAATCTTTCCTCATAAAATCTCAGCTAAAGGAGTCTAAGTTCCAACAACAATTTACTTCAAATAACACTAAAGCTTCAACTCCTCCATTATCTAGTTGTTAGTAACCCTTTGAGGCTGCCCTATGCCTCTTTTTATAGTGCAAAAGAGGAGGTTACAATTCCAATTATGAAGGGATAAGGTCCTCCTTCAAAGGGATAAGCTCCTCACATCAAGGGGTTAGCTCCTTAAGGCATGGGATACATGAATCTGAAAGGAGCGGACTTGCCACAGCAAGATTCCTTCCAGAAGCTTCTAGAAATAACTGAGAGTGATATTTTTGAGTTTACTTGCACCCTTTTAATCTTTTACAGGGGTCCGCACCCTTAACACAGAGAAAGTGCGGTGAGGTTCGCAGGAGACATGACCATTATGTGCGGGACCGCAGGTAAGACAAAGAGAAAGTGCGATACCAGACTTTTGAGAGCTTTTCTCTTATTTTTAAGGCTTGGCATGAGGAATTGATGTTTTTAGACTTTCAAAGGAGGAAATTATGAGTGATAATGAGCTCATACGGACAACGAAATGTCAAGGTGACAATTTTCAATGCAACAGATTGCCCCCTAAAGTGCGAAGTCTGTAATAGATGAAGATAGAGTCTGTCATGTATGAAGAGTGAAGTACTTTATCATTTTAAGGATCATCCTGTGGACACCCCAGTTAGAAAATGTAAAAACATTCAATGTAAAATATATATATGTAGATATATCATCGCTGAGGTAGGCATTCCCATACTCAGATCAAAATTAACTAGAAAATTGATTTAAAATGTTCTGATACAGGAATTATTTTCAATACATCAACAGTATAGACATGTGTAGACACAGTATGGATGCAACCATCTATTTATGAATAGTCCATTGTATAAATGAATAAAAAAATTCCTCGCAGCCTGGATGGTAGAAACTAGATCTAGGGTCTTGATTTCTGTTTCTCGAACCAATACGATTCTATCCATTGAATAAATGTGTCGAAGTCGAACATGGAAGAAACCACTTGATTACCAGTCAATAATGTAGACTGTTAACAAGTGTGAGAGTAACCACCAATAATGTCAATGGCCCTCAAAGTACTCAGTACAAGCCATGAAATGTGAATGAATGAGCTGAAGTTGAACATGTCACGGAATCATTCGATCGAAGGTCAATGATGCAACCTGTCGTTGAAGGCGAGAAACCTGCCATTGAGGCATGTATATTTCAAGGTACTAAATATTTCTAGATAATGAGCTGTCGTCGATAGGAAGTGATCCGTCGTAGGCAAGCCTACAACACGAAATCATAGATCAAGTTTTAAAGAAATATATTGGCAAGGATTGACTCAGGGATGGTCAAAATGGATGATAGATATTCTGCAGATGAACGGTTTATTTGAATTGTCCTCTTGAACACATAACGACACTGCAGATGGCTTGGTGACAATTGACCCAAAGCTAATACCCAGAAACCAGTTGAAGAATTTCAATATGGTTTGATTAACTGTTAGGAAAAGGATTTTCCCAACCCAGGTAAACAAAAGTGTCGTGTTCAAGAGTGGTTAATGGTTTTTCGAATAGTCAAAATGTAACAAATAGGTTCGTTTTTCTCTCTTTTCCCCCACCATTTCTGGCAAGTACCTCTTTATTTTTGACAAGCTTGAGGAGGATAACATTTGCTTGTTTATAAGCTCATCCTTCGGATGAGTCCAACTTAGTTTAAGATTCGAACCCTAATAAGGAGTGGTTCGTTCCTGTTTAAAATTGAACAGGTCCTTTACTGTTAAATTTTAACGAGTCTAGTATAGGAGAAACTCAGTGTTTTTCAATTTTAGGGAGTCAGAAGAAAAACTTAAGAAAACTCCATGGGTGTACTTTTTCGTAAATTTAGTCTCTCGAGCCCAAAAAAAGGATAAAATAATGTGGGAGAGAACTTTATTGACCATAATTAGTCAATGTATACCTTTTTCGTAAATAGTCCATTTCAGTTTGTAAAAGGGGTAAACTTATACTGAAGGGACGATCATTCATTTACTTTAATGAGTTCGAATAGTCAAGTACTCGGAAATATTTTCATTTTTAGAGAGTCTGAAAAGGGCTTAAAAGCTAACTCTAGGGTTTCGCTTTTTCGTAAGTTTTAACGAGTTCGAAAAAGGGATAAAAATGTACTCATGGTTTTCACTTTTTCATAAGTTTTAACGAGTTCGAAAAAGGGATAAAAATATACTCCTGTGGCTGACTTTCAATTTAATTTACGAGAAGGAAAATATGGAAAGAACTCGGAATTTTCATGCGTTTTACGAGAATGAAAGATATCAAAAAAAATTATCGATATTTTCATGAGTTTAACAAGTCTTGAAAATAACCGAAATCGACTCAAGATATGTTTCATTTTTACAAAAGCTTGTAACAGAGAAAAACTATGCTTCAGATAGGTTTTAATGCCCCCTAAGCATAATCTGTTAGAGCGCATGCCCCCCCAGCTTCATTTCATTCAACTAAATAGACCACTGATAACTAATAGCTGGATGGAATGAAGGTTCATTTCCGAGATCATATGAAAGACCCGACCTAAAACTGTAAGAAAATTATGCAACAACTGAAATAACCAACCTAAATATATGAGTTAACATTTACGAGATCTAATTAAAGACTCGACTCAATTAGGGGAGGATTTGTTTCATTTTTTAACGAGCTTGACATAGGAAAAGAACTATGCTCATGGCAACGTGTTTCATTTTTTAACGAGGTTGACACAGTAAAAGGAACTTTCCTCTTGATCCACTGATTCATTTTTAACAAGGTTGACACAGTAAAAGGAACTATCCTCACCTACATGTTTCATTTTTTAACGAGGTTGACACAGTAACAGGAACTCTCCTCAGAAACTACTTATTTCTAATCTATCAATCTACTCTCTACAATCTACCTATTGATTCATTTTTTAATGAGGTTGACATAGGAAAAGAACTGTCCTCATACCTGATTCATTTTTTAACGAGGTTGACTCAGTAACAGGAACTATCCTCTGAAACTGATTCTTTTTTTAACGAGGTTGACATAGGAAAAGAAATTTCCTCTTGAAAGCTTGTTTCATTTTTTTAATGAGCTTGACACAAGAAAAGGAACTATGCTCTTGACTAACTGATTCATTTTTTAATGAGGTTGACACAGTAAAAGGAACTATCCTCACCGTGACCTTGTCATGGCTTCCAAATAGAAGAAATACATGTCAAGGGACACACCTTGATCATGGCTTCCAAGAGGTCTTCATCAGAAGGAAGAATAGTTATCTGGAAGGAATACATGTCAAGGGACTCAAAAGGGATAGGAAAACCGCATTCAAATAATCCCATAGAGTTTTCCATGTCAATTACCAGATATAAGTCAAAGGAAGACGAGCAAACAGTGAGAGGCTCGCTTACATCGGTAACTGAAAACATGGGACTAGTTGCCACATAATTAACCCGTGGCGGGGTAGATACCACTTGCGTATGAGGAAAATTCAGGGATGTCAGATTATTGGTAGTCGAATCAAGACTAGGGAACGAAAGCTGGTCTACAGTCACAAGATTGCCATTGTGAGGGAAAGACATCACGCGAAAGAGTGTCGATACTGCATCTTTCATTTCATAGACATAGTCTCGCCCAAGGAGTAAATTGAAATCCAAGGGGCCTCGAACTACCATAAGATCAATACAAATAGTTTTACCTTCCAAAGTAATAGAAAACTTAGGAAGGATCCCTAAAGGTTCACTAATGGTTTTGTTAAAGCGGTATTTTCATTGCGTAATAGCATGTTAAGATGAGGAATCAAAGCTTTCTTTGCTGTGCTTGAGGATAAAATACTAACAGTACACCTTCATCTACCTGTGTGCGGTGTATCTCCCTACCACCCAACTTCACAATGATTTGGAAAGGGATAGAGGAAGGAAGATGAGGTTCTGTCAGTATAGTCCAATCAAAGGAAAAGACCTCAGTACTTGGAGGGGGTTCTGTAGAAATAGGTGAAATGCCCCTCGGCGTAGAAGAATCTGATGTAACAAGAAGAACTTGAGCAGTATGAATTTCACTCTCTACAAGGAGAATGGGATCGACTGAATGTGAAATCAAATCAACCACTTGATCAACTAACGGATCATCAACCTGAGTGATATGAGTTTCACTCTCCAATGGAAGAGTGGGATCGACTGTACTTGAAATTATATCAATCACTCCATCAGTTGACGGTAGGTTGGGAGAAATTTGATGGCACCGAACAATGCTCACGGGAACAAGATTTTCCAACAATTTTGAGGCTTCATCCATGTGAGGGAAAATGTGAGTTTGATGACTCCCTTTGCATAACTTACAAGGAAACCTAACTTTACCCTTTTTCCCAGGAACCTGACTATTACTGGTTGATGGATCAACAGAAAGTTGATGAAAATGTTCTGACCATACTTCCAAGACCTTAGGAATACTAGGAAAATTGATAAGGAAGTGGTCACCCTTACAAAGCTTGCAAGGAAATTTGGGTTTACGATGCATGTTGGAGGCTTCCTCAACACTACTAACATTTACAACCATGGTTGAATGGTTGACTTCTTTCTTATTTTTCTTCTTCTTCTTCTTCCCTTTATTCTTCTTCTTAGTCACCTAGTTATTAGCGTCAAGGATTTTACCAAGCGAAGAGGAAGAAAGGGAGGAAGACATATCGGGCGAAGAAGGTAAAGGGTCAACAGAAGGTTGGTGATGTTGAGATGGTGAACTCTGTTGAGGTGAAGCATCCGGTTGAGGTGGAACAATTGGAGTATTCGGGGCCAACGAAGTTGAAAATAACCATATCGGTAAACCTATTGTAAATCCAGGTAATGACAATGTAGCCATATAAGGAGGACCAACATTTCCAAAGCAAGGAAAGGTACTAGGATTATCGTTAAGAGGGGTTCCTTGGTTGGTAAATTCTTGAACAGTTGCCATTATATTCAACTTCAGTGAATTTTATTAACAATTTAAAGCAAAATTAACAATTCACAATTCACACCTATGCTCTCTAAAATTAAAAACAAACAAATTAACATGCGCTATCAAATCTAGGCGTCAAACCACACACAAACAGTAGATTCCCACACTAAAAACACTAGTTGGTGATGAAATCCAACATCGTAGAATTTTAATGCAGAAATGGCGGTTGGAACAGTTACCCCGATAACCTACTTAAGGAAACAGACTGGTGCAAGTTTCTCCACTATACCATCTCGAGTGAAGATAACCCCCCAGAGAGTCCAAGTGAGTCTAGCCGACGTCTGCTCCAAGTACAGTGGGATCTTCCCTCCACCGTCACCTTGGGAAAGAATCCTATACTTTATGGCCACTAAGGCTACCACCAGAAACAAATATACCTGGGAGAAAATTCTACGATCCGACACACATGCAAGGGCAGAGTAACAAATCTCAATCCCCTTGAAGGCTCCTTGACATAATCCAAGGTATACCAACAAGTGACCCTAGGCTCCTCGACAATGGTCAATCTGAGGTTTACCATTTTTAATACGTGTATATCTTCTATCGTTCCCAATGAGGAAGGATTTATTACCTCACTGGTTCAGATATGATCTCGTGCTTGACTCCTTTAGGAGGAGCTTCCAAGAGCATACATGCAACAATTGGAATTTTTCCTACCACAAGATCAACTAATTGTTTGTTTTACTATCTTGGAGAGTAAACTAAAACCTATTCCAAGACACTAGCCTAAGCTAAGTTGGTGGAAAGAGCCCTAAAAATGTAAAAATTACTAGATGAATTTTATTAAGCGCTATGTTATTTAGGCTGTTATTACTCAAAGGGTAAATGGATATGAAACCAATGGTGTTATGACCCGACCCAAAACTGAATGCAATCGAATATATGATAATGTAATCTTTTCAATTCGATGAATCCTACCTAAATTAAGGAGATATTTTCCATTCACTTCCAACAATGCAAAAAAATTATCACTAAGAGAAAATATAACAAATTCTCTAATGCACTAATTTCATCAAGAAAAACTAATGCAAATCAATTCCAAAACATTTTTTTTTTTTTTTTAAACAAGCATAAAAACATGTAAATTCAAATTAAAGAAAATGATCTAAATCTATGATTGATTTTTTCAGAATGTAAACTATGCAATTGTAATCTATGCACAATTCACTTGAAAAGTATGCAAATGTAATATATGCACATTTTTCACTCATATTCTGAAAATGAGAATTCTAATTATGCAAATGTGATCTATGCAAAATAATTCTCAAACATAAGATGATTCTAATGTAATATAAGAACCAATCAAGTGCAAGTAAAGAAAATTGGGCGAGATTTCCAAAGATCAAAAATAAAAATACTCAAAGGCGATTAACACTCATACACAATTTAGCCCCCCCCGGCGAATGAGGGGGGAATTTTTTTGCAAAAACAAAAGCAAAAAGGTGAAAAATTGTGAAAAGACTGAGAAAAACCTCCAAGTAATGACCAAAGGAAATCAAATTAATAATTTCTCAAAAAAAAGACTCAAAACACCCAATTAACTTAACGGAGATTGACGAGATGAAAAATTTGCTGAAAGAAACTCATAACCAAGGTTTTTTGACAGAAAAATACAGATCTGGGTAGATGCTACGAATCCTAAATTAAATCTAAACTCAAACTGGAAGGATAAATCTTATGTTTTTCAAAAATTTGACAGGGTCTGCAAGCTCGTGAGCAAACAGGTGCGGTCCTGCACTGGTTATTCAAGGAAACTACGGAGATGCCCACACTGTGTGTGAAGACAAAGTGCGGTCCCCAGAAAACTTCAAGAAAAACAAAAAAGTTCTTAAATTTTTTGAAAGAAAAGTAAAAATAAGCTACCCAAGCTAATATACATCAATCAAAAACCAGAAAAAACCATTTTCTCAAGTCAAAACAAAAGGAAAACCAAAAATCCAATCATTCCCCAGTGGAGTCGCCAATTTGTTGGCCGAATAAATTGATCTTGCGGACAAGACCGATATCCCTAGTATCAGAAGATAGTCTGGCAACTAATAGACAATTAAATCTATCTTTCTCTAGATATATCACGATTTATAAGTAAATGCTACAAAGGTGTTACGATCCTACCTTGATCCAACGCTTGTTTGTAGTAGTTGTCCTTCAGTCGCCTGAAAGAGTTATCTTCAAATATCTGCAATCACAAATAAACAAACATCAAATAGCACCTGCATAGCATATATTCATAAATCATATCTATTATGGTGATTAAGGAATCCATAAAATAAACAATCAAATGACAGCTTATTGAGAAAAACAAACTTATTTGCATTAACTTTGAAATAGTAGAAGAACCTTACAACCTTTTCAGCCTTGATGTTGAACAGGTCTTTCTGGGGTCCAAAGCAGGAATTTCCTTTACTCTGACAAGCCTTGAACTCTTCCAACCGAGATACATATAGGTATATAATCTTTCCTCATAAAATCTCAGCTAAAGGAGTCTAAGTTCCAACAACACTTTACTTCAGATAATACTAAAGCTTCAACTCCTCCATTATCTAGTTGTTAGTAACCCTTTGAGGCTGCCCTATGCCTCTTTTTATAGTGTAAAAGAGGAGATTACAGTTCCAATTATGAAGGGATAAAGTCCTCCTTCAAAGGGATAAGCTCCTCACATCAAGGGGTTAGCTCCTTAAGGCATGGGATACATGAACCTAAAAGGAGCGGACTTGCCATCGCAAGATTCCTTCCAGAAGTTTCTAGAAATGACTGAGTGTGATATTTTTGAGTTTACTTGCACCCTTTTAATATTTTACAGGGGTCCGCATCCTTAACACAGAGAAAGTGCGGTCAGGTTCGTAGGAGACATGACCATTATGTACGGGACCGTAGGTAAGACAAAGAGAAAGTGCGATACCAGACTTTTGAGAGATTTTCTCTTATTTTTAGGGCTTGACATGAGGAACTGATGTTTTTAGACTTGCAAAGGAGGAAAGTATGAGTGATAATGAGCTCATACGGACAACGAAATCTCAAGGTGACAATTTTCAGTGCAACATGTCCCTCCACAAAGCAGTAATAAAGGGGAAAGAGATAAAAGATGATTTGTGGTTTCAAATTTCATGTAGTAGAGATGGCATATACCAAGGCTTTAAAAGGAGTGTATTTTTAGGTTGTCCCAAGTAGGAGATTTTTATGTTAGAAGTAGTGGCACATGAAGAGTTTTTTCTTAGGATGAGATATTAGCTTCCAGAATTTTTTACTCCACTAGGGTGGATCCCCTCTATGCTCGTCCATTACTAGACTTAAATAACCATGATTTGGAGAATAAGAACTGTGAGGGTTGTAAGTCCAAATAAATCATCCCTTAGAATTTGAGAGAGTCACCTAAGGGTGTATGAGGGTGTTTATGTAATTGTTCGAAGAGTTCCCTTATTCCATATTTAGCCCCAAAGCACAAGAAGTGACCCAATCTTGCTAATTTCTCAAAAAATTGTAGTCATATATATGATTTGATAATATATCCTTCACCCTATATGCAATTAGTTTTAAGAAAATTTTTTAAATGGTGTTGCACAGGGATATAGGCCTGAACTGATCAAAAGTATCCAAATGGTCTAATTTTGTAATTAGAGTAAGAAAATTGGAGTTAAAAGGGGTTGCAATTTTCTGAGTAGTATGGGGGTACTCCACTACTCTCAAGAGATCATTTCCCATGAAATAGTGGCATTCTAGGTAAAACTTGATTGGAAGGCCATCTGGGCTTAAACTCTTTCTCTTCTAAAAAATGTGAAAACAATGATCCAATTCTGGTTTCATGATTTCAGCCACTAGAATATCATTTTCTTCTTGATCTATAAATATGGGGAAAAGGTTTGATAATTTTAATATGTGGTCAATAGTATCCCTTTGATATTCGTGGAAAATTTATTTCAAATATTTGCATCCTTTAGATGAGATATCATGGAAAGAGGAGATAACAGATCCAATCAATCACTTGATCTCCTACATGGTGTTGAGAACTTTCCTATATTTTTCTATATTATGAAATTACTTTTAGTTTTCATCTCCAACTTGAATTCAATTGTCTCTACTCTTCATGCGACATTCTTTTTCTCGATCTAGAAGGATTTTCCAACATTTGGACTCTAGTGATTTTAAGTGAAGTTTTTGTTCTTCCATCCATTCCTTAACCAAGAAGGTTTCCAAGGAGAAAGAGAGGGCTTGTTCAATATCCACCAGGGCTTGGGAGTGTCTATCACATTTTTGTTTCACATATTATATGATGGTATTTTTAGATTTGATTTTTTTGGAATTGGATCATTGGGTATTCTGGAGAATCAATGGAAAAGGGGATCAAAATTTGTTTGATAGATTCATGCAGAGTGGAGTATTCAAACCAATGAGGGTTAATTTTGAAGGGGGGTGGAAATTTAGGGGGAGAGGGAGTGAATTTCAGTATAACAGGAGATTGGTGTGAATCTAATCCAATAGATACCCATGATAGAACTTTAAAATTGATAAGATATGGTTTTAGCAATAAGAAAACGATCTAGTCATTTGGAAACCTAACCCTTCCTATATCAAATGTTTGACTAGGTAGGGAGAATTTTTGGGGTAGGAGATTAATGAATCCCACTCCTTCCAAATGTTCTACGAGGTAATCAAAGAGGGGGTTTTGTGCAACAAAGGCTCACTAGATTTTAGAATATCCTAGGGTAAAATTTAAATAACCTCCCAATATGGTGTTATGTTGGATTGTCTAAAAAGTATTGAAAAAATTATCCCAGAAACCACTTTGATCAAGATATTAACCATAAATATTTAAGCCTTTAAAATATTGATTCATGTATACAAAGAATAAATCTAAGACTAGACCATATCAAAAAGACCAAGCTAATAGATAGTGGATGCTCTAAGTGTTCCAACTAGGGATAATACCCTTCAAGAGCCCAAAGACATTTTTCAAGATGAATTCCCAAAGAGGGAGTATGGGTTTTAGAAAGGATACAAGATTATCCCCATATAGCATAACTTCTTGAAGAAAAATAGTATGTGGATAGTGGAACTCAATTAATCGTTTCAATGCTAGTTTTTTTGAAGGGTTGGCTTGTCCCCTACAATTTAGAGAGAGAAATTTCATCTAGAGATAATCTAGGGGGGCTAAATCTATAAGGGCCTTGAAAATTGTACATTGCTTTCTAGCTCAAATTTGTTAAGAAGGCAAGTTTTGAGCAAGAGAGATGATATTTTCAACCTCTAGTGGAGGAATTTTCTTTGGTCATTAAGGGCCCTAGATGTGAAATGTGATCTAGAATAAAATATTTCAATGCATCAAAGGAAATCAACACGTGGGAATCAAATAGGAAACATAGGTTGTAAGGTGGAGGAGATAGAAAGGTAGATGATTGAGAGGGGGATGGATTACAGAGGGAAAAGTTAGTGATGAGTAGAGAAATTGAGGGAGGGAGGTGATGAGCTAACCAAGAGGAGGGGGGAATGGATAGGAAGAAAGAGGGGAGGGAGAGTCGAGAGATGAGATGGGGGAGGGGAGGAAGAAATAGGGGAAAGAGAAGAGGGAAGAGAACTAGAGAAAGGAAAACTTATATTGTTTACGAAAGAAAAAGAGTGGAGGATCTTGATCCATACCTTGTGTAGTGTGCTGACACGAAATAATGAACTGCCAATAGTAGGGGGTGTCCCTAGTGTAAAGTCCCAATAATACCTCACATCATTTGTGATAGGAGCCACATCCCATATGTTGGCTTGGTTACCACCAAGTGTGTATTTTACTTCTGGTTTTCAAATGCATAGAAAAAAGTGAGAGACCAAGTGTAAAATTATAAAAGAATGAGGACAAAATCAACACTCAATTCATGGTTTTCAAAACATAATACAAGAAAGTAACAACAAAATAATGAGAAGGAGAATTACTTAAGAAATAATTAGATAGATAATACTAACTAAGACATACACAAGCATGGAAGTACTAGAAATCAATTGCAATGAGCTTACAATTAACTACCATCATTAGCATGGAATGAAAGAGAAGAGATTCAAAGTAAACATAGAATTTGCATGCAAAAAAACAGTTCATTAACATGTACCCAATATGTAAACACACATGAAAACAATATTGGAATATCAGCTAGCCAATACAAAAAAGAGAGGAATGCACAAAAATCAATGTTTGAAGTGATAAGCTTCTCATTAATGTTGCTTCTCATTCAAATACATGTGCCACAAGATCATCGAAACCCAACGGTGGGATGATATTAGTTCATATCATCTCTTAAACACCAACCCTAGCCTCACAATCACTTAGCTTATCAACTACCAAGAGAATATATACTCAAATTCTTGAATTTTATAGCTAAACTAAGGTTAAAATTTCAAAATCCTCTTTCGAATGAGGCATGAGGGTCCTTTTATGCAAATGGGTGGGTGGCCTTTCACCTCTCCCATGTATTTTAAAATTTTCTCATTACCTATCTGACTCATATAAACCTTTACATTCCAAGTAACTCTTGGGTAACCTTTACTATTATTATTGACATAAAATATTACAATGTCATGAATGGAATAAAATAGGCTTTGAGGCTTCAACATGCAAATTATTATCACTAGCTACTCTCCCAATTGCTTTGACTCTTAAATTGTACTAGGTTCATCTTGTTGAGGATTTATCAATGGTAATATGAGAGACAGCTATATTTTTTGAGCCTGATCCATATACACAATGCCTTTGCAATACCTCTACAATTAAAAGAGTTTGTTATCTTGTGCATAAGTTTCATTTAACTGATCCATAATGTTTCTGCACAAATAGTTAAACCCTAACTAGTGAAATCATGGAAAGTAAATTAGGAAAGGAGTATTATGAAAAGGAAAATAGGAATGAGGATTATCGTTGCTACAATTTAAGGTGAAGACTTCAAAGGTGCCTCAGTATCCTTCAATCACTTTGAAAGGAATTTCATATTTCTCAAACTTTCACATTTTCACTCTATACATTCCTATGACTATAATCTTGAGAATTCATGACATTTTCATATTTGAATTAGCTACTAGAAAAAATGATATTTCTAATGGAACAACTGAAACAAAATGGCTTAATGCCATAGTGTGTGTATTCAGATGTTGTAGCAACTCTCAAGTAAATCCATTTCTGCATGCATGCAACCAATAATTAGGGTGCCATGTGAAAACATTTCAAATGTTACATATATTTCTTCACTTATTGCATTTCAATTCAATAATGCATAAAACTAGTGTTAGGGGCTCAAAGGAATCCATGGCCCTAAAAATTTGAGTTTGTTCTCATGTTGAAATTAACTATTTGGTTGTGCCTTTGTGACTTCAGTCTCTTCACCAATTGGTAAGAAGAGTTTCATCAAGGAGTTTTCACCTTTCCCTTTCAATGGCATTCTTGATACATTCACTATTAGAATAAATTGTATTTGTCATACTTGGAGAGTCTAATGAAGAGCTAGGTCTCTCCACATCCATACTATAAATTTTTTATCTAAGTTTTTGGTCCTTGTGGATGGGTGCTCATACAAAATAGGACGGATCCTTTTTCTTTTCCCTATATTGGCCTAGGCAAATCTCTATGAGAATAACACTTTCAAACCCGTCACTACTTATAAATTATTTCTTCTCTGTAAATGCATAACCAATTAGTACGACACCGGATGAAATATTTAAACCTAATAAAATATAAAATATGACATAACAATAAGCATACTTCCCTTTATTATGAATAAAATGTTTTTTTTGGTCAAACTCCCCAAAAGATGCACCCTTCAAAGCTCTTTGACATCATTTTTCAAATACATTCTGGTAATCAATACACAAAAAGGGGCGTACGATGAGGCTTCATTATTCTCCAATAGAGGTGTGTATCCATCATGAGATAATTCCATTTTTTCTTCCAAAGAATGATCCTTATTTTCTCACTGATATCACGTCCACCATTAAATTTCATAGCTAAAATTGGTGAATTGTTCAACGATAGGTAATATTGCCTTAGAGATCATTTCACTCTACAATAGTTAGTTGAGCACGAATTTAGGGTTAGCTATTTTTCTCTACCAATCACTGCCCTCAAAATTTCTATGTTGAGAATCCTCATCTAACACTTGCAAAATAGTTATTATTGTTTCTAGTATTGGCCATAGATAACATTCTCATGTCAACGAGGAATGGTGAAATGTGTTATGTTCCTTCACATTGGTGTGCAGTATTCTTTAATATAGTACCATTGCAATGTATTCCAATGCATACAATGGATTCCATCATTAATATTTAATCTCTAATGTCATTAGTATAATATTTACAACCAGAATAATGTAAAACCTTAGCAGTGTTTGATATAACCTCATTGTGCCCTTTAATATATTAACCAATGTGGTGTTTTATTTTATATATTATTGCAATTTTTAACATGGCCTCATCATTTCCTTTTATTATATTAATTATTGCAGCATTTAATATATTTCTATTGCAGTGTTTATGTTAACACCTAATATTTTAGATTAGGAAATTCATGTATATATTTCAAATAGGAAAATAAGCAATCATTGGAAGATGAATCCCAATAGTATCCCTCTCCTTATATATATTACTTAATTAAATGTACATTCATGGAGTTACCCAATGCTTGGTTTGACATGGTATCAGAGCTAGCCCCAATTTTTAGTTTCCATTTTTCATGTAACTCCAATTTTCTTTGTCATATTTTTTTCCCTTTATTCTCTGCCATATTATCTACAAGGTGATGTCCTTTCAAATCCCTTGGAGTTGCGTTGAAGGTTCATTGTGAGTGTTGGTTTTTGGTTCTTTTCTGTGTTGAGTTCCATTTATTTTCATTGAATAAACCTTATGAAATATGGTTGTTGTGTATGGTGTATTTTAATTATGTGCAGTGGTTGAACTATATGCTACGATTGATTCATATCTTGAAGACTGTGAGATCGTGCGCACATAAAACCTGTGAATGGTATGTTGCATAAGCCCATATGCATGTTGAATAATTTTTTACGCTATGGTATATATGGTGTTGGGTGTGTGTTATATTCTTTCGGTGACTAGAAACAGGTGCCTCGGGAAAAAAAAATGGACCCTATATTAGGTGGGCAGACCCGCCTATTGTTTTGTGCATGGGTTTTCACATGGTTTTAGGCATAATGGTTTTCTGCTCATGGTATTTTGTAGATCCAATCAAGGGAACTACTGTTATGTTCTAATCCAGGGTTAATGGATTGGGGTTTATGAATGCTTCGACGTGTATATACATGTGTTATAACATTGAAAGGAATATAATGAAAAATCAAGTTGGTATTCCTAGTTTCCGATCCAGGGGAAAATACATGTGTATATTTTGTTTATGTTTTATGCTCTCGATATTGTTTATTTTCTATTTTAAGAATTCGTTTGCAGATAATTTTTCTACAGGGTTAAAACCTACATTTGGTATCAGAGTTGTTTTGGCTTCAAGGGGATGAATTTGCTGCTGAGGAGTTTTTTCTCAGGCCTGTGGTAGACCCTAGTCACTAGGAGATCTACGGGATCGATTCTTGTGGTGAAAGAAGATGGCGAGTAGTGGAAAGATAGAGATCGATAAATTTAATGGTTAGAGTTTTGAGTTGTGGAAGCTCAAGATGGAGGATCTTCTAGTGGATAAATATCAGTGGATCATGGTAGATCCCGGTACTAAACCAATGTCAATGTCAAATGAAGATTGGTAGAAGTTGGATCGGAAGGAAAAGATCACAATACGATTTTGTATCTCAGATTCGGGATTTCTCAATGTATCTAGTGAAGCTATGACAAAGGCTTTGTGGGTCAAGTTAGGTAGTTTTTACCGATCTAAGTCTCTGGTGAATAAATTGTTCATGCAGAAAATGATTTATAACCTGAGGATGAAGGATGTAGACTTGGTGACATAGCATCTAAATGCCTTCAATACTGTGGTAAGTCAATTGTCATTTTTTGATATTAAAATCTCAGATGAAGATAAATGCATCAGTTTTTTGTGTTCTCTACTAGATTCGTGAGATATTCTGGTTTTTGTAATAGGTAGCAATACAACTACCTTGAATTTTGATCATATTGTCTCAGCCTTGATTTCAGAGGAAATGAGACAGAAAAATATGGAGGGCTAGAATGGAGATTCCTTGTCTATACGAGGATGGTCCCAAAATAGAAACAAAAATAAGTTCTCAAGTGGGAGATCTAAATCTCCAGGAAAGCCTGTAAAGGTGTGTTGGAAATGCGAAAAGGAACGGCACTTCAAAAAGGACTGTAGATCTAAAGCTCCTAAGAAAGGAAAGAGATCTCATGATGCTCCTTCTACAGAGGCAAAAACCACCTCAGATGAAGGTGGGGATGTGTATTTGGCTTCTTCTTAAAATACACATGTAGATCATGAGGCATGGTTGATTTACTCATGTGAATCCTTTCACTTCACTCCCCATAGGTAGTGGTTCTGTGAGTATGAAAACTATGATGGTGGTGATGTATTCTTAGGGAATGATTGGAAGGCCAGAATCATCAGACGCGGAAAATTCAAACTGAAGTTGCAAGGTGGAAGGATTAGAACACTTCCTGGTGTTCTGCATATTCCTGCATTGGCTAGAAATATGATTTATGTAAGAAATATGGATGATGTAGCTGTAAAAATAGTGTTTGAGAAATATACATGCAAGATGGTTCGGGGAGCACTGGTATTGATGCGGGGATTTCGGATTGGAACTATGTACAAGCTTTTGGGTATCACTTTTATTGATGGGTGCAACAGTTCTATGGTTCTGTTGAAGCCCCGGAATTCCGTGGCAACAACATGGGGGATAACCACCCAATCCAGACCTTGGAAGCAGCTCCTTTTCTGTTTGGTATGGTAGCTCCGACTGGGGATAATGGGACTAGTTTCCCAGCAAGGATTGATATGATGATGATGTGGGTTCGATACAAGGTGAGATGGAAAATTATTTTAACTAAAAGAAATGATCTATTTAAAAAACAAAAAAATGCATCTATTTAATCTAATATTTATATTAATCTATACCTGGGAATAACTTAAATCATGTGATCTACAAAGATATCTTAGAGAAACAGGTAATAAATATCATTCAATTTCTATAAGAGATGAAATTATTAAAGATAACTATTTTGACTAAATAGTTAGGCAAAATAACTGGGAAAACTATTTCGCATATATGGATTGATCATGTACTCAATTAGGAATTACAGTTGAAACATCATACAAAAGTTCTTTAATAAAAAACTGTAAATCAGATTTCATACATAATATAATATAAGAAATAGTACTGCTAATTTATAAACAAAATTAAATCATAAAGATATAAGTACCAGATATGAAAGGTCCTACTCATGAAATCAGCAATGTTGATATGCTTCTTTTCAACTAAATAACCTTTAAGATTACAGAAATGTAAATTCAGTAGAGTATGCTTCAATATCCAAGAAAATCAAGATCTTGTTCCAAATATTTCACCAAAATAGTCACAAAAGTATATAAGTGCAAGCTTTTGCAAAGTGTTTTTGATAAAATCCTGGACCCCTCTCTAAATGCATGCGAGAGGTTTAAATAATACTACATATTTATCAAAAATAGATTATTACATAAAAATCCGAGGAGGTTTCAAACAACCTTCCTCATAATACGAAAAATAAAAAGATAAAAACTAAAAATGATGACGTGCTTTATCATCTTGAATGGTCCTTATTAGCCATTGAGTTCTTGAGTTCAAAAATATCCATCATTGGCTTTGCCTGGGGTGGTTGGCCGACTTTAGATCTTAATTGTCCTGTAAACATAGCATCAGCGATTGGTGGCACAATATTTTGTGTGGAAATTGTTAGAAATTGCAAAGCCATCCATTCACTATATGGTTTCACTAAAAATTGCCAGTAAGTTTCTCAGTCAAGTTTAGACAGTTGTTTGATTGCCTCAATTTGATTTTCAGCAGTCTCTTTCCACTGTCTCTCTAACTGTTTGATGTCTCTGAAAATTCCTGGCTTGCATTCTTTGATAAGATTGATATTATGAAGGTTTTAGTTTATAGCTTCAGTTATATTGCTAGCTATACTATCTGCTCTGGTTGCTACCCTTTCTGCTTGATTCAACTGTATATCCTGTTAGCCCCCTATAAATTTCTTAACAAGCAAGCAGGGGGGGATAAATTGTTTTTGAGCCTTCAAGGAATGCATCTCCCCTGAAGACACATCATCCTTGAAAACCTCTTCATGCTCTCTGACCTTTGAAACCCCCTTTGTTGTTTCCCATTATAAAGTCTCACTGATTGCAAAACAATTCTACTCTAAAAGGCTTACATTTGCCCCTATGTTCCTGCAGAATGCCTCATTCTAACCTTTTTTCCCCTTGTCTAAATTCCCCTCCTATCCCCTCCCAATTCCCTGCCTAAATCCTTTAAATCACCCTTCTTCCCTTCAAAGCCTCACAAACACCCTTTGCTCAGCCTAAAAAACTCCTTTTTCCGCTACCGTTACCCTTCACTGGCCTTGAATTTCATTAAAAATGGGCCAAAAACCATGTTTTCCATATATGTGGGCTTAGCGCCTTTCAGCCCCATCCCCTTAGCCTTTTCCACCACATGACCTGGGCGCTAGAACCAGGCGCAAAGGCGTAAAGCGCTTAGCGCATTTGGTTATCGGGTGAAATGTCCACCGTTGATCTATATAGATCGGACGGCCTTCGCTGATCAACGCCGTGCCCATGGCCCACTCCTTTCATCGCCCGATCGCATTATCCACCGTCCGTTTAAACTGCAAATCAATGGCTCAGAGTTTATTCGCCCGCCCGGTGGTCCCCGCAAACGCCAACACTGTTCAAAACCAACTTGTTTCTATCGCACCACCATTGGAGGGTTGGCAGTATTTTCCATTTCACAGTGATTCCATTCATCACATGCCGCGTGTCCCGAGCACTATTTGAAAACCGCCCTCCCATCGCGCGTTAAAGTTCGATGTTTACCCCGGCACAATATCTCCATACATCGTCCGATCTATGATCGTCCATCCAACGGTCATCACGCCACGAAGTTGTGCGGGGGTTAACCGAGGCAAATATACCCCTGGCCCACTGTCCATCGCCCCCGACGCATTTTCCACCGTCGATCTCCTCCTGAGATCGGACAGTCCAGATTTAAAGTCAGCCCCGCCATCGCTCGGTCCTGCCACATCGCCACTCCACATGTTTTCATCACTCTTTTCGTCCGCCCCCTATATAATTTGTTCAAAAGTCAATTTTCAATTATTTGCATTCAAATTTTGTTGCGCTCTGCCAACTTTCACCATGAAAATTTTCTGCTCTTCGCTGCATTTTCCTCTGTCATCCTGCACTATTCCGCCATTCCACCGGTCTGCACGTCCGTTCTCATTGACCCCGCTGCATTCACCATCCCATGCATGGTTTTCTTAATTTGTTTGTGTGTTTTGCAGGGTTACAGTCAGGTGGGCAACTGCCATGATTCAGTCACCGTTACAGTGACACAGAGCTCAGTGAAAACAAGAACTAGAGCCTAATATTACAGGAAAATGTCCGGAAAGGTGTCTGCAACATAATTTTCATCGAAGGACAGAGTTCAAACTCTGCAAAATCTCTCCGGCGCCATTAAAGCTCGATTTTTCACTAACAGAGATAGTTCGAAGCGGCAAAGAGTATCAGCGAGGGAATTAAAGGTCTAAAGCACATTGTTGAAGATCTTAATCCTTAATCCAGTGTTTAAAGGGCGAGGTACTAGAATCGAAGACCCCGTGGATCGCTCAGAAGGTCCAGTGCACAGAAAACCATAATAGCAGGGTTTTGACATCAACAGAGCGTTCTTCCATCAAAGGACAGGTTGCCCATATCGTCTGTATTCTAATACCGTGTTCTAGGGAGGTTTGCGGTACTGTCAATAGTCCTGATGCTATTAGAGCATTTGATTCACAATATGGCAGACCCTAGCATCATTATCCTAACTTTTTTTAATTCACCAGAATTACTACAGAGTACTGCAGCCAAAGTACACCAGAGACATACCTGGAGTAAATGGAAACCTGACGAAGACCACTCTTCCATCCAAAGAGTACCAGAGATAAATGCTCAGAATTTAAAACAGAACGAGGCCTCGGCCATTTTTCTCTTCCAAGTTTTAATGCTGCATTTAGTTTCCACCTACCTTCTCTGCTCCCCTGGAGCTATAAATTTCATGAAGAAACTCATTGTAGGGTTGTTGTTCGGTTGTTGCTGTTGCAGTTAGAGGGATTCATTTTGACTGTTGGAACAGTCTTGGGAGGGAGTATTATAGTAGTTTGTAATGTAATAGGCTGGGAGGAGAAAGTTTGGACTATGTTAGCCAATGAGGTCAGTGTATGTGATTGGTTTTGCATCAATTAATCAAGAAAATTTCACAGGATCCTGGTCTATTACTACGGGTGATGTTTTTTCTCTACATTGTTTATTACATTTTTCATGCTGTTCATTTCTTCTGGCTCGCATCATAAATCTGGCATAGGATTTACCCTTGTTAGGTACCCTATGTTTCTGCTCTCCCTGCCTTTAATGTTTTTTGCTGATTGTGAATCTAAGAGTAAATTCAGCTAATTTAACCAGTGTAGCGATTCCATATGCTGCTAGCTGATGTATGAATTTGGGTTTTGCTGCTTGGATGTTCTTTCTGGTGTCAAATAAGGGAAGGTTAAAATTCCTTCCCCGATCTATAGACCCTAGCTCTGTATTAAACCTTATCTCTGTTTTTCCCTTGGAGCATGCTAAAGCTGACCTGGAGTTAAATGACCTCTGGTTCGATCTTTAAGCTGCCCCTTTGTCCCTCCATTGAAAACTGCCTTTGAGTATGTCCAAGCAGGTCTGGAGTTAAATGACCTCTGACTTGATCAATAGACAGAAGTTGGGTTGCTTTCCTTCTTTCACTTTCAATCCTTAATGCTCCATTCCATCATCTATCTAAAAAGATCCTTTAGTGTAGATGACTTGCCCTTTGAAAGCCTTGGCTAGTTTTTTGCATGTAATTACCTTTCATGACTCCATAGCCCAATGGATGGCACATTCTTAACCTATCCTCTTTTGCTGAAACATCCTGCTGCTCTGCGCCTTTCCTTCCATTACTTTCTCAGTTTATGATCTCATGACCCAACCCAGCAATCAACCAACCAAATCAATTTAAACCCCCTTTGTGCTTCATAACTAGCCTAATACCTAATCTTGAGCTTTCAAAGATATATAATTCTTTGTATTTATGGAGAGATCCCTCTCCGGGTCCAGGAGGGCTAGGTCCTACAACCCCAAAGTGGTTCTGATGTTGTCTCATATTTTGGTCTTGCCAATCTGGCCAAGACATGGGAACCCCAACATAATGGCGACTCCGCTGGGGAAGGAACTTTGAAATACCCTTAACTGCTATATCCACTTGTTGTGTTTCCCCTGCACTCTTAGACAGAGTCTGGAAAGGGCCAGGTAGCCTCCGGATCTCACACTCTTTCAGAGGTGACATATCTGGTTAAAGCCCTCCCAATCAATCTCTTGTTAGATTTTGCTGTGTTTTGAAGATATCCTTGGAAAGGGACATCTCATAAGCACTGTGGTGGACAGTGTACCCTCCAAAATTATCTGAAACCTTCCACCTGGCGACTACATAGCTCCTTAAAGATCAAAGACTCCACTGGTGATCAGTAGGCCTGCTGATTATCTTGGTTCACATAAGACTCCACTGGGAGACCAGCCTCCATAGCAACATCAACCACAGTAGAAGTAACAAGCAGGGTTAAGCTCCTTTGTGAAAATAGCATTCTGGCTCCAAGAACCATTCACATAAAGAGCTTATCCTAACCCAAACCCCCCTGAAATAGTTGATAACCCTGAGAGCATCCTTAAGAGATCTCCTGCACCTAAAAGACCAACTATTTCCAGCCCCATCCATAGAGCTAACTCTACACCAGAAGACTTTACAGCTCTATCAGACCCATTTTTTGACCTAGGCACTCAAAACAGTTTACCAAGAACTAGGTCATTCAGCGTCCTAGACCAACCAGACCTTGAGCTTCCTGGTTCACCACCTCAAAGTGGTAAACACATTAGGGACAGAGAGACCCCTCCATCTACACCCCCTGACATTCACTTCATTCAAAACTTGGGGCTCAGTCATCCTAAATCTGCTCAAAAGACTTCTGTTGGTCCTAGCATCCCTATCATCCATATACCAGCTGCTCAAGCCAACCCTTTACCTCACAAGAACATCATCATGGCAGCCTGGTATGCACCTTTGGTTTTACCCCAGCCTCTAGTGTCGTTACCCAATGATTATCAATCAAAGATCCCACACTTCACTGCAAAAGAGTCTACCACAGCCCAGCACCATGTAGATAGGATGGAAGATTCTTTTTACTACATGGAGATAGATGATGATACAATCAAAATCAGAATCTTTGTCCAGAGCTTAGGAGGTGATGTGAAGAAATGGTTCAAGAGCCTACCTCCTAATAGTATCCAAGACCTTCCTGCTTTATATCAGACTTTCATAAACAAATGGGAAGTTAAGGCCAACCCTCTCCAAACCCTAGCAGAATACAAGAATCTTAAGAGAAATGTAGGAGAGAGTGTCCATGACTACTCTACAAGGTTTAATAGTGTTTACAACGCTCTTCCTCCACACATGAAACCTCCTCAAGGTATGGCTTTAGTAAAATACCCTGAAGGCTTTGATGCTGACATGGCCTACCAGCTTAAGGAGAGAGATTACAACACATTGGAAGACATGCAAAGAGGAGCAGTTAGTGTAGAGGCTAACCTGATTGAGAAGAGAGCCAGAATGAGGGCTGAGAAGAGGGTAACATATAGACATGACAATGTAGCTTCCACATCTGATCCCAATTATGACTGTTTATCCAAAAACATGGAAAAGCTACAACAAATGATGGAAAAAATGGTTGTCACAGTTAGTAACCAAAACATAAATCAAAACCATAACCAGAACCAAAACTTTAGAAGAAACAATACCACTCCCAATAGACAGAGAGAATCATATCAGCAAGTTATTCCCACATTCCAAGAGAACTTTGTTGATGAAGATGAGGGAATCATAGAAGAGTCTGAGGGAAACACAATAAACCTGTTTGAAGTGGAAAACTCAATCCACAACTGTTCCACAGAAGAAGATCAGCTGTAACCCTCATATTGGGATGAGGAATGGTTAGAATCTAAATATTACAGGTTAGGATTTGAAAATTCCATGATGCAGGTCAGAGAACAATATGAACTTAGAAGCAAAAAGAGCCTGGAAACCGCCAAACCAAAAGCTTCTGAGGTTACCATCAAGAAAAGGCCTGAGAAAAATTCTAAAGTGACTGCTGAAAGTAACAAATCAACAGCTGAGAGTTCTGGAAAGAACAAAGAAAAATACAACCAAAACACTGATAAACAAGGTAAACCAACTAACAGCACTAGCATTACAGTTAGTGCTCCTGATAAAACTGTCACAAACACTGTACATAGCAAGAATCAACACACTCATTTAGCCACTAAGGTAGTGGTTAAAAAAACTGAGTTGAACGTTCCAAAGAGTCAGTCCACTTTCAATTTGGAAAGTGAGAGTGCAAAAATTAAAATCTCTGTCCCACTCTCTGAGTTGGCCACTCAGGATGTATATAAAGGCCAAATTTTGAAAGCATTAAATTTAGGTGAGAACAGTGAAATTGTTAATTTGAATGATGATCAACCGGCCCTTCTGTTTGGTCCAAAGATAGAAGGAAAGTTTCAGGAGGGGGTAGTGCCACCTTTTTATATCAGTCTCAATATCCATGATAAGATCCTTCATAATGCAATGCATGACTTTGGTGCCTCACACAACTTGATGCCTAAAGTAGTTATGGAAAGATTCGGCCTAGAGATAACCCATCCCTATAAAGACCTATATTCTTTTGACTCTAGCAGGGTAAAGTGTCTTGGCATGATCAAAGATTTATGTGTAAGCCTAACCCAGATTCCAGCTAAATGCATGGTCATGGATGTTGTTGTGGCAGATGTGCCACCCAAGTATGGCATGTTATTATCAAGATCATGGGGAGCCAAGCTATAAGGTACAATGCAGATGGATGGGGCCTATGCCACAATCCCAGTCTTTGGCCAACTTAGAAGACTGTACAGAGAGGCACAAATGAAATTCCTGGTCAATAGCCTCGAAAAGCCTGAAAACTCACCTTTATACTCTGTACATATAGACCTTGACTCCTTCATCCTTTGTAATGATGAATCCTTAGAGGGGTCAGATTCCAAAAACAGAGATACAAACAAGGAAATAGAGCCCACGGACTTTAACATAATGGATACTCTAGACTCGGAGGAGAATGATATAGAAAAATTTGAACAGTGCGCTGAAACAAAAACTCAGAGTGAACCAGGAACATAATGCAGTCATTTGATTAGTCACCCTTCACAAGTTCATACACCACACCAAGAACGAAACGATGATAAACCCAAGAATGAAACCTTATGGGAAATTAATTTCGATGGGTCATGCACCAAGAGAAATGTTGGAGCAGGAGTGTGGATACATAACACAGAGAGTGACTATGCAGAGAGCCATGCCTACAACCTGCACTTCAAATGTACAAACAATATTGCATAGTATGAGGCTCTTATCCTAGGCTTAAATCTATTGAGAAAATTAAGAGCCCGTAGGATAACTGTGTATGGGGACTCTGAGCTGATCATTAAATAGGTGAATGGTGAATACACAGCAAAACATCCTAGACTGAGAGCATATAGGAATGACACTATGGATTGATAAAAAACCTTTGTAGAATATGAGCTGGTGTTTGTCCCTAGGAGCCAGAACGCAATTGCAAATGGATTAGCGTGCATGGCTAGTTCATATCATAAACCTCCCATTGACCAACAAATCATCATTCAGACCAAATTCAGACCTGCAGTGCCAGATAACGAAAAATATTGGCAGGTTTTTGAAGGAGATAAACAGATTGAGGATTTCCTGATAGGCAGAAACGAGTTTGAGTTTTACGATTCAGACTCTAAATCTGACAATATATGCCTAGGTGAAGAGTCCTCAGATGAGGAAGAACCACCCTGTAACATAGAAATAAACATTCTAAACGAACAGATTAGAAATCCGAACAAAAAATGTAAAAACACGGATAGTGAAGAAGTAGAGGTGTTGCAGACCAAAGATAAGAACATAGCTCAAGGTCTGGCACCTTTAGAGGACGTTTTTGACTTCGATGATGTAGAAAAAAAGCCCAATATAGAACATGCAGAATCTGATGTCGAGGAATGCAACATAGGCACTGAAGATAAACTCAAGATGATCAAATTAGCTAGGTCCCTGCCTGCAAACATGAAAAATAAATACATTTACCTATTCAAGGAATTCATTGATGTGTTTGCCTGGAGCTATGAGGACCTGAAGGCCTATGACACGAACATCATACAACACAAAATACCTTTGAAAGAGAATCAGAAGCCCTTCAGGCAAAAACTTTGCAGAATAAACCCAAAACAATTGCCTGCAGTGGAAAAAGAGATTAAGAAGATATATGAGGTAGGCATAATTATGCCTGTGAGGTTCTTTGATTGGGTATCAAACCTAGTGGCTGTGAGAAAGAAAACAGGGGAGATCACACTGTGTATTGATTTCAGGAATCTTAATGGAGCCTCACTCAAAGACAATTACCCTTTTCCAAAAATGGAACACATCCTTCAGAGGGTAGTAGGCTCAAAAAGGATCTCCCTGCTAGATGGGTTTTCAGGTTACAACCAAGTTTTAGTACTCCCAGAAGACGAACACAAGACCACTTTTACCACTCCATGGTGCACTTTTATGTATGTAAAGATGCCTTTTGGACTGATGAACGCTGGTGCAACCTTGCAAAGAGAAATGGACATAGCTTTTTCAGATGAAATAGGACACTTCATTGTCATCTATCCAGATGACATAACAGTCTATTCCAAGACTGAGGAAGAACACCTAGAACACTTGAGAAGAGTGTTTGAAAAATGTAGAAGGTTTGGTCTATCATTGAATCCCAAAAAAACTGTAATTGGCCTGCAATAAGGTAAGCTTCTTGGCCACATCATATCTAAGAAGGGGATTAGGATAGACCCACAAAGAGTTTAGGGAATACTACAAATCACACACCCGAGAAATATCAAAGTGTTACAGTCCTTCATTGGGAAAATAAACTTCCTCAGGAGGTTTATTCCCAACTTAGCTGAACACCTAAGGAATATGACTAACATGTTAAAGAAAGGTGTAGGAGTTAAGTGGATTGTTGGGGCTAAGAAATATTTTGAATCAATTAAACTTGCACTCACCCAGGCTCCTGTCCTAATCAGCCCAGATTTCTCAAAAGATTTCCTGATTTTTTCATTTGCCTCCGAGCATACGATAGTTGCAGTTCTACTGCAGAAAAATCCAGAGGGAATGGAACATCCCATTTCTTTCTTCAGCAAAGCAATCAGGGATGCACCCTTTAAATACAACATAATGGAAAAACAGGCCTATGCTCTGGTTAAGGCGTTGAAATACTTTAGGGTGTACATACTGCATTCCCACACCATAGCCTATGTGCCAAATATAGTGGTTAAAGACATTTTGTCCCAAGACCTAGATGGGAAGAGGGGAAAATGGATTGTTGTGATATTAGAGTACGACCTTGAGATAAAACCCACCAAACTAATTAAAGGTCAGGGCTTAGCTCAACTAATGGATGAATCAAGTCTACAAGCCCTTGACATTAACATGGTAAATGCCTTGGATGAGCAGCAGGGATTGCCTGATCCCACTGTTGAGGAGAAGTTTCAGAGCTCTCGTTGGTATTCTAACATTCTGTATGTGCTTACACACCTCAATGCCCCTCCTGAACTATCAAAGACCAAGGTCATATTCTTAAAGCTAAAGGCCAGAAGCTAGTGTATTATGAATAAATGTTTATAATAGAAGAGTACAAATGGCCTATTGCTTAAATGTTTGCCTGAGTTTGAAGCAGAAAGGATTAAATAATAGTTCCATGTAGGAGAGTGTGAAGGCCACCTGAGCTGGAAAGCCACTGGCAACAAAATACTCAGAGTTGGTTACTATTGGCCCACACTCTTCAATGATATCCATAAGATGGTAATTTCCTGCCACCAATGCCAGATTTTTGAAGGCAAAAGAAAACTCCTCCCCTTACCTCTATAACCCATCACTGTTGAAGGTCCCTTTATGCAATGGGGCCTAGATTTCATAGGAGAAATTCACCCTGCTTCTTTTGCACAACACAAATGGATCTTAACAGCCACAAACTACTCCACTAAGTGGATAGAGGCTATACCTACTAGGAATGCCAGAGATTCGGTCATCATTAGGTTCCTAGAAGGCCATATCCTCTCTTGGTTTGGTTGTCCAAGAAAAATAATCACTGATAATGCTGCTTCTTTTGGATCCAAGAAAATGGTTGATTTTTGTCATAGGTATCAAATAGTACTCGGTCATTCAACTTCCTATTACCCTCAGGGCAATGGATTAGCTGAATCATCAAACAAGAGCCTGGTGACCATCATAAAAAAGCTGCTGGAAGAGAACAAAAATTCATGGCGTAACAAGTTAGTGCATGCCCTGTGGGCTGATAGGCTCACAACAAAGAAATCCATTGGCATGTCACCGTACCAGCTTTTCTATGGAACAAAAGTAGTGTTTCCTACCAGCCTTGGAATACCAGTGATCAAACTTGTTCAAGAGATACAAACAGAAGAAGATAGCGCGGTGAGGAGAATAAACCAAACAATTCATCTCCAACAAACAAGGGAAGAGGTATACAACAGAGCTGTGAAAGTTCAGGAGAACATAAAGAAGCTGTTTGACAAAAGAACTAAGGCTTCCGATTTCAAAATTGGAGACAAAGTTCTGAAGTGGGACTCGAGGAGAGAGGACAAAGGAAAGCACGGCAAGTTTGACAGTTTGTGGCAGGGTCCATACATCATCCAGGCCACTGTGGGTCCAAATGCATTTTTTCTACAAGAACCAGATGGTACAGAGCTGTTTGGGGGTCTTGTCAATGGCAGGATGCTCAAGCACTATTACTTCTGATTTAGAATTTCCAGTTTCCATTTCCATTGTACATACCATTGCAGTGTTTTATTTTCAAGAAAAAGAGAAAATGTTCCAAAAACCAGAAAGAAAGGAGAGGTTCAGACATGCTCAAAACATGAACCTCTGGAGTGCAAAAGATTGGCTCTAATATGATCAACACCTAAGCCAAGGGAAGTAAAGGTAGCTGGTCCAAAAATGCCCAAAACCTGGACCAACAAGGAAGAAAGGAGAATCATCTCTAACATGCCCAAAACCAGAGCTGAATGAAGAAGAGAAAGTGACTCTAACAAGCTCAAAACTTGAGTCACAAGAGAAGGAAGGATGCTTCAAAAATTCAGATTTCAAGCCTTCAAGATTTTGTTTTCATGTTTTCTGCAAAATTCTATCCATGAGCAACTATCTTTATGCCTTGGATCCACAGCAAAATAGACTGTTTAATCCTAGTTTGACTATTTCTAAATTTCCATTGTAGAATGTAGAGAAGAAATCTGCTGGAAAGTTTAATCCCAGCAGATATTAGATTAGGTAGAGAAGCATGTGATGCCAACAGTTTAATCTGGTCTCATGGAGAAGTAAGGGTAGAAATAGAATAGGTTTATTTTCTTGTTTGTAAAAAATAAAAATGATGTGAAGGGTCTGCTAGCTCAAATGCACCCTGGAAGAAAAAATGCTAGGATTGTAGGATGGGTAGGTAGATTGTTTGGGATAGTTTTCTGCTAAATGATGTCTTCATAATAGTGGCAGATGAAAATCAAAGAAGAAAGGTGGCTCAAGCAGCAGGCATCTGGCCTACACCAAAGATCATTTTCTGAATTCTTGACTCCTTCAAGAAGAAGCCATCCCCTTGTGGAGCCACTGTTAGCCCCCTATAAATTTCTTGACAAGAAAGCAGGGGGGGCTAAATTGTTTTTGAGCCTTCAAGGAATGCATCTCCCCTGAAGACACATCATCCTTGAAAGCCTCTTCATGCCCTCTGACCTTTGAAACCCCCTCTATTGTTTCCCATTATAAAGTCTCACCGATTGCAAAAAAATTGTGCTCCAAAAGGCTTACATTTGCCCCTATGTTCCTGCAGAACGCCTCATTCTAACCTTTTTTCCCCTTGTCTAAATTCCCCTCCTATCCCCTCCCAATTCCCTGCCTAAATCCTTTAAATCACCCTTCTTCCCTTCTAAGCCTCACAAACACCCTTTGATCGGCCTAAAAAACTCCTTTTTCTGCTACCGTTACCCTTCCCTGGCCTTGAATTTCATTAAAAATTGGCCAAAAACCATGTTTTCCATATATGTAGGCTTAGCGCCTTTCGGCCCCAACCCCTTCACCTTTTCCACCACGTGACCTGGGCGCTAGAACCAGGTGCAAAGGCGTAAAGCGCTTAGCGCGTTTGGTTATCGGGTGAAATGTCTGCCGTCGATCTATACAGATCGGATGACCTTCGCTGATCAACGCCGCGCCCATGGCCCACTCCTTTCATCGCCCGATCGTGTTATCCACCATCCGTTTAAACTGCAAATCAATAGCTCGGAGTTTATTCACCCGCCCGGTGGTCCCCGCAAATGCCAACACTGTTCAAAACTAGCTTGTTTCTATCGCACCACCGTTGGAGGGCTAGCGGTATTTTCCATTTCACAGCGATTCCATTCATCACATGCTACGTGTCCTGAGCACTGTTTGAAAACCGCCCCCCCATCGAGCGTTAAAATTCGGCGTTTACCCCGACGCGATATTGCCATACACCGTCCGATCTACGATAGTCCATCCAACGGTCATCGCGCCACGAAGTTGTGCGGGGGTTAATCGAGGCAAATATACCCCTGGCCCACTGTCCATCGTCCCCGACGCATTTTCCACCGTCAATCTCCTCCTAAGATCAGACGGTCCAGATTTAAAGTCAGCCCCGCCATCGTCCGGTCTCACCACGTCACCACTCCACGTGTTTTCATCACTCTTTTTGTCCGCCCCCTATATAATTCGTTCAAAAGTCAATTTTAAATTATTTGCATTCAAATTTTGCTGCGCTCCGCCAACTTTCACCATGAAAATTTTCTTTTGTTCGCTACATTTTCCTCCGTCATCCTACACTATTCCATCATTCCACCGGTCTTCACATCCGTTCTCATTGACCCCGCTGCATTCACCATCCCATGCATGGTTTTATTAATTTGTTTGCATGTTTTGCAGGGTTACAGTCAGGTGGGAAACCGCCATGATTCAGTCACTGTTACAGTGACGCAGAGCTCAGTGAAAACAAGGACCAGAGCCTAATATTACAGGAAAATGTCCGGAAAGGTGTCTGCAACATAATTTTCATCGAAGGACAGAGTTCAAACTCTGTAAAATCTCTTCGGCGCCGTTAAAGATCGATTTTTCACTAACAGAGACAGTTCGAAGCGGCAAAGAGTATCAGCGAGGGAATTAAAGGTCTAAAGCACATTGTTGAAGATCTTAAGCCTTAATCCAATGTTTAAAGGGCGAGGTACCGGAATCGAAGACCCCGTGGATCGCTCAGAAGGTCCAGTGCACAGAAAACCATAATAGCAGGGTTTTGACATCAGCAGAGCGTTCTTCCATCAAAGGACAGGTTGCCCATATCGTCTGTATTCTAATACTGTGTTCTAGGGAGGTTTGCGGTCCTGTCAATAGTCCTGATGCTATCAGATCATTTGATTCAGAATATGGCAGACCCTAGCATCATTATCCTACCTTTTTTTAATTCACCAGAAGTAATACAGAGTACTGCAGCCAAAGTACACCAGAGACATACTTGGAGTAATTGGAAACCTGACGAAGACCACTCTTCCATCCAAAGAGTACCAGAGATAAATGCTCAGAATTTAAAACAGAACGAGGCCTCAGCCATTTTTCTCTTCTGAGTTTTAATGCTGCATTTAGTTTCCACCTACCTTCTCTGCTCCCCTGGAGCTATAAATTTCATGAAGAAACTCATTGTAGGGTTGTTGTTCGGTTGTTGCTGTTGCAGTTAGAGGGATTCATTTTGACTGTGGGAATAGTATTGGGAGGGAGTAGTAGAGTAGTTTGTAATGTAATAGGATGGGAGGAGAAATTTTGGACTGTGTTAGCCATTGAGCTCAGTGTATGTGACTGGTTTTGCATCAATTAATCAAGCAAATTTCACAGGATCCTGGCCTATTACTACGGGTGATGTTTTTTCTCTACATTGTTTATTACATTTTTCGTGCTGTTCATTTCTTCTGGCTCACATCAGAACTCTTGCATAGGATTTACCCTTGTTAGGTACCCTATGTTTCTACTCTCCCTGACTTTAATGTTTTCTACTGATTATGAATCTAAGAGTAAATTCAGCTAATTTAACCAGTGTAGCGGTTCCATATGCTGCTAGCTGATGTATGAATTCGGGGTTTGCTTCTTGGATGTTATTGCTGGTGTCAAAGCAGGGAAGGTTAAAATTCCTTCCCTGATCTATAGACCCTAGCTCTGTATTAAACCTTATCTCTGTTTTTCCCTTGGATCATGCTAAAGATGACCCGGAGTTAAATGACCTCTGGTCCGATCTATAAGTTGCCCCTTTGTCCCTCCATTGAAAGCTTCCTTTGAGTATGTCCAAGCAGTTCTGGAGTTAAATGACCTCTGACCTAATCTATAGACAGAAATTGGGTTGCTTTCCTTCTTTCACTTTCAATCCTAAATGTTCCAATCCATCATCTATCTAAAAATATCCTTTAGTGTAGATGAATTGCCCTTTGAAAGCCTTGGCTAGTTGTTTGCATGTAATTACCTTTCACGACTCCATAGCCCAATGGATGGCACATTATTAACCTATCCTCTTTTGCTGAAACATCCTGCTGCTCTGCTCCTTTCCTTCCATTACTTTCTCAGTTTATGATCTCATGACCCAACCCAGCAACCAACCAACCAAATCATTTTAAACCCCCTTTGTGCTTCATAACTAGCCTAATACCTAATCTTGAGCTTTCAAAGATATATCATTCTTTGTATTTATGGAGAGATCCCTCTCCAGGTCTAGGAGGGCTAGATCCTAGGGCCCCAAAGTGGTTCTGATGTTTTCTAATCTTTTGGTCTTGCCAATCTGGCCAAAACATGGGAACCCCAACATAATGGCGACTCCGCTGGGGAAGGAACTTTGAAATACCCTTAAATGCTATATCCACTTGTTGTGTTTCCCCTACACTCTTAGACAGAGTCTGGAAAGGGCTAGGTAGCCTTCAGATCTCACACTCTTTCAGAGGTGACATATCTGGTTAAAGCCCTCCCAGTCAATCTCTGGTTATATTTTGCTGTGTTTTGAAGATATCCTTGGAAAGGGACATCTCATAAGCACTGTGGTGGACAGTGTACCCTCCAGAAGTATCCGAAACCTTCCACCTGGCAACTCCATATCTCCTTAAATATCAAAGACTCCACTGGTGATCAGTAGGCCTGTTGATTATCATGGTTCACATAAGACTCCATTGGGAGACCAACCTCCATAACCACATCAAACAAAGTAGAAGTAACAAGTAGGGTTAAGCTCCTTTGTGAAAATAGCATTCTAGCTCCAAGAACCATTCACACAAGATATTATCCTAACCCAGACCCCCCTAAAATAGTTGATAACCTTGAGAGCATCCTCAAGAGATCTCCTGCACCTTAAAGACCAACTATTTCCAGCCACATCCATAGATCTAACTCTACACCAGAAGAATTTACAGCTCTATCAGACCCATTTTTTGACCTAGGCACTCAAAACAGTTTACCAAGAACTAGGTCATTCAGCGTCCTAGACCAGCCAAACCTTGAGCTTCCTGGTTCACCACCTCAAAGTGGTAAAAAAATTAGGGAAAGAGAGACCCCGCCATATACACCCCCTGACATTCACTTCATTCAAAACTTGGGGCTCAGTCATCCTAAATCTGCTCAACAGACTTCTGCTGGTCATAACATCCTTTTCATCCATATACCAGATGCTCAAGCCAACCCTTTACCTCACCAGAACATCATCATGGTAGCCTGGTATGCACCTCTGGTTTTACCCCAGCCTCTAGTGCCTTTACCCAATGATTACCAATCAAAGATCCCACACTTCACTGCAAAAGAGTCTACCACAGCCCAGCACCATGTAGATAGGATGGAAGATTCTTTTGACTACAAGGAGATAGATGATGATACAGTCAAAATGAGAATCTTTGCCCAGCGCTTAGGAGGTGATGTGAAGAAATGGTTCAAGAGCCTACCTCCTAATAGTATCCAAGACCATCCTGCTTTATATCAGACTTTCATAAACAAATGGGAAGTTAAGGCCAACCCTCTCCAAACCCTAGCAAAATACAAGAATCTTAAGAGAAATGTAGGAGAGAGTGTCCATGACTACTCTACAAGGTTTAACAGTGTTTACAATGCTCTTCCTCCACACATGAAACCTCCTCAAGGTATGGCTTTAGTAAAATACCCTGAAGGCTTTGATGCTGACATGGCCTACCAGCTTAAGGAGATAGATTACAACACATTGGAAGACATGCAAAGAGGAACAGTTAGTGTAGAGGCTAACCTGATTGAGAAGAGAGCCAAAATGAGGGCTGAGAAGAGGGTAACATATAGAAATGACAATGTAGCTTCCACATCTGATCCCAATTATGACCGTTTATCCAAAAACATGGAAAATATACAACAAATGATGGAAAAAATGGTTTTCACAGTTACTAACCAAAACATAAATCAAAACCATAACTAGAACCAAAACTTTAGAAGAAACAATACCAATCCCAACAGACAGAGAGAATCAGATCAGCAAGTTATTCCCACATTCCAAGAGAACTTTCTTGATGAAGATGAGGGAATCATAGAAGAGTCTGAGGGAAACATAATAAACCTGTTTGAAGTGGAAAAATCAATCCACAACTGTTCGACAGAAGAAGATCAACCCTCACCCTCGTATTGGGATGAGGAATGGTTAGAATCTGAAGATTACATGTTAGGATTTGAAAATGCCATGATGCAGGTCAGAGAACAATATGAACTTAGAAGAAAAAAGAGCCTGGAAACCACCAAACCAAAAGCTTCTGAGGTTACCATCAAGAAAAGGCCTGAGAAAACTTCTAAAGTGACTGCTGAAAGTAACAAATCAGCAGCTGAGAGTTCTGGAAAGAACAAAAACAAGAAACAACGATAAACATATGGGAGATGATAACGACACCTAGCATTGGATGTTGGTGCTCACAATAAACATCACAAAACAACATGCCTGTGAATACGACTGTGATTAGGCCACTAAAATGATAGTTAACAAAAACGAGTTGAAACCGTTCCAAAAGTCGGTCCATTCAATTTGGAAAAGTGAGATTACCAAAAATAAATCTGTCCTCTACATTTGGCCACTCGGGATATATAAAACCCAAATTTTAGAGAAACGTAAATTTAGGTGAAGCAGTTTGCTGATGATTTGAATAATGAAAATCAACGAGATACTGTTGGTCCAAGGTAGAAAGTTTCGGGGGAGGGGGTAGTGCCACCTTTTTATATCAGTCTCAATATCCATGATAAGATCCTTCATAATGCAATGCATGACTCTGGTGCCTCACAAAACTTTATGCCTAAAGTATTTATGGAAAGATTAGGCCTAGAGATAACCCGTCCCTATAAAGACCTATATTCTTTTGACTCTAGCAGGGTAAAGTGTCTTGGCTTGATCAAAGATTTATGTGTAAGCCTAACCCAGATTCCAGCTAAATGCATGGTCATGGATGTTGTTGTGGCAGATGTGCCACCCAAGTATGGCATGTTATTATCAAGATCATGGGGAGCCAAGCTGTAAGGTATAATGCAGATGGATGGGGCCTATGCCACAATCCCAGTGTTTGGCCAACTTAGAAGACTGTACAGAGAGGCACAAATGAAATTCTTGGTCAGTAGCCCCAAAAAGCCTGAAAACTCACCTTTATACTCTGTACATACAGACCTTGACTCCTTCATATTTTTTAATGATGAATCCTTAGAGGGGTCAGAGTCCAAAAATAGAGATACAAACAAGGAAACAGAGCCCATGGAATTTAACATAATGGCTACTCTAGACTCAGAGGAGAATGATATAGAAAAATTTGAACAGTGTGCTGAAACAAAAACTCAGAGTGAACCAGGAACATAATGCAGTCAGTTGATTAGTCACCCTTCACAAGTTCATGCACCACACCAAGAATGAAATGATGATAAACCCAAGAATGAAACCTTATGGGAAATGAATTTCGATGGGTCATGCACCAAGAGAACTGCTGGAGCAGGAGTGTGGATACATAACACAGAGAGTGACTACGCAGAGAGCCATGCGTGCAACCTGCACTTCTAATGTACAAACAATATTGCAGAGTAAGAGGCTCTTATCCTAGGCTTAAATCTGTTGAGAAAATTAGGAGCCCATAGGATAACTGTGTATGGGGACTCTGAGCTGATCATTAAATAGGTGAATGGTGAATACACAGCGAAACATCCTAGACTGAGAGCATATAGGAATGACACTATGGATTTATTAAAAACCTTTGTAGAATATGAGCTGGTGTTTTTCCCTAGGAGCCAGAACACAATTGCAAATGGATTAGCGTGCATGGCTAGTTCATATCATAAACCTCCCAGTGACCAACAAATCATCATTCAGACCAAATTCAGACCTGCAGTGCCGGATAACGAAAAATATTGGCAGGTTTTTGAAGGAGATAAACAGATTGAGGATTTCTTGATAGGCAGAAACGAGTTTGAGTTTTTCGATTCAGACTCTAAATCTGACAATAGCTGCCTAGGTGAAGAGTCCTCAGATGAGGAAGAACCCCCCTGTAACATAGAAATAAACATTCTAAACGAACAGATTGGAAATCCGAACGAAAAATGTAAAAACACAGATAGTGAAGAAGTAGAGGTGCTGCAGGCCAAAGATAAGAACATACCTCGAGGTCTGGCACCTTTAGAGGACCTTTTTGACTTCGATGATGTAGCAAAAAATCCCACTATAGAACATGCAGAATCTGATGTCGAGGAATGCAACATAGGCACTGAAGATAAACCCAAGATGATCAAATTAGCTAGGTCCCTGCCTGCAAACATGAAAAAGAAATACATTGACCTATTCAAGGAATTCGTTGATGTGTTTTCCTGTAGCTATGAGGACACGAGGCTATGACACGGGCAATAAAACACAGCACAAATATCTTTGAAGATCGGGAAGCCCTTAGGGAAAAAACCGCAGAGAATAAACCCAAAACAATTGCACCAACGTTGGAAAAGATTAAGAAGATGTATGAAATGTGGAGCCACCTATAGCTGTGGGGATTCTCGGTGATGCAGGGTCAAACCTAGTGGCTGTGAGAAAGAAAACAGGGGAGATCAAGCTGTGTATTGATTTCAGGAATCTTAATAGAGCCTCACTCAAAGACAATTACCCTTTGCCAAAAATGGAACACATCCTTCAGAGGGTAGTAGGCTCAAAAAGGATCTCCTTGCTAGATGGATTTTCAGATTACAACTAAGTTTTAGTACTCCCAGAAGACCAACTCAAGACCAGTTTTACCACTCCATGGGGCACTTTTATGTATGTAAAGATGCCTTTTGGACTAATGAACACTGGTGCAACCTTCCAAAGAGCAATGGACATAGCTTTTTCAGATGAAATAGGACACTTCATTGTCATCTATCTGGATGACATAACAGTCTATTCCAAGACTGAGGAAGAACACCTAGAACACCTGATAAGAGTGTTTGAAAAATGTAGAAGGTTTGGTCTATCATTGAATCCCAAAAAAATTGTATTTGGGTTGCAAGAAGATAAGCTTCTTGGCCACATCATATCTAAGAAGGGGATTAGGATAGACCCACAAAGAGTTGAGGGAATAATACAAATCACACACCCGAGAAATATCAAAGAGTTACAGTCCTTCATTGGGAAAATCAACTTCCTCAAGAGGTTTATCCCCAACTTGGCTGAACACCTGAGGAATATGACTAACATGTTAAAGAAAGGTGTAGGATTTAAGTGGACTGTTGGGGCTAAGAAATATTTTGAATCAATTAAACTTGCACTCACCCAGGCTCCTGTCCTAATCAGCCCATTTTTCTCAAAATATTTCCTGATTTTTTCATTTTCCTCTGAGCATACGATAGCTGCAGTTCTACTGCAAAAAAATCTAGAGGGAATGGAACAACCCATTTCTTTCTTCAGCAAAGCACTCAGGGATGCACCCTTGAAATACAACATAATGGAAAAACCGGCCTATGCTCTGGTTAAGGCCTTGAAAGACTTTAGGGTGTACGTACTGCATTCCCACACCATAGCCTATGTGCCAAATATAGTGGTTAAATACATTTTGTCCCAAGACCTAGATGGGAAGAGGGGCAGATGGATTGTTGTGATCTTAGAGTACGACCTTGAGATAAAACCCACCAAACTGATTAAAGGTCAGGGCTTAGCTCAACTAATGGCTAAATAAAATCTACAAGCCCTTGACATTAACATGGTAAATGCCTTGGATGAGTAGCAAGAATTGCCTGATCCCACTGTTGAGGAGAAGTTTCAGAGCTCTCATTGGTATTTTGACATTCTGTATGTGCTTACACACATCAATGCCCCTCCTGAACTATCAAAGACCAAGGCCAGATTCTTAAAGCTAAAGGCCAGAAGCTATTGTATTCTGAATAAATGTTTATACTAGAAGAGTACAAATGGCCTATTTCTTAAATGTTTGCCTGAGTCTGAAGTAGAAATGATTAAACAAGAGTTCCATGTAGGAGAGTGTGGAGGCCACCTGAGCTGGAAAGCCACTGGCAACAAAATACTCAGAGTTGGTTACTATTGGCCCACACTCTTCAATGATATCCATAAGATGGTAATTGCCTGCCACCAATGCCAGATTTTTGAAGGCAAAAGAAAACTCCTCCCCTTACCTCTACAACCCATCACTGTTGAAGGTCCCTTTATGCAATGGGGCCTAGATTTCATAGGAGAAATTCACCCTGCTTCTTCTGCACAACACAAATGGATCTTAACAGCCACAGACTACTCCACTAAGTGGATAGAGGCTATACCTACTAGAAATTCCATAGATTCTGTTATCATTAGGTTCCTAGAAGGCCATATCCTCTCTCGGTTTCGTTGTCCAAGAAAAATAATCACTGATAATGCTGCTGCTTTTGGATCCAAGAAAATGGTTGATTTTTGTCACAGGTATCAAATAGTACTTAGTCATTCAACTTCCTATTACCCTCAGGGAAATGGATTAGCTGAATCATCAAACAAGAGCCTGGTGACCATCATCAAAAAGCTACTGGAAGAGAACAAAAAGTCATGGCATAACAAGTTAGTGCATGCCCTGTGGGCTGACAGTCTCACAACAAAGAAATCCATTGGCATGTCACCATACCAGCTTGTCTATGGAACATAAGTAGTGTTTCCTACCAGCCTTGGAATACCAGTGATCAAACTTGTTCAAGAGATACAAACAGAAGAAGATAGCATGGTGAGGAGAATAAACCAGACAATTCATCTCTAGCAAACAAGGGAAGAGGTCTACAACAGAGCTGTGAAAGTTCAGGAGAACATAAAGAAGTTGTTTGACAAAAGAACTAAGGCTTCCAATTTCAAAATTGGAGACAAAGTTCTGAAGTGGGACTTGAGGAGAGAGGACAAAGGAAAGCACGACAATTTTGATAGTTTGTGGTAGGGTCCATACATCATCAAGGCCACTATGGGTCCAAATGCATTTTTTCTACAAGAACCAGATGGTACAAAGTTGTTTGGGGGTCCTGTCAATGGCAGGATGCTCAAGCACTATTACTGCTGATTTCCAATTTCCAGTTTCCATTTCCATTGTACATACCATTGCAGTGTTTTATTTTCAAGAAAAAGAGAAAATGTTCCAAAAAATAGAAAGAAAGGAGAGGTTTAGACATGCTCAAAACATGAACCTCTGGAGTGCAAAATATTGGCTCTAATATGATCAACACCTGAGCCAAGGGAAGTAAAGGTAGCTGGTCCAAACACGCCCAAAACATGGACCAGCAAGGAAGAAAGGAGAATCAGCTCTAACATGCCCAAAACCAGAGATGAATGAAGAAGAGAAAGTGACTCTAACAAGCTCAAAACTTGAGTCACAAGAGAAGGAAGGATGCTTCAAAACTTCAGATTTCAAGCCTTTAAGATTTTGTTTTCAGTCTTTTGCAAACTTCTGTCCATGTGCAACTGTCTTTACGCCTTGGATCCACAACAAACTAGATTGTCTAATCCTAGTTTGACTGTTTTTAAATTTCCGTTGTAGAATGTAGAGAAGAAATCTGCTGGATAGTTTAATCCCAAAAAATATTAGATTAGGTAGAGAAGCATGTGAGGCCAACAGTTTAATCTGGTCTCATGGAGAAATAAGGGTAGAAATAGAATAGGTTTATTTTCTGGTTTGTAAAAAATAAAAATGATGTGAAGGGTCTGCTAGCTCAAATGCACCCTAGAAGAAAAAATGCTAGGATTGTAGGATGGGTAGGTAGATTGTTTGGGAGAGTTTTCTGCTAAATGATGTCTTCATAATTGTGGCAGCTAAAAATCAAAGAAGAAATGTGGCTCAAGCAGCAAGCATCTGACCTACACCAAAGATCATTTTCTGAATTCTTGACTCCTTCAAGAAGAAGCCATCCCCATGTGGAGCCACTGTTAGCCCCCTATAAATTTCTTGACAAACTAGCAGGGGGGGCTAAATTATTTTTGAGCCTTAAAGGAATGCATCTCCCCTGAAGACACATCATCCTTGAAAGCCTCTTCATGCCCTCTGACCTTTGAAACCCCCGCTGCTGTTTCCCATTATAAAGTGTCACCGATTGCAAAAAAATTGTGCTCCAAAAGGCTTACATTTGCCCCTATGTTCCTACAGAACGCCTCATTCTAACCTTTTTTCCCCTTGTCTAAATTCCCCTCCTATCTCCTCCCAATTCCCTGCCTAAATCCTTTAAATCACCCTTCTTCCCTTCTAAGCCTCACAAACACCCTTTGCTCGGCCTAAAAAACCCCTTTTTCCGCTACCGTTACCCTTCCCTGGCCTTGAATTTCATTAAAAATGGGCTAAAAACCATGTTTTCCATATATGTGGGCTTAGCGCCTTTCGGCCCCAGCCCCTTAGCCTTTTCCACCACGTGACCTGGGCGCTAGAACCAGGCAAAAAGGCATAAAGCGCTTAGCGCGTCTGGTTATCGAGTGAAATGTCCGCCGTCGATCTATACAGATCGGACGGCCTTCGCTGATCAACGCCGCGCCCATGGCCCACTCCTTTCATCGCCCGATCCCGTTATCCACCATTCGTTTAAACTGCAAATCAACTGCTCGGAGTTTATTTTCCCGCTCGGTGGTCCCCACAAATGCCAACACTGTTCAAAACCAGCTTGTTTCTATTGCACCACCGTTGGAGGGCTGGTGGTATTTTCTATTTCACAGCGATGCCATTCATCACATGCTGCGTGTCCTGAGCACTGTTTGAAAACCGCCCCCCCATCGTGCGTTAAAGTTTAGCGTTTACCTCGGCGCGATATCGTCATACACCATCCGATCTACGATCATCCATCCAACGGTCATCCCGCCACGAAGTTGTGCGGGGGTTAACCGAGGCAAATATACCCCTGGCCCACTGTCCATCACCCCCAATGCATTTTCCACCGTCGATATCCTCCTGAGATCAGACAGTCCAGATTTAAAGTCAGCCCCGCCATTGCCCGGTCCCGCCACGTCACCACTCCACGTGTTTTCATCACTCTTTTCGTCCGCCCCCTATATAATTCGTTCAAAAGTCAATTTTCAATTATTTGCATTCAAATTTTGCTGCGCTCCGCCAACTTTCACCATGAAAATTCTCTGTTGTTCGCTACATTTTCCTCCGTCATCCTGCACTATTCTACCATTCCACTGGTCTGCACGTCTATTCTCATTGACCCCGCTGCATTCACCATCCCATGCATGGTTTTCTTAATTTGTTTGCGTGTTTTGCAGGGTTACAGTCAGGTGGGCAACCGCCATGATTCAGTCACCGTTACAGTGACGCAGAGCTCAGTGAAAACAAGGACCAGAGCCTAATATTATAGGAAAATGTCCGGAAAGGTGTCTGCAACATAATTTTCATTGAAGGACAGAGTTCAAACTCTGCAAATCTCTCCGGCGCCATTAAAGCTCGATTTTTCACTAACAGAGACAGTTCGAAGCGGCAAAGAGTATCAGCGAGGGAATTAAAGGTATAAAGAAAATTTTTGAAGATATTAAGCCTTAATCCAGTGTTTAAAAAGCGAGGTACTAGAATCGAAGACCCCATGGATCTCTCAGAAGGTCCAGTGCACAGAAAACCATAATAGCAGGGTTTTGACATCAGCAGAGCGTTCTTCCATCAAAGGAAAAGTTTCCCATATCGTCTGTATTCTAATACTGTGTTCTAGGGAGGTTTGCGGTCCTGTCAACAATCCTGATGCTATCAGATCATTTGATTCACAATATGGTAGACCCTAGCATCATTATCCTACCTTTGTTTAATTCACCAGAATTACTACAGAGTACTGCAGCCAAAGTACACCAGAGACATACCTGGAGTAAATGGAAACCTGACGAAGACCACTCTTCCTTCCAAAGAGTACCAGAGATAAATGCTCAGAATTTAAAACAGAACGAGGCCTCGGCCATTTTTCTCTTCTAAGTTTTAATGCTGCATTTAGTTTCCACCTACCTTCTCTGCTCCCCTGGAGCTATAAATTTCATGAAGAAACTCATTGTAGGGTTGTTGTTCGGTTGTTGCTGTTGCAGTTAGAGGGATTCATTTTGACTATTGGAACAGTCTTGGGAGGGAGTAGTAGAGTAGTTTGTAATGTAATAGGTTGGGAGGAGAAAGTTTGGACTGTGTTAGCCATTGAGATCAGTGTATGTGACTGGTTTTGCATCAATTAATCAAGCAAATTTCACAGGATCCTGGTCTATTACTACGGGTGATGTTTTTTCTCTACATTGTTTATTACATTTTTCATGCTGTTCATTTCTTCTGGCTCGCATCAAAAATCTGGCATAGAATTTACCCTTGTTAGGTACCCTATGTTTCTACTCTCCCTGACTTTAATGTTTTCTACTGATTGTGAATATAAGAGTAAATTCAGCTAATTTAACCAGTGTAGCGGTTCCATATGCTGCTAGCTGATGTATGAATTTGGGGTTTGCTGCTTGGATGTTCTTGCTGGTGTCAAAGCAGGGAAGGTTAAAAGTCCTTCCCCGATCTATAGACCCTAGCTCTGTATTAAACCTTATCTCTGTTTTTCCCTTGGAGCATGCTAAAGCTGACCTGGAGTTAAATGACCTCTGGTCTGATCTATAAGCTGCCCCTTTGTCCCTCCATTGAAAGCTGCCTTTGAGTATGTCCAAGCAGGTCTGGAGTTAAATGACCTCTGACCTGATCTATAGACAAAAATTGGGTTTCTTTCCTTCTTTCACTTTCAATCCTTAATGTTTCATTCCATCATCTATCTAAAAATATCCTTTAGTGTAGATGACTTGCCCTTTGAAAGCCTTGGCTAGTTGTTTTCATGTAATTACCTTTCACGACTCCATAGCCCAATGGATGGCACATTCTTAACCTATCCTCTTTTGCTGAAACATCCTGCTGCTCTGCTCCTTTCCTTCCATTACTTTCTCATTTTATGATCTCATGACCCAACCCAGCAACCAACCAACCAAATCATTTTAAACCCCCTTTGTGCTTCATAACTAGCCTAATACCTAATCTTGAGCTTTCAAAGATATACCATTCTTTGTATTTATGGAGATATCCCTCTCCGGGTCCAGGAGGGCTAGATCCTAGGGCCCCAAAGTGGTTCTGATGTTGTTTCATCTTTTGGTCTTGCCAATTTGGCCAAAACATGGGAACCCCAACATATCCCAATCTATGAATACAATATCCTTGTGGAATTCTTGAATCTTTGGAAAATAAACTTTTCTTCATTGTTCATATTCTTGCCAATAAATAAAATTTGAAATATTTTATTGACCTCTTCATATTCTAATCTCTGATCAACCACTTGACTGGCTAATGTATCACTTGTTTCACAATATGGTTTGATCATTGAGATTTTTTGGCAAAATATTTCTTGTTGTTTTTAAAATTGAGTGTTTAATTCAAGTGTCCCTTTAATGAATTCCTCTGTTTGAGGGTGATTTCTGAGTTTATTCACTTCATTTTGCATTTGCTAAATCTGTGATTCCTTTTCTGTGATGTCCCTATAGTGCTATAATCTCATTTGCTCAAAATATTTTTGAAACTGTGCCATTTGCAGCTCTGCTTACTTGTTGGTATTTTGTTTTTCTTGTTTAAGTTGTTGTTCCGTCAACTAAATTATTTCTTGTTTTTATTTAAGCAAAAGAATAACTTCTACTACCTTATCCATTGTTGCTATTGCATAAGCACCTGCAAATTATGATAGCCTTGTAAGATTTTATGATGGATCAATGGGGGTGTATTTTCATACTATGTCCATTGATTCATTTTCTGGAGTTGTTGTTGATGATGCATCGAGATTCCTTTTCTTTAGTTGCCTCTTTACTACTGATTTAAGTGTTGGGATGTAGAATATATCCATCGAGGGTATCTATTCAATTATTAAAACAATTTCTGAATTTGGGTAGGCCAGGATGATTTTAACATCTGTTTCTAGATTTGTAACCTATAGAGTCTGTTTAGGGGTCTGAAATCCAGAAGTTCCTTCAATACTTGTATCTGTCTCATGTACTTGGAGCTTTTGTCTAAATTGCTCCCATTATTTATCTAGATCATTGATTATGATCATTTGTACTTGAACCTGTGTAGAGTCAGTCTCCAAGTGTTCCTCAATTGAGGCCTCTTTGGTCGTTTCTCCAACATTTTCTGTATTCTTCTCAAGATCTTCCTTTGGGTTTTCTTCATGATTCTAAGATTGATGTTCAGAATTTTCTGAACCTTGAACTGACTTCTTTGGAGATTCTTGTTCAGAATTTTGATCGAAATCCTCCTCCAGGCTTATGTTGGGAGTATGTTCTCTTATTTCCTCAATTTATAATAGGTCCAAAGGGATCCTTGTCAGTATTTTATTCTTGTATATGTGAAAGCGATTGAGGTCAGCTGGGGTCAATTTTATTGATGTTAAATGTAATACCTGTGAGAATGACTCATCATTTTCAAATAGATCATCGAATTCATCTTCTCATGAAAGAATTTTCTGATTTTGACCATAGAAGTGAAGTCTTGGGTGACTTTGTTAGGTTCATACTGTCTGCCTGGCATAGTAGCCAGATTCAGGGATGCCATATTTTGTTTCTCTTTTAATGCATGCCTAAAATCATATAATGCAAAAGAACCACATTGTACTGAGAAAATAGGCCAGATAGGTTTTTTCATATCTTTGAGGGTTTTGGTAATACCATCCCCTACTATTTAATAGGAAATCCCTCTTGCCAATAGCTTATCAGGAACATAATATGGAAGAACATGTGGAGTTGCAATACTCCTAAAAAATCTTGTATAAGTAAATGATTTCTCACCAAACCATCCTGCCATCGCCAAGATTTCTATATTTTCTTCCTCTGATAGGTTGGGGGAGTTTGCATAAAAAATGGTTTGGTAAATCGACAACATAATGCTCTGACAAATTTTGTGAAAATGGGGGCGAAACTGCGATTCCCACAAAAATTTATGGTAAACATGGATGGGAGTAGGGTCTTTTAGAGTCCAATTCCAACCCATGTTTGGGAAATGTGAAAAAATCAAATAGCATCCATTATGTATGCACTCATATAAAAGGGAGATATAAGCCGAGTGGAGACAACTCTATTGTGCATGTATTGTCTAATGGCCATAGCCAAATTGTATGACAAAATATTACTCAAATTCATAATTGTGGCATTAACAGCTGCATCAATCACTGGAACCCATTCCATTGAAAACTTGGTACTGTTAGCCTTTCTAAATAACCTACACATCATCGCAGCTACATAACTATGTGGGGCTGATAAAGGTGTAATTGGGTACATACCAGATTTCTCCCACTTGAACTTGTTGGAGCCAGACCTCCAAGTCTACATAACATCCACCGGGTCTTCATTTTCTTTCATGAAATGCTCAATGAAAGCTTTATCATAGGGCTTCTGAGGTTTTGGCAGGTGATACATTTTGTGTAAATTGTTTGGGCTAAATGACCCCATGACTTCTTGCCTTGAATTTATGAATGTTCTATTTGAAATTTCCACATTTTCAATAATCCACTTTACCATATACGTGTATGGAAATATTTTGGGCCTTACAGCTATCCTGTGCAGGAAATAACATGTTGCTTCAAAATAAGAAGCCTCATATGAGACTTTAGCGTCAGATGTTTCTTTGATTTCAAGTACTGTTGGATTTTCATCCTCCAATAAATTATACATTGCTTCCCACGATGTAGTCACACCATCTTTTTTGCATGTAGTATCATTAAAGAGTGGATGCATGTCTGAGTCTTCAAACGTAGTAGCCTCCACAATCTTATTTCATTTCTTAGTCATTTTCGAGCATTGTTTCCTAAAATTGGGCAATGGAGAAAATAGAATGAAATGTAGAGTGATAATGAAACCAGAAACTCAATAAAATAGTAAATTCTATAAGGACAAACTTTTATTGCAAACACAAGTAAAAATATATAATTATTCTCGAACCTTTAAAAGAATAAATGTGGCTGATCCTTATTAATTTTTCATTAAGGCATACTTGTGATTCATTTTTTAGTCTTATCAAAACATCACATCGCAAGTATTGAATGATATTTAAAATTGGTATGACTTAAGTGGGATATTGATCCTACGATTGAGATAAATCGCAATACCACGAAGTCGCAATATCGCAATGTAGTAGAGTTGTAATATTGCAATATCTCGTAATATCACAATACTGCGAAGTCGCAATATCACAATGTTGCAAGGTGGAAATATCACAATATATCGCATTATCGCAATGTCACAAGGTCGCGAATATGTCAATTATTTATATTTTGCGATTTGTGATGTGCGGCATATGTATTGATGTTTTAAGCGGAATATTATTTCATTAAGATAGATGCTTTATTGACTTAAGGAATATTTAAAGGCCTTTTAAGTTAGAAAAATTTCAACACTGCATTTGGTCTTATAAAAGGGTTTTACTTATCACGTTTCACGGATTCCGAATTATGACTAATCTTTGTTACTTTGGATTCTGTGTTTTGCGATAAAGTGAGAAATGTTTGGTCCTAAGTGACTTATCTCAATACCTTAACATTATCTAATGTTTTATTACAAATGGTTTTTTTTTAAAGGAAAAATTTTACTTGCTAAGTCTTTTGGAAATTCCTTTCTTAAAGGGTCCCCATTTATTATTACAATATTAATTATTATAAAATATGGGGGTTGTTGAATAGTACAAAAATTGGTGATTCACTGGAAGAACCAGTTATGTCTGATAATTTTGAAATTTCTAAAACTTTCAAAATAAAAATAGTTTAGAAAACAGAAATTGAATGAAATTTAAGATAAGTAATATTTCTCTGAATAATAAAACAAACTCGCTTGATTACAATTCATTTGATATCCTCTTAAAGATGAAAATCCATTTTCCTATATCAGACATTACTTAATTTAAAGATAAAGTAGTAGGATTTTGTAGATCGGCTTTTAACTGTACTCGTTTGTCACAGGAAGAGCCTTTGTTGCTAGCAGGCGTCCATAGCCTCGACAGGGTTACCTTTTAACCAGCGATGATTTTGTGTCCCATCAAGATAAGAGTGCAGTTTTTAGAGATAAATCCACAATTATATATCTATTCTCCTTTTTTCTAAAATAACTCTTTCTTTTTTTGCAAAATTTTATTTTTTACTACTTAAAAGTCATTGTCTTGGTGTGATGGCGAAATAGTGACAATGTCATTCACTGGTTGTAATTCAACTGAACAATATGGCTCGTGATGAGATCCCTTGTCTTTTGATTAAAATAATATCAAGTCATTACCCTGTTTTGGTATACAGTATTGGTAATCTCAATCTTATTATTTCCCTATGAATATGGTAAGTAGGCTCTTGATGAGACCTCTTATCTTTTAAGTTTTAGTACATTATTTAGGATTACATTCTAAAAAGATAAAATTTTACTGGATAGGGAGAATAATTGCCTCTATAAGAGTTCTGGATGGAAATTATATAGTTAAAGATGCTTATATGCAAAGAGTCTTTTAATTGGTTAAAGGTATTTTTCTTGACTGATAGTAGAACAAAATTTTTTATAAAGTTGGAGTTTATCAAAGAATAAATAATTTTGGTAGAAAAAATAAAACTTCAAAGAGACAAAACCTAGTTAATTTTCAAATGTCTTAACTATTTCCTTAATAATCTTCTATTTATAAAAGAGAAAAATCAAAATATTTCAAGAGATTTTATTGCAAGGAAAACAATTATATTATTTAACTTTTTTTTTCCTAGGAAAAGTAAAGGCAATAATGTACAGGGGATGGAAGAAGTTATCTCCTATGAAAAGTAATTTTTTAAAATCCTCCCATTCACGGGTAGACAATATTTCTTGCCTGATAAATATTGCAATCGAAACGTTATTGGGATGATTTTTTCTGCAATTTGAAATGGTCCAAGCCAGATTCTTTGGAATTTGGTATGCTTACCTTTTTCCTCATGTGCTTTATCTCATTTCAATACGAGGTCTCCAAGTTGAAATTATTTTGTACTAACAGAGTTTACATCAAAGGAATATTTAACTAACTATTGATGATGAGCATGTGTGATTTTGGCTTTCTCTCTCTCTTCTTCAAGTTTGAAAATTTTTGATTGCCTTAATTCTATAGAATAAGGAGTTTCTTCAATAGATTGAACCAGGGCTAAAGAGGGAATAACTATATTTGTAGGAAGAAAATATTCTTTCCCATAGACCAGATTAAATGGATAAATACCTATTGAGGCTTTATGTGTTATCTGATCTTCCCATAAAGAAAATGTTAAAGATTTATGTCAGTTTATTTGACTCTGATCAACATATCGTTTAATGATATTAATGAGGTTTTTATTGGTTGATTCTGCTAAGCCATTTCCTTGGGAATAATAATTAGCGGAATACCTAATTTTGAAAAATATTTTGAGAGAAAATTCTATCATAGCATTGCCTGTGAAATACGATGCATTGTCAAACATTAGGACAATTGGTAGACCAAATCTGGTAATGATAAATTGATCAATAAATTCGATAATGTTCTCAGAATTGGTTACCTTTAGTGGAATTTCTTCCACCCATTTAGTAAAGTAATCAGTTGTTGTAAGGATGTATCTATGTTGCTTTAAAGAGTGAGGAACAATCTCACCCATTATGTCCAGTCCCCATTGCTCAAATGGTTGTTCAATATTGACTGGATGTAATAGCAATGTAGGTTTCCTTTGTCTTCCAGCATCAGTTTGATAGGTTTTTCACTTCCTTACATATTCATGTGTGTCTTTAAACAATGTTGGCCAGTAATAAGCAGTATGAAGGATTTTATGTGTTGTTGTGACTCCTCCAAAATGTCCACTAGCTAGTCCATCATGGAGTTCCTGCAAAACCTTTTCTGCCTCAGATTTTTCAAGGCACCTTAGAAAAATAGAGTCATCATTTTTTCTAAATAAAACATAATTGACAATTTCGTATTGCTTTGCTTTCAATCTCAAAGCTCTTTTTATTTTGTAACTAAGTTTCATAGGGGCATAACCATTTTTTAAATAAAAAATGAGATCAACATATTGAGATTCAGTATCATTGAGGCTTACCTGAGATATTGGAATATCATCAGCTGAATTTTCTTCTGCTAGTAAGTTGGATGATTCAGTTAACATTCTGCAAAAACCTTGACCTCTAACAATTTTAGTTGGTCTACTTTCAACATCATATTATTGCAGTGCAGTTACCTAGTTGGCCCTCTTTTCTCCTACTTCTCTTTGCATCAGTAATTCCTTATTGTTGAAATGGAACTATGATATTGGTATGAGTTTTAAGGAGAAATGGTCTGAAATTATATATTGAATTAAAGACAGCAAATTCTTGTTTTTCCACAGTGGAGTAATTTAATTCAGCACCTTGTATATTTGAGCTAAAGAATGAGATGGGTGTTTTGATCTATTGATCATTGAGCTGTGTCAAAATGGCAACATATGATGTTTCTGACGCAAATGTGTATAAAAAAAAAATGATTGGAAAAATTGGGGGTTGTCAAGGATGGAGCATTGATAATATCTTGTTTGATTAGATCAAATGCTTCTCTTTCATTGTGACCCCATTTGAAAACTAAATTTTTCTTAATCATAGTCTGTAAGGGTAAAACTATTTGTGAAAATTCAGGGACAAATCTCTTTACAAAATTTATTTCACAAAGGAAAGATTGCATTGATTTCTAATTATGGGGTAAAGATATTTTCTAAATTTCCTTAATCCTTTTTGGATCAATATAAATACCCCTTTTTTATACGACAAATCCTAAAATCTTACCGTTGCTTAAGGAAAAATAAGAATTTTTTGGATTGAGCAAGATCCCATAGTTCATACATCGTTCAAAGAGCTTCTTAAGGTCATTTAAATGATTGCTTCTCTTCTTGGAATAGACAATGATATCATCCAGGTAAATAACAACAGATTTTTTAATGAGTCCTTTAAAGGCTATATCCATAGCTCTTTGAAATGTGGCACCTCCATTAATCAAGCCAAAAGGAATTTTTTGATAAGCATATGTCCCCCATTTAGTTCTGAATCTGGTTTTCAATCTATCATCTGGATGGACTAGGATTTGGGTATATCCAGAAAATCCATCAAGAAAAGACATGAGCTCAGAACTAGCTACTACTGCGGTGCTTGTTCCATGGTCAACAGTGGAAAACTTTCTTTCTGACATGCTTTATTTAAATTTCTAAAATATATGCATATACGAATGTCAGCATTCTTTTTCCTAACAGGCACTATTGGATACCCATTTTGTATGTCTAACAAGAAATACGATTTTGGCCTTAAAGAGTTTATTCATCTCTGATTTTATTTAATTCTCGAGGTTTGAATGAATTTTCCTTAGTTTCTGCCAGATTGGTTTATCATTAGAAACCATAGGCATGGTGTGATGTGAAGTGACATGTTGGGAAATACCGTAGGGGGTGGGGGGATCGCATTCTCTTCAGAGAATAGTTGAATTGCTCACATTGCTGTTTGAAGCAAATAGCAGCAAAACAAAAGGAACACAACTCCACACAGTTTTTAAGGTGGAAACCCTCTCTGAGACAAAAACCACCTGAATTCTTTTCTAATAATTCTTTAATATTCAAATCCAATTGAAAATAAAGCTCCAACTTCCTAGAATCTAGAAAATCATTCTTCTCTAGCTCCCATTGGATGGATGCTCCAACACCCGAGATTCTCCAGTAGTCAACTGAATAGATGCCCCAACACCCAATGAGCTACAACTCACCCTAGCACCACCCTACCACCCTATAGAAGAATAAATAAGAATGGACTTCCGTACTAGGGAAAATGGTCCACTTTAAAATGATATAGAATGATGTAGAAGAAGAAGATATACTAGACCATAACCCCAACTTTGACACAACCACCTAATGATGATCCTAGACCTCCCAACACTGCCTCTTCAACCCTTGGCAGATAGATACTAGTACAATTTGTACAATAATGTATTTACAATGACTAAGTAAAATGATACCTTTACAATGATTGTATGCAGTGCTGCCCACTTGAAGACTTCATATGATGAACTTCTTGCTGCTGTTATGCACCTTGGTTGCTTCTCTTGTCATGCTACCCTCTTCTGCACCTTTCTTTACTTTTCTACCATAGAAATTCTGGTCCTTTGCAATCCTTGACAACACATAATCTATCTTTTTCTTTCCTTCTAGGAGCCCGATATTGAATCTGGTGTATCTCTGTTATTTCAGATCCTCAATATCTTATTTTTGGTCCTTTAGTATTCCTCTGAGTCATCTTTCCAGTGCCACAGGTCTGACCCAATTTGGATTCTTCAATAGAGAGTTATGCCCAATCTATCACAATGCCTTAATTATGGTCTGTTTCAGTAGAGTGCACTTGTACGACATGCCACATGTCTATGTTTCTTCATTTAGCTCTGAAATTGATAGAGATAAAATTAAAGACTATGCACTATCTGCCAATTTTTACGGAATGCAAATTTTCTCAATTTCCTTAATCCTTTCTAGATCAATATAAATACCCCTTTTTTATACGACAAATCCTAAAATCTTACCGTTGCTTAAGGAAAAATAATACTTTTTTGGATTGAGCAAGATCCCATAGTTCATACATCGTTCAAAGAGCTGCTTAAGGTCATTTAAATGACCGCTTCTCTTCTTGGAATAGACAATGATATCATCCAGGTAAATAACAACGGATTTTTTAATGAGTCCTTTAAAGGCTATATCCATAGCTCTTTGAAATGTGGCACCTCCATTAATCAAGCCAAAAGGAATTTTTTGATAAGAATATGTCCCCCATTTAGTTCTGAATCTGGTTTTCAATCTATCATCTGGATGGACTAGGATTTGGGTATATCCAGAAAATCCATCAAGAAAAGACATGAGCTTAGAACTAGCTACTACTGCGGTGCTTGTTCCATGGTCAACAGTGGAAAACTTTCTTTCTGACATGCTTTATTTAAATTTCTAAAATATATGCATATACGAATGTCAGCATTCTTTTTCCTAACAGGCACTATTGGATACCCATTTTGTATGTCTAACAAGAAATACGATTTTGGCCTTAAAGAGTTTATTCATCTCTGATTTTATTTAATTCTCGAGGTTCGAATGAATTTTCCTTAGTTTCTGTTGCATTGGTTTATCATTAGAAACCATAGGCATGGTGTGATGTATGACATGTTGGACATACTAAGGGGGGGTGATCAGTATTCCTTTCAATTAGAGAATTATTTAATCTTCAATTATTATCAGTGTTTGTACAATAGCAGCAAACAAGAGGAACACAAATGCACACAATTTTTAAGGTGGAAACCCACTCTGGGACAAAAACCACCTAATGCTTTTCTAATAATTCTTTAATATTCAACTCCAATTGAAAATAAAGCTCCAACTTCCTAGAATCTAGAAAAGAATTCTTCCTCTTCCCTCCCACCTGATGGATGCTCCAACACCTGCGATTCTTCAGATCAACTGAACGGATGCCCCAACACCCAATGAGCTACAACTCACCCTAGCACCACCCTACCACCCTATAGACGAATAAAAGAAGAATGGACTCCCGTACCAGGGAAAATGGTCCACTTTACAATGATATAGAATGATGTAGAAGAAGAAAATATACTAGACCATAGCCCCAAATTTGACACAAAAACATAACTATGATACTAGACCTCCCAACACTACCTCTTCAACCCTTGGCAGATAGATACTAGTACAATTTGTACAATAATGTATTTACAATGATTGTATGCAGTGCTGCCCACTTGAAGACTTCATATGATGAACTTCTTGTTGCTGTTATGCACCTTGGTTGCTGCTCTTGTCATGCTACCCTCTTCTGCACCTTGCTTTACTTTTCTGCCGTAGAAACTCTGGTCCTTTGCAATCCCTGACAACACATAATCTATCTTTTTCTTTCCTTCTAGGAGCCCGATATTGAATCTGGTGTATCTCTGCTATTTCAGATCCTTAATATCTTATTTTTGGTCCTTTAGTATTCCTCTGAGTCGTCTTTCCAGTGCCACAGGTCTGACCCAATTTGGATTCTTCAATAGAGAGTTATGCCCAATCTATCACAATGCCCTAATTATGGACTGTTTCAATAGAGTGCACTTGTACGACATGCCACATGTCTATGTTTCTTCATTTGGCTCTGAAATTGATAGAGATAAAATTAAATACTATGCACTATCTGCCAATTTTTACGGAATGCCAATTTTCTCAATTTCCTTAATCCTTTCTGGATCAATATAAATACCCCTTTTTTATACGACAAATCCTAAAATCTTACCGTTGCTTAAGGAAAAATAAGACTTTTTTGGATTGAGCAAGATCCCATAGTTCATACATCGTTCAAAGAGCTGCTTAAGGTCATTTAAATGACTGCTTCTCTTCTTGGAATAGACAATGATATCATCCAGGTAAATAACAATGGATTTTTTAATGAGTCCTTTAAAGGCTATATCCATAGCTCTTTGAAATGTGGCACCTCCATTAATCAAGCCAAAAGGAATTTTTTGATAAGCATATGTCCCCCATTTAGTTCTGAATTTGGTTTTCAATCTATCATCTGGATGGACTAGGATTTGGGTATATCCAGAAAATCCATCAAGAAAAGACATGAGCTCAGAACTAGCTACTACTGTAGTGCTTGTTCCATGGTCAACAGTGGAAAACTTTCTTTCTGACATGCTTTATTTAAATTTCTAAAATATATGCATATACGAATGTCAGCATTCATTTTCCTAACAAGCACTATTGGATACCCATTTTGTATGTCTAACAAGAAATACGATTTTGGCCTTAAAGAGTTTATTCATCTGTGATTTTATTTAATTCTCGAGGTTCGAATGAATTTTCCTTAGTTTCTGTTGCATTGGTTTATCATTAGAAACCATAGGCATGGTGTGATGTATGACATGTTGGAAATACTGAGGGGGTGGGGGGATCAATATTCCTTTCAATTAGAGAATTAGTTAATCTTCAATTATTATCAGTGTTTGTACAATAGCAGCAAACAAGAGGAACACAAATGCACACAATTTTTAAGGTGGAAACCCACTCTGGCACAAAAACCACCTAATTCTTTTCTAATAATTCTTTAATATTCAACTCCAATTGAAAATAAAGCTCTAACTTCCTAGAATCTAGAAAAGCATTCTTCTCCAGCTCCCACTGGATGGATGCTCCAATGCCTAAGATTCTTCAGTAGTCAACTGAACGGATGCCCCAACACCCAATGAGCTACAACTCACCCTAGCACCACCCTACCACCCTATAGAAGAATAAAAGAAGAATGGACTCCCGTATCAGAGAAAATGGTCCACTTTACAATGATATAGAATGATGTAGAAGAAGAATATATACTAGACCATAACCCCAACTTTGACACAAACACCTAATGATGATCCTAGACCTCCCAACACTACCTCTTCAACCCTTGGAAGATAGATACTAGTACAATTTGTACAATAATGTATTTACAATGACTAAGTACAATGATACCTTTACAATGATTGTATGCAGTGCTGCCCACTTGAAGACTTCATATGATGAACTTCTTGTTGCTGTTATGCACCTTGGTTGCTGCTCTTGTCCTGCTACCCTTTGTTTCACCTTGCTTTGCTTTTCTGCCGTAGAAATTCTGGTCCTTTGCAATCCTTGACAACACATAATCTAGCTTTTTCTTTCCTTCTAGGAGCCCGATATTGAATCTGGTGTATCTCTGTTATTTCAGATCCTCAATATCTAATTTTTGGTCCTATAGTAGTCATCTGAGTCATCTTTCAAATTACATAGGGCTGATCCAATTTGGATTCTTCAAGAGAGAGTTATGGCCAATCTCTCACAATGCCCTAATTATGGACTGTTTCTGCAAAGCGCACTTGTACGGAATGCCACGTGTCGTTGTTACTTCATTTGGCTTTGAAATTGATAGAGAGAAAAAAAACGATTGTTCACTATCTACCAATTTTTACGTAATTCCAATACGATACTCAGAGAGAGGGTTATGACGATTTTACCAAGGTCACTTCTTTGAGATGAATTTCAGGAGCCTGCAAAAACCCTGACTTCCACAGATCATATCTCCAAAAATATTGTGCACCTTGATCTGAAATTTTTACTGCAGCTTCCTCAGGATTTTGGCTTCACCTCATAAAAATTTCAGCTTCTGAACCTTCGTAGAAACATAGTTAGAGCGAAAATGCCATGATGACCTGTTTCAGATGGCCGAATCCCTTGCATAAGGAGGAAATGAGGATCACAATTTATATAAATGATTAAGTTGAGAGGGGCTTCAAAAAGTGAAAATGGGAGGGATTTTAGGAGCTTAAAAAATATTAATTATGACTATTCAATGACCCATGCCCCAACCCCATGGGGTTTTATCCCACTAACTGGGGGTACAAACTTCAAACATGAATATCTCTCAAACCGTGAAGAATTACATGGCGTGCCATATATCAATGGAAACATCTCAACAAGTAGAAACCATCAAAAGAATTATTGACCCAGAATATATTAATTTGGTAGGTAATAATTCCCATGCAATATTGGGTTAGCCCCTGGTGCTGCTTGGGTTGACATCAATGACAACCACTGATCAACAATCTACCCCTTTGGCATTGATGGAAACACAAGTAATCCCCCTGCGATCATGACATCTCTTCCTACAACATTATATCTCCCTTTGACATCAATGGAAAAGGGAAAATCCCCCTGAAACATAACCATCCTATGGACCTGTACACACTTCCACTCCCCCTCACACACAACCGTCCTGCAGACCTGTAATCTAATGAGAACTTGGGAGAATCCCAAGCTTTTGATGAAGATATTCAAATGATTCATGAGGTAAAGGTTTAGTGAAGATATCATCAATTTGTTCTTTTGTACAAACATACTCAAGTTCGATATTCTTTTCAGCAACTTGTTCTCTAACAAAATGATATTTGATCAGAATGTGTTTTTTTTTTGAATGCATGGCAGGATTCTTGGAGATGCTGAAGGCACTAGTGTTGTCACAGAATATGGGAATAGGCTCACTGAATTGTACTTGAATATCTTGCAAAGTTTGTTTCATCCAAAGGACTTGAGTACAACATGATGTTGCTGCAATGTATTCTGCTTTCGTTGTAGATAACGAGATTGAAGTTTGCTTTTTGCTCAACCATGATACGAGACAACCACCTAGATAGAATGCTGCTCCACTAGTACTCTTACGATCATCAACGCTTCCTGCCCAATATGCAGCTGTAAAGGCTTGAATAATGAGATTGTTACCCTTGGGATACCACAAGCCATATTCTTCTGTGCCCTTTAGATATCGAAGAATTCTTTTGACGTCAATAATATGTGATTCTTTTGTTGCTGCTTGGAATCTTGCTACTTGTCCAACTGCTTGCATAACATCTAGCCGAGTGGCTGTTACATATAGAAGACTACCAATCATAGATCTGTACAAATTCTATCCCACATCCTTAGATGAGTCGTCTATGCTCAATTCGCAACCTGTTACCATTGGAGTAAGGACAGGTTTGCAATCTTCCATTTTGAATTTCTTGAGAATTTCCTTGATGTACTTGGCTTGACATATAAATATTCCTTTCTCTTGCTGAGATATTTGAAGCCCTAAGAAGTATGTCAGCTCACCAAGTAAAGACATCTCAAACTCACTTTGCATATTTTTAGAAAATTTCTTAATTAGTCGATCATCATTGCTACCAAATATTATATCATCCACATATACCTCAACGATTGTTAAATTATCTTTATCTATTTGTACATAAAGATTGCTATCAACAGTACCTTTCTTGAACCCTTGTTGACGTAGATATCCATCAAGATGAGCATACCATGCCCTAGGAGCCTGCTTGAGACCATATAGAGCCTTCTTTAACCTGCAGACATAGTATTCTTTTTGTGATAGTAGAAAACCTTCAGGTTGTTTGATGTAAAATTCTTCTTCTAATTCTCCATTCAGAAATGCTAACTTAACATCCATTTGGTAGACTTTGATTTTTCTTGAACATGCATAAGCAAGAAACATTCAGATGGCTTCCATTTTCGAAACTGGTGCAAATGTTTCGTCGAAAACAATTCCTTCCACTTGTGCATAGCCTTTGCAAACCAATCTTGCTTTGTTTTTGGTAACCTGCCCCCCTTCATTCAATTTGTTCTTGAACACCCATTTAGTCCCAATGACATTTTTATCTTTTGGTCGTGGAACTAATTCCAAAGTGTTATTCTTCTCAATTTGATCCAATTATTCATTCATAGCTGCTACCCAATGTTCATTTTGGTTGGCTTCCTCAAAACTACTAGGCTCAAAGTTTGCTAGAAAAGCAACGTGAGCTTGTTGTGATGAACGAATCTGTCGACCTTCATTTATGTCACCAATGATTTGATTTGATGGATGGTTCTTTTTAATCCACTCTTTTGTTCTCCTTGGAGGAGCTTCTTGTTGTTGTTCCCGTATATCTTGATGATCATTATTTACTTCTTCCTCGTTGATAGTTGCTTCTTGTTCTACAATTTTATTTGTGTCTTTTTCAGTCTTTGTCTCAAGTTTCAAAGATTCTAGATCCTCATCATTACTTGCTAGAACACCATCTTCGTCAAATGTAACATTTCTGCTCTCCACTATCTGTTTTCGTCTTAGATTATAGCATTTATAGGCCTTTCTTTTGTGTGAGTAACCAACAAAGATACCTTCATAAACACGTGATTCAAACTTACCCAAATTTTGATCTTCTCTTTTGATATAGCATTTTCTTTCAAAGATTCTGAAATATTTTACATTAGCTGGTTTTCCTTTCCATAATTCATATGGAGTCTTGTTGCAATTATTTCTGAGAAGACTTCGGTTGATAATGAAGACTGCCATATCAATTGCTTGAACCCAAAATTTTTCATCCAATTTTGAGTCCTTAAATATTGTTCTACCCATTTCCTGTATGGTTCTATTCTTTCTTTCAGCAACTCCATTTTGCTGAGGTGTTCGTGCTATTGAAAATTGCCTTTTTTATTCCATTTTTGTCACAGTATTGCGAAATAATTTGGAAGTGAATTCTCCACCATTATCTGATTTTAAACACTTTATTTTCAAATCAGTTTCATTTTCAACCAACTCCTTGTAGATCTTAAAGCACTCAAATGCTTTAGATTTTTTCTTTAGGAAACTGACGGCTATCATCCTGGTATAGTCATCTATCATTAACATGAAATATAATTCTCCGTCTAAGCATTTTGTTCTCACAGGACCACATAGATCAGTATGTATCAATTCCAATGGATGTGATGCAAAGTGTTCTTTTGTTTTAAATTGGACTTTGTCTGCTTGCCATGTCGACATGCCTCACATAGTGTGTTGGAAGGTTTTGAGATTTTTGGCATTTCTCGTACTGCTTCCTTTTTGCTTATCCTGACAAGATTGTCAAAGTTTATGTGACCCATTCGTTTGTGCCATAACCAACTTTCATCTTCTTTATCTAGTAGACATGCTTTAGTTGCTTCATCCAGAACATATATGTCGTTTGGAGCTCGACTTGCTGTAGCCACAATTTTACCATACCTGCCTTTCCTGATTTCACATTTTGTGGAGTTGAATAGCATTGTGTGTCCTTGATCACACATTTGTCCAACACTGAGCAGATTGTGATTCATGTTTTCGACTAATAGAACATTCTCGGCTATAACATCTTTGCTTCCGAGAGTGACGGTACCTGATCCTATAACATTTGAAGATCCATCATTTCCAAAGCATATGGTTCCATCCTTTTTCTCTTTCAGAGATACAAATTTCCTTCTATCTCCAGTCATATGTGTTGAGCAACCGCTGTCAACATACCACACATCTTTCATTTTTTGAGCCTTGAGAGCGAGAGCACAATTATTAGTCTTCTTCTTCTTCCATGTTCGTTCATTCTGTGGCTTCGAAGATTCTTCTGGAGGATTTTCAAGTCTACAGTCTTTGGCTATGTGTCCAAAGTTCCGACATTTGTAACATTCCACATTATTTCTTAAATGTTCAAATCTATTGATGTTTCCTTGAGCCCTGGGAGGTTCATATTTGAAGAATCTCTTGGAATTGTATTGGTTCATAGGGTACGTGTGACATTATACAACTTTATGACCAAATTTTCCACATGAATAACAATAGCCATGAAAAATATGTTGGTACTTGGATGAAAATCTTCGTCGAGGAATCGTCTTCCAAGGATGTGCCTGAGAATCTTGTCCAATGAAGTCTTCATGTATGTCAGATCTCATAGGTTCATTGTATTTTTTTGTAGAAGGTCCTGCTTCTTCTTCTTTGTAACCGAGGACAGTTCTGTCGTTGTAAGATCGTTGATTGTTGATGAGTTCTTCCAATGCCCTTGAGCTGTTAGCATAGTTTTGGACAATTTTTCCCTTCTTAACTTCCTTACGCAACGAGACTACTTCGACTTCTAATGCTTCCCTTTCTTGGTTGCTTTCTTCCAACTTCTTTTGAAGTGACTCTTCAATACATTTGTGTTCTTCAACCTCAATTTTGAGACCTTGAACTTGTTCTTCAAGAGTATTGGAACGGATCTTCTCAGCATTGAGCTCTTTTATGAGCTTGATTGCCTCCTCATAAAATTCTTCTATGGTCAACTCTTCTTCTTCATTGTTTGATACTTCTTGTTTATTATGCTTGGCCATAAACAATACTTTCTCATTGGCTTCTTCTTTGCTGTCACTTTCTTCATCGGATGATGAGCTATCTTCTTTAGAGAGAAAGTTCCTTTTGGATCCTTTCTTTTTGCCTTGCTTGTTGAATTTCTTAAAGTATTTCTTTCCTTTTGAGTTGCCATCACTTTTGTTCAGACATTTTGCTACGAAATTCCCAACCTCACCACAACCGAAACATATCAATGGAAGTTTGCCTTTGAATTTTCCCTTACCAGGTTTTAGTTTTCTCATAAAGTAAGCATATTCTTCATCTGAAAGACCTTCTCCATCATCTCCATTTTCTTCACACTTGTAGGTGCATGTCATTTTAATTGAAGGTTCTTTGTCCTTATTGGTTTTCTTAGATGCAACGAACGCAGTTTCTAGATTTGAAGTACCCTTTTCTTCATCAAGTCTCATTTCATATGCTATGAGAACTCCATGTAATTCTTCCTTGCCGAGTTTCTCCAGATTTGCACTGTATTCTAAGACCAATACCTTTGGGTTGAATCTCCCTGGTAATGTTCTAAGAATCTTCCATATAATAGTCTTCTCGTTAACTGGCTCTCCCAATCCTTCCAGAGTATTGGTTATTTCATCAACGTATTGGAAGTATGCAGCAATGTTGCAATCTTCTTTCATTCTGAGTTGCTCAAATGTTTCTCTATAGATTTGAAGCTTTGCTTCTTTGACATTTGAGTCACCTGCATATACATTCTCAAGCTTCTCCCATACATTTTTGGCGGTTTTACAACCCAACACCTTGTGATAAGCATATTCAATAAGTCCACTGATAATAATATTCCCTGTTTTTGCATCATTTACCAAATTCTTCTTACCTTGTTCATCCGTAGTCGATGTAAATCCATTTTGAAAATTGTCCCATAATTCGTAACCTTGCACCAAGAGATAGACCTCCATTATTTTTTTCCAAAGTACATAATTATTTTCATTGAATAGAGGTACACCATTCTTGGTATGTCTTAAGACCTCCTTCCCACCGTTTTAAACTACTTATTGAAGGAACCAAGCCTGATACCACTTGTTGGAAATACTCGAGGGGGGGTGAATCAATATTCCTTTCAATTAGAGCATTAGTTAATATTCAATTATTATCGTGTTTGTACAATGGTAGAAACAAGAGGAACACAAATGCACACACAATTTTTATGTGAAAACCCACTTCCAGACAAAACCACTTAATGCTTTTCTAATAATTCTTTAATATTCAACTCCAATTGAAAATAAAAAGTTCCAACTTCCCTAGAATCTAGAAAAGAATTCTTCTCCAAATTCTCCCACCGGATGGATGTGTTCAATGCCCCAGATTCTTCGCAGTCAACTCAATTATGATGTGTCAGAACACCCAAATGAGCTACAACTCACCCTAGCACCACCCTACCACCCTATAGAAGAATAAAAGAAGAATGGACTCCCGTACCAGGGAAAATGGTCCACTTTACAATGATATAGAATGATGTAGAAGAAGAAAATATACTAGACCATAGCCCCAAATTTGACACAAAAACATAACTATGATCCTAGACCTCCCAACACTGCCTCTTCAACCCTTGGCAGATAGATACTAGTACAATTTGTACAATAATGTATTTACAATGACTAAGTAAAATGATACCTTTACAATGATTGTATGCAGTGCTGCCCACTTGAAGACTTCATATTTTGAACTTCTTGCTGCTGTTATGCACCTTGGTTGTTGCTCTTGTCATGCTACCCTCTTCTGCACCTTGCTTTACTTTTCTGCCGTAGAAAGTCTGGTCCTTTGCAATCCTTGAAAACACATAATCTATCTTTTTCTTTCCTTCTAGGAGCCCGATATTGAATCTGGTGTATCTCTGTTATTTCAGATCCTCAATATCTTATTTTTGGTCCTTTAGTATTCCTCTGAGTCAGATTTCCATTGCCATGGGTCTGACCCAATTTGGATTCTTCAATAGAGAGTTATGCCCAATCTATCACAATGCCCTAATTATGGACTGTTTCAGCAGAGTGCACTTGTACGACATGCCACATGTCTATGTTTCTTCATTTGGCTCTGAAATTGATAGAGATAAAATTAAAGGCTATGCACTATCTGCCAATTTTTACAGAATTCCAATCTGATACTCAGAGAGAGAGTTATGATGATTTTAACAAGGTCACTTCTTTGAGATGAATTTCAGGAGCCTACAAAAACCCTGACTTCCACAGATCATATCTCCAAAAATATTGCACACCTTGATCGGAGATTTTTATAGCAGCTTCCTCAGGATTTTGGCTTCACCTCATAAAAATTTCAATTTCTGAACCTTCGTATAAAAAATTTTAGAGCGAAAATTCCACGATGACCTGTTTCAGATGGCCGAATCCCTTGCATAAGGAGGAAATGAAGATCACAATTTATATAAATGCTTAAGTTGAGAGGTGCTTCAACAAGTGAACGTGGGAGGGATTTTAGGAGCTTAAAAAATATTAATTATGACTTTTCAATGACCCATGCCCCAACCCCATGGGGTTTTAGCCCACTAACTAGGGGTACAAACTTCAAACATGAATATCTCTCAAACCGTGAAGAATTACATGGCGTTCCATATATCAACGGAAACATGTCGACAAGTAGAAACCATCAAAATCATTATTGACCCAGCATATATTAATTTGGTAGGTCAAAATTCCCATGCAATATTGGGTTAGAACCTGGTGCTGCTTGGGTTGACATCAATGAAAACCGCTGATCAACATGATAGAGGTATCATAAGTTTTGAGATCATAATAATCCCAAGAAAATATACCTTTGTATTTCTTTAACAAACGAACGAATGATAATCTTTCATCAGAGGATAGACCGAGGCCTAGATTGATATTATGAGGCTTGTCATCAGTTCCAAGGTTCACTAATTCAAATTTCAAAGTTGAACTTTGGATTTTGGCATCAATTACCTTTTTAAATCTGTCTTTGAGATCATAAATATCTTCTAATTTGACTATAGCTTTAGGTATTGGATTTTCATCAAGCTTTAACCAAATGTCATGCTTATTTTCATCTTTGATTTGATGATCGTATGACCCTGATGGTGTTAGAAAATCTACAATATCATAATCATCATTGAAGACTCACCAATTAGTGACATTATCAGGAATGGATGGTCTAAAAACTAATTCAATAGAAAATATATCAGGACTAAAATCCTCAGATGGTATGAGTTTTGATGCAGCATTAACTAACAGATCAGCACTAGCATTTTGAAGTCTAGGTGCAGGAGAAATATTAAATGCCAAAAAATGAGATGTAAGATCTGGGACTAATGATTGATAATGTTTAAGATGTCCAGAAAGGCAATGAATATTATTTCTTACATGTCTAATGATAATTTCCGAGTCTCCAAAAACCTGCAGATATTTGATGTTGAGGCCAATTTCTTTGTATAATCCTTGAATCAATGCCTCGTATTCCACGATATTATTTGTACACTTGAACTCTAATCTATAATCTAACATGGTATTTTCTCCTTTTGGGCAGATTAAAATGAAACCAGCTCCTGCACCATCGCTAGATTTGGAACCATCAAATTACAAAGTCCAAAATAAAGCTTTAACTACTAGTTTATTTACAAGAAAAATTCACTTGGAAGCATATGTTTGTGAGAAATTTTCAATCTATGAGATGAAAACATTATCTTGAAAGGGATACTTTTGTGCATTAAAATTCCCTAAAAATAATTCAGCCGAATAATTCCCAATAATGTTGTTATTGAATGCTATTGGCTCGTCGTCACCTTCAAATTCAGTCATTGTATGTTTCAGGTGTTTCTCTCGATCAAATCAAATTTTATTTGGATTCCCATTGTAAGGGAGCCACATGTGAGACCTATCTGTAGCAAGATATCCATGGAGTTTCTTAGACCAATCTCTACTTAGAATTAGACTATAAAATTCAGGAATATCAGTGACCAATATATCAATTATTTGACAAACTTTGGGATTTGATGAAAGTTGAATTCTGACTGAATTTATTTCCCCTAAGACCTCTAATTTAGTTGTGTCAAGATGTACTATGTGGACGATAGACTTTTGGGGAGTTATTTTTAACTTAGCACAGACTGTTGTTGGATTATATTAGAATAGGCTCCTGAATCAATTAAACAATTGTGAAATTTTTTATTGAAATTTCGTAATTTTAGAGGAAAGGAGGTGTATGTGAATCATAATTGTTACCGATTAGGATGAAATCTATAGGATCTACTTTGTTTGAATAATTTGGGGGTTTTCCCATGCCTTTGGTAGCCTAAGATACAACAACAACAGGTAAGGGAGACACAAGAATTGCATTCAGTTCTCTAAGTAGCATTTTCTGTTGTTGCTTAAATTTGCTAAGTTCATGTAGTGAAATATTTTCCCTAGTTTTCTTCATATCTTCCACAATATTATACTCCATGGTATCGGTGACTACCAGGGTTTTTGATGTAGATGGAATATTTGATGAAGATGGATTTGGCTGTGAAGTCTTAGGAGAGGAATTTTTACTAATTCCTTTTTCCTTGGTGGGAGGAATTGGAGTTTTTTTCTTTTGATTTGACTGAGATGTATCAGCAGGTCCTTTGCTTTTGGTGCTAAAGGGCAAAGCTTCTTGTTCTTCTACCTGAAAGAATAAAGTCCCACATCCCATCTAGTTCAACTGTTTCTTCATCTCCAATTTCTTCATCTTTAGTTTCTTCTTCCTCTTCTTCTAAGTTAGACTCAACGTTAGATATGGTATTTGGTGACTGAGAAATAGAATATTGATTCCTCCTAAAAGATCTGAAAGGATTTTTAGCAGGAGAGGACTCATCAACTTGTTTCTTCATTTTGACCATTCAGTTAGACAGGTTTTGTAGCACTTTCTGAAGGCCTTCAAGATAAAAAGGATATTTTGGGACTTTATTTTTAGAGTTATCTTTGAAAGTGAAATTCTTGGATTTTCTGTCTTCCTAAGATCTTTTATTTTCAAAAGAAACTATGTGTTTCTCTCCAGATAAAAATTCCTTCATTTTTTCTGCTGATGTGGCTAATTGCGCTCTATCTACAAAAATGTCTATATTAGAGGGAAGATAAGATATGTACCACTCAATTTGAACATCAACACCAGGGGATGACGCAATTGGAATTTTATTGAGTAGTTTATTAAACCTAGAGTTGAAATCTTTTATCTTTTATCCCATTTTAGCCTTCAAATTAGACAATTCATTGATGAGCGATGCAATGGTTCTATCATCTCCAAACTTATCTATGAATTGTTGTTCGAACATATCCTAGCTAGTTATGGAGCGAGAGGTTAATGAAAAGTACCAGGATCCTGCAGATCCTATAAGAGTATATGGAAATAATCTGACTACGCAGTCTTCTTCAATAACTTCATTTAAATTGATGTCCAACATATATTTATGGAGATATTCTTCTGCTGGTAGGCCATCATCACGATTAAATTTGGGAAACCATCTTTCAAGATGTATAGGAAGAGGGTAAAGAGGACCTGCCATTACTACACCACCTGGATTATTCCATGGTTGTACTTGTGGTGGTGGTTGTCATCCTGCCATTATATTTTGAATGGATGAGGATATGAGTGGATTTTGAGGGAAAATTAAGGGAAAATTCACTATCCACCACATCCACTATCCATCACATCTTCTTTAAGGGAAAATTATAGGGTTCAAGAAGTGGAAGATCACATCGAGCATCAACAAGAAGTTCTCCAACTCTTAAAGGCACAAAAACGAATGAAACAATACGAAAATAAACATCACATCGAGATAAGTTTTGATGTAGGAGACTAGGTATTTTTACGGCTACAACCATACAAAAAAATGTCCCTGAAGCAAGCTAAGAAGGATAATAAATTATGGCCAAAGTACTATGGTCCTTACAAAGTGTTGCAAAAGATTTGTACTATGGCATACAAATTGGAGCTTTCTGCTTCTTCGCGAGTGCATCCAGTTTTCCAAGTTTCATGCTTAAAGAAGGTTATAGGGGACAAACTTCCAGTTCAAACAATATTTCCAGAGCTTGATGAGGAAGGAAAAACTATATTGGAACCTGAAGCAGTCACGAAAACAAGAACTAGACAACTACGAAATCGATCAATTTCAGAGTATCTCATCAAATGGAAGAAATTACCCACTGAAGATTATACATGGGAGGATGAGAATTTTATATATAACCACCCAGAGCTACTCAAGTTTTGATGACAATGATTTTTTGAAGGAGAGGAGCATGTTAGGTCCCTATATTACTAGTATAGTCCCTTATTGTTTCTAGTGTAACCCCCTTATTGTTATTGTTGTACCCCTGTAACTCCCATATTGTTATTATTGTGCGCTTACATTATTATTGTTAGGTCGGCTAGGATTACATTGTGGCCCCATGGAATCCTATATATAGAAAGGAGGTTTTGGTCATTTAAATCATTTAAGAATTGTTCATTTATGTAATGTAATAGAGGTTGCCCCCTTGAAGAGGCTATTTCTAAGGTGTTGACCTCTCTTTTATTCTATTTTTGGAGTTGGTTTCATAACATTCAATTGATGATCAAACTATTTAATTTAAAATTGAAGGATGATTATCCCCTTTATTTAGCCTTTGAAATAAGAGCCATTATGCATGAATAGAATCCACTCTTGTTAAAATGAATGATGATGTCACTACTTTTTTCAAGACAATGTATCCCATGTATTCCCATTATCTTGAGTCATTACAAGCTAGTGGCAAAATCAAGGATATTTCTTTTGAATCTCCCATGGAGAAGTTTTTTGAAAGAGAGAAGGATTTTTGGAAGAAGAAGACATTTTCTCAGTATCATGAAGAAGCTGTATGCCTTGCACAAAAAGATAATAATTAGGCATAGGTTTCTTCTAGAGGAATAGGTAGCCAAAGAGGATGAGGAAGGAATAATTTTAGAGGTAGGGAGAAGACATTTTCACGAAGAAAGACTTGATATTCATTGCATATGTTGTAATATAAATGGACATGATGATTATACATGTAAGCTCTCATGGGACATGAAAATATAGGAAAGGGAAGAAGAGAAAGTAAAATAATCAGATAAAGGGAAAGGTGAAATACCTGAATCTGCTCATTATGTTGTGGCACATTGCAAAATTGGAGTAACTGAATACTTATTTAATGCTTCACTTGCTTCATGGAAAATTTTTTGGTTGCTTGACTCAACATAAACTTTCCACATGACCTTTAGAAGAGATTTCTTTGAAGAATTCACTAATTGTACCTCCTGAATTTGAGGAGAAACATGTTGTCTTTGGTCCACATCCACCTCAAAGGACACTCCATTCACATATTTTATGGCAAGGTTGAGGTTAGAAAAGCATCAGACCACTCACTTTTCATTATTGGGATAGAAGAAGAAAGACTTGTATTGAAGTTGCAAGGAACCTTTACTCATGCACATAAATTTTCATACAGTTCTCACTATGATGAAGGTACACTTCCATCAAGTCTTTTATGGAATGCTATATTTGGAAATTTGAACTATGAAAACCTTCATTTGTTGAAGAAAAATTGTGTTGCTAGTTTTCCTACAATTCCTAGGAAACTTAAGCAATGTGATGTTTATATCTTAGGAAATTGTAGAAATTTGCTGAATAATGATTAATTATCCATTGAGACTATCCTGATCACATATTAATTCGAATTCATATGCAACACATAATCTCTTCCACTCAGATCATCACACATGCGGAAATAAAACAAGCGATAACACATCAATTCATCATACACATTAACACAGTATGTATGGGGAAAGATTATAGATGAAAACCCCGAAGCTATTGTGTATATTATAATGGAGAAATCATGTAACAAACTCGGTACAATACTCCTCACAAGTACTCAGTACTTTCTCATAAAGTTACACACAAACTAGCTCAGTTTTGAACAGGTTACTGGTTCAAAACTCACCACTAATTGCCTTGCCTCTATTGCGCAATCATGGCCTGTCTAAATAGAGATCCAAGGTTCGAATCTCCTTGGCTTGACAACGCAATCATCATGGGAAATTCCTCCAAGTGTGGTGCAAATCTCATGCACAACTGATGTCACCACTGATAGCTAACTCCACCCTTTCATCTACCTCTTTCACTGGTCTCCACTGAACTGATCATGCACTGTAGTGAACTGATGTGTTCTTGAGTTGAATAATGAGTTACTAATTAATGAATTAAATAATATTTAATTCAATCCACTCATAACTAGTTGATTAGCTAGTTAAACTAATCTCAACCAGTTCAACTAAATTAAACCGAACACAACTCCACTAGTTGTCTCATTAACTCCACCAAACTTCTGCCACTGAAGTCCTAACTGAAGTCAACCATGCATGTGCTCACCAAACCCCTAGGAATAGTGTAATTCCTCTGTCAGATGCATGAGCCACTTCCAAGGCTCGAACTGAAGTGCTCCAAGAGAGTAAACTGAAGTTTATAGTCCAAATATTATTAAGGGTAAATAATATTTGACTTCCCTATTTTAAGGAGAGGCAGTCTAAAAATAGACTTCAACCTATAGGTCCAAAAAATAGAGGTCCATCTATTTTACCAACATGAAAAATACTCCAAGAATAACATACTGCAACCCCTGGACCATGCTCCATATGTCTAAAAATAGACATAGTCTAAAAATAGACTTTGCGCCAGAATTTGCCTACGGGGCCACTTAGTGAAGGCGACTTCATTTCACTAATCTCATGTGTGCATTTTCCAAACTCCTCTCCCGGCAAGATCCTGGATTATACAACTATCCTCCGTCACATGGGTCCAGACTTGCTCCCAGTGACGCCCATCAGTGTAGGCATCTTGTGATCCTCATAAGGAACATATGAAAGCATCATGATTCTCAAACAGATTCAAGTCTACGATATGATAATTGCACGATGTCGATGTGTTTGGACCCTATCATGAAATCTTGGATTTTAGAGACATGGTCTGCTCTGACTATCTGATAAATCTTTGTGGGCTCAAATGCAGCAAGACAATCCAACGAGGATCTTCCTCATCCAAATAGCCTCGCATGCGACCAAGCTTGCTGCCATTGCCTGCGACCTCTGTTTGAGCCCAGGTGCCATGGATCTCGCTTCTCTTTGTCACCGAGCTGCTATCGGCCCGAATCTTTAGAAAACTCCTCCGAGAAGTGCTCTTCCAGTCAATTGGGCTCCCTGCCCAATCTGCATCAGTGAAGCCGCAAAGCTTCGCTCCATCCTCTTGTCTGTACCATAGACCATATCCCGATGTGCCACTAAGATAACACAATACATGCTTGCCTGCCTTCCAGAAGAGCTTGGTAGGCTTAACCATAGCTTGCGAAAGCTGGTTAACAGCATAGCATATATCGAATCGTGTATTGACCAGATACATAAGCGACCCCACCAACTGTCGATAGACAGTGGCATCCACTACCTCCGCTGAAGTAGCATCCTCCTTCCTCCAACCACGAGGAAGAGGAGTGTCAACAGGCTTGCAGCCTTGCATGTTGAACCTCTCCAGAATCTCCCGGGCATACTTGCCCTGAGAAACAAACAGTCCTCCACTGCGCTGCCAAATCTCCAATCCCGGGAAATAATGAAGGATGCCCAGGTCCTTCATCTCAAACTCTCGTGCAAGATCCTCCTTGCATGAAAGTATCAACTGCTCGTCGCCAGTCAAAATCAGATCATCTACATACAGTACTATGATCAACAGCTTCCCCTCCACCACAATCTGGTACAGGTTTGGATCCGCCTCACTCTTGGAGAATCCAAGCCCGGTGAAGTAGCTGTCTATCCGAGTGTACCAAGCACAAGGTGCTTTCTTAAGCCCATACAGTGCTCTCTTGAGTCGGCACACATGCGACTCACTGCTGAAGATCTCAAAACCTTCAGGCTGCTCTATGTACACCTCTTCCTCAATAACTCCATTGAGGAACCGCCGATCTTCTTGTCCATGTCCCCGATGGATAGTGCCACCATCTGCTTGTTGAGAGAGACAAGGATCGTGCATGGAAGGTACCCCTTGCGACCAGTGCCAGGTCTCCACCTGTCGATCCCCTCGATCGCGAGGCCCACCGGGCGATAATCTGTACCATGCTTCTCCACACTCCCACTCGGCCGCACTTCAGCACAGCAGATCCATCGCGAACCCACCACTAATTTCCCCACCGGTCTTGGGACAATCTCCCATGCACTGTTCCTGACGATCGAATCATATTCTTCGATCATGGCATCAACCCATGCGGGTTCCTCCACAGCTTCCTGAAAAGAGGATGGCTCCGTCACAACACATTGACTCACAAGAGCCATGTATCCAGTGTACCGATCCGGTGACTGTCTCTGTCTGCGCTGTGCTGTAGGTGGTCCTACAACCTTCTCTGCATCCCGAGCCAGTCGCTCAGCTTCTGTAGTGCGCATGCGCCCTCTGATGGTTGGTGTTGCATGGGTGGTTTCTTCCACCTCCTGAACCTCCTCTTGTGGCTGATCCACATCCGGAAGCTCCTCCTTAGGAACTAACAGCTCCTCATCTGCATGCAAGTGTAGCTCCCTCTCAAGCGTACACTGCATGGCTTTCTCCTCCTGAAATTTTATATCCCGTCGCACAACAGTCTTGCGACTGTCTGGCACATACACCCGATAGTTGTGAGGTGTATCAGTGTACCCCACAAATATTCCAACCTCAGCAGTTGGATCCAGCTTCCTTCTCGTATCCTTCGTCACATGCATGTAGACAGGAGAACCAAAAATCCGCAAATGGGAAATATCAGGCCTCTTGCCAGAATAAGCCTCCTTCGGTGTACTCATGCCAAGAACCTTGTGAGGACAACGGTTCTGCACATACACTGCTGTATTGCATGCCTCAGCCCACAAGTGAAGGGATAGGCCCTGATCATGCAACATCGCCCGTGCAGCACCCACGATCGTTCTGTTCTTCCGCTCAGCCACCCCGTTCTGCTGTGGGTTATGGGGTGCGATGAGCTCTCTCTGAATCCCTTCTACACTGCAGAACTCCTTGAATTCAGCCGAGATGAATTCACCACCGTTATCACTCCTTAGAGCAATCACCTTCTTCCCCGACTCCTTCTCGACCAGTGCTTTAAACTCACAGAACTTCGCGAATGTATCCCTCTTCTTCTGCATGAAGAAGATCCAGCACTTTCGAGAGAAATCATCAACAAAGATCACATAATACCTGTGCTTTGCTGTCGAAGCAACTGAGAAAGGACCACACACGTCTGTGTGAACTCTCTCAAGGATCGTCGTGGCGCGACTATCCTTCTCGTGAAGGGTGGCTTTCCATGTGCCACAAGGTACCTTGCCTTTGATGTTGCTGGTGCCTTATAAAGCCTAGTGAAGAAATCCCTGTACGGGATCTTCAGCTCGTGGTGAAAGGTGGCTTCAATCTCCTGTGCCACGATTCGCCCTCATCATCCGACTCAACCACTTCTCCCGCCTTGCATGCCATTCTTTGCGCGACCATCTACACTGTTGATAAAGGTTCTTGGTTCGAACCCCTATCTTCCGGGTCTCTCCAGTAGTCTTACTGCGCAGAAAAGCTTTTCCTTCGCTGAAGACCACATCATACCCCTTATCTTCCAACATCGCCATAGATATCAAGTTCTTCTTCAATCCAGGTACATGCATGACATCATTCAATACAAAGGGTTTACCAGAATCCCTCTGAAAGGATATGGTACTGATACCAGTTGCACTGTATCTACCATCATCGCCCATCTCTATGTGCACACCCAAATATTTGTCCTCCAGATCTGAGAACAAATCCCGATCTCCCGTCATATGAAATGACGCACCGCTGTCCAAGAACCACATCGATCCCGTCATACTTGAAACCAAGCATGCGATCAGTGAAAATTCAAGCTCGAACTGTGAAGCCAAAGCTTCTCCATCTATAGATCTTCCCTCTTGCTTGTTTTTCTTCTTCTTCAGACAGTTTGTAGCATAATGTCCATGATCATGGCAGTGAAAACACTTCACTTTTGCCATATCCTGCTTCTTTCCCTTTGCACCAGAATGAGAAGGTTTCTTACCCTTCCCCTTCTTTGCTTTGGCAACGAAAGCGCAATTTTCTTCATCAGCTCCCTTTGAAGAAGATCCATCTCGAGTAGTCCTCCTTATCTCCTCCTGCATGAGATCCGCCCAAAGGCGCTCCCATCCCGATAGCTTCTCCTGACCATTGACACTATCTTGATATGAGTGCCAAGCCTTCGGAAGACCAAGGAAAGCTAGGTCAACCATGTCCTCATCTTCGATAGTCACCCCCACACTTCCCAACTCATCTCTGCATTGAGTGAACTTCGTGAGGTATTTGGCGATACTGTCACCTTTCTCCATCTTGATGTTCCTGAGCTTATCTTTGAGTGCCAGCTTCTTTTGGTCGCTCTTACTCTGGAATAGATCTGTCAAATCTTTCCACATTAAAAATGGAGAATCCTTTCCATGCAGGCTGGATACAATATGATCCTTGACGCCCTCCAACAGGATCCTTCGACATTTCGCCATCTTCTTTTGCCATGCTTCGACTTCAGCAGGATCAGTGGGCTTTTGGACATCCGTATCCACGAAATCCTTCAGACCATTATCTTCTAATACTGCCTCCATGCGATCCTTCCATGCAACATAATTCGAACTGCCTTCAAGAGCATATTCGAGTCGCAAACCGTTGAAAGACATTTTCAACACTGGCACCAAGAAAACAAAACTGCTGCAAAATTTCGAATTCCACCTCAAGGCTCAGCCGCTCTAGATCGTGAGAACAAATTATTTCTAGCACAGAGATCGACTGCAAGGGGCGTTTACCAGACCTTTCACTTTCCGAAGAAAGATGAATCCGGAGGCTACCTGGCCTGCATGCAGACTCTGTCTACCGAAATAAGTTTGTAATCACTGTGATGATCAATATCTGCTTCAATAGCTCTGATACCATGTAGAAATTTGCTGAATAATGATTAATTATCCACCGAGACTATCCTGATCACATACAATTCGAATTTATATGCAACACATAATCTCTTTCACTCAGATCATCACACATGCGGAAATAAAACAAGCGATAGCACATCAATTCATCATACACATTAACACAGTATGTATGGGGAAAGCTTATAGCTGAAAACCCCGCAGCTATTGTGTATATTATAATGGAGAAATCATGTAACAAACTCATTACAATACTCCTCACAAGTACTCAGTACTTTCTCATGAAGTTACACACAAACTAGCTCAGTTTTGAACAGGTTACTGGTTCAAAACTCACCGCCAATTACCTTGCCTCTATTGCGCAATCCAGGCCTGTCTATATAGAGATCCAAGGTTCGAATCTCCTTGGCTTGACAGCGCAATCATCATGGGAAATTCCTCCAAGTGTGGTGCAAATCTCATGCACAACTGATGTCGCCACTGATAGCTAAATCCACCCTTTCATCTACCTCTTTCACTGGTCTCCACTGAACTGATCATGCACTGTAGTGAACTGATGTGTTCTTGAGTTGAATAATGAGTTACTAATTAATAAATTAAATAATATTTAATTCACTCCACTCATAACTAATTGATTAGCTAGTTAAACTAATCTCAACTAGTTCAACTAAAATAAACAGAACACAACTCCACTAACTGTCTCATTAACTCCACCAAACTTCTGCCACTGAAGTCCTAACTGAAGTCAACCATGCATGATGCCATCAAACCCTTGGGAATAGCGTAATTCCTCTATCAAATGCATGAGCCACTTCTATAGCTTGAACTGAAGTGCTCCAAGAGAGTAAACTGAAGTTTATAGTCCAAATATTATTAAGGGTAAATAATATTTGACTTCCATATTTTTAGGAGAGGCAGTCTAAAAATAGCCTTCGACCTCTTCGACCTAAAAAATAGAGTCTCATCTATTTTTACCAACATGACCAATGCTCCAAGAATCTCAAACTGGAATCCCCGAACCATGCTCCATATGTCTAAAAATAAACATAGTCTAAAAATAGACTTTGCGCCAGAATTTGCCTGCGGGCCCACTTAGTGAAGGCGACTTCATTTCACTAAGCTCCATCATCTTGCTGCATTTTCAACAGAAATCACAACAAACAACCATTTCATGATTCTCATTCCAGAGCACATAGAAATATTGAACTCATTCATTTTGATTTGTGTGGCCCAATGCTTGTTCCTTCTGTAAATGGTAATAAATACATTATGACATTTATTGATGACTACACCATAATTTCTTGGGTATATTTATTGAAGAAAAAATATTTTTTTAAGAACTTTCATGCATGGATTGAAAATGATACACAAACTCATATTGGCTCTATTTATAATAATAATGGAAAAAAATATACTTCAAATGAATTTTAAAACTATATTCACCAGCATGGGATCAAACATCAAACAACCATGCCTTATAATCCCCAACAGAATGGAGTAGTTGAAAGAATGAATAGGGAAATATTAAATATGGTACGTTCAATGATGTTTTTTAAGAATGTTAAGTTGATGTTTTGGCCTATTACAATTTTATGTGTTGTGTATAAAAATAATAGGAGCCCTTTGCATGCTCTCAAAAATAAGACTCCCTATGAAATCTGGTATGGACACATTCCTTTGATGAGGCATCTTAGGGTTTTTGGTTCCACCTATTATGCCTTGATACCTAAGGAAAAAAGAAACAAACTCAGTGAAAGGAGTCAAAAAGGTATCTTCTTGGGGTACTTAGATACCTCCAAAGAATATCATATCTATGATGAATTAAATAAGAAGTTTATAATATCTAGAGATGTGATCTTTCTTGAATCTTCCAAGACTGATAATGTTGTTGAGTTTAAGTTTGATTGCTTGGATAGATTTGGGCATGAAAAGTATTTTCAAGAATTTGATAACGAGACTCCACATATTGAAGGGGTGATCCCTATACTAGATCAATTTGTGGAATATACTTCTGAAGCAATCTCTCTCCCCTATGAATATCCAACCATTGATAAATAAGACAATTTGGGTGATGTGATTGAGAGAATTGGGAGGCTAAATCTTGATTCAGCCCCATCTTAGTTAACAAAGAAGCCCAGATCATCTCAAAAATGTCCTCCAAAATGGCTCAAAAAGACACTTGAAAGTGTTCATCCTGATGAGGTTGGAAAGACAAGGACAAGAAGCACTGTCAGATAGAATGGAGGTGACGTAGACTCTTATGATTCACGTATTGATATGGATGTTTCTTATGATTGTGAACTAAATTTGTCCACAAATTTCAAACGAACTTCCTTCAAAGAAGTAATTTCTCATTATGAATGGAAATAAGTGATGCAGAAATAATATGATGCTTTGATAAATCATGGCACCGAGAAGTTGGTTGATACTCCATTGGGAACGAAACTTATAGGCTACAAGTGGATCTTCAAGAAAAAGTACAAATTAGATGGCTAACTTGACAAACATAAAGCTAGGCTCATGGAAAAATATTTTTCACAAAATGAAAGGATCGATTATGAGGATACTTTCCCCCCCACAACAAAATGGGCTACCATCTATACTGTCTTTGCCTTGGTAGCTCAAAACGGTTGGAAAGTCCATCAAATGGATGTAAAAACTTCTTTATTGAAAGGATAATTGAAAGAGGATGTTTTTATGTCCCAACTAGAATGATTTTTTATGAAGGTCAGGAACACAAAGTATGCAATCTTGTAAAATATTTTTATGTCCTCAAACAAGCACCGCGATCCTGGTATGAGAAATTGAAAGAGCATCTTTGTTGAGTTATGAAATGTGTATGTATTTACTATTAAGTTCATCATCGTTTTCCTTTATTCTTATCTTTTTCATATCTTAATGCACTAATATATTGAGGAATTATGGTAAGAAATGGAGGAATTATTTGCAGTTATGATTTAGCTAACTTTTACCCTTCTTTATGTAGGAAAGCGACAAAAAGGAACGATTGATGTTCCCTGACGTTGGAAAAGCAGAATTTGATAAGAAAATTAAGGAACACGTCAGTTGCGGACAAGGATGAGAGAAAATCAGAGGGATCAGCATAGAATAGGAAAGATGTCTTAAGTTAGAAATCGGTTGTGAATCCCTTAGGATTGGGAGATCCTGAGGGATCGCATTTACCATTTACTCTTTACCACTTTCTGATTATAAAATAAAGTGATTGTAGGAGGAAAGGGGAAGAATATCTATTATTTTTCAAGTTGTAAGTTTAATTACAGACTTGCGTTGTTGGAGAACACGATTATATTTTAATTCTACTTAAGTTCGATGATTAATATATAATTGAAGTTGTTGTTCCCTTGCATTATCTGAAGTAACTTAGCAGTGTTCGTTGGCGGCTAAGGGCCTGACCTCTGGTGGATTTAACTACTTTCTTCTGTTATATTTCTGATTCTTCTAGAGTTTGGTTGGTTTGATAATTTCTTGTTCCCGTGAGTTTATTTTATTATCTGTTCATTACTTTCTTGTATCGAGGTAGTGTATGTTCTGTTTATAATTTACGTCGCTATCATTTGATTTGAGTCTTGTTCATTACAGCGTGAATTATTTAGATAGTGCATTGCATTGATTTAATCATCTATAAGAGTTTGATTATTGCTATTAGACTCTCAGAGTTGATATCATTCCTATCTTGATTGCTTTATAGAGATTTAGTATAGTTTAGATTGAATCAGCTAAGTAGAGGTGAGTTATTGTTAATGTGCTCTCGGCTGATGATGTTGTTACTTGAATTGCTGTAAGATTTGATTTTAGTAGAGGATTGAGCTTTGATATTCCCTTTAATAATTTCAATTGGAGTTTATTAGATGCTTCCATTTATTCTCGTGTCAAGATCTATACTACAATTTAGGAAACATTACTCTCTGAATTAATATCAGCCACATATTGTGTACACTCTTGAAATAAGAGGACTTGCCCGGATTGTTGATTAATGTGGGATAATTAGGAGTTTTAAAAGGCACCTTTTATCAACCAACATTTTGGTTCCATTGCTAGGGAGAGTGTACCCATTTACAAAGAGTGATGTATATCTGATAATTGTTGTTGAGGAAGAACTGGGTATTGAAAATGGAAGGTAAGAACCTACGTAACGAGCAAGTAAAGTGCTTGCTCCTCTGCCCGCTTTTCAGCACAATTACAAAAAAGTGAAGTAGGTGTTTGATGCTTGTCTATTGAGAGAGAACTGGGTATTAAAAATGGAAGGTAAGAACCTGCGTACGGAGCAAGTAAAATGCCTGCTCCCCCGCCCGCTTTCCAGCAGAATTGTTAGGAACTTAAGGTAGAAATAAACATTTGAATTTTTTTTGCATGAATGACTAAGAAACCTGACAAGGAAAAAATTCTTCCTCCCAAACCTGAAAAATCTAAGGGATCAATGACCCTTGGACGATCAAATTTTATTGACGAAATCTTAAGAAAAAATGAGTCTCAGTCATCAGTAGGACCCCGAATTATTGTTGCCAAACGTTCTATTGACTTTCTTCAAACTGCAGAATCACCATCTGTAGCTAACGCTGAGATTCATAGTAAAACCGAAGGGACTAAGAAGATTTTGAAGATACTGAGAACGTACAAGCCTTCCCTTCACAATAAAGAAATTATTGCAACCTCCGTGAAGGAGAAGGAGGAAAAAGGTAAGCTTGAAATTGAATTAACAGAACCTAGATCTCCTGAAATAGTGACTGAGCAGAGGATACCCAGTCTTCCAGATCAAGGTAGTGCTATTAATCTTTTCCAGCCTCCGGTGGGCATCCTAGGAAAATCTCTCTAGCTCCGGAGATCCCTGAAGGATATTGGCATATTTTTTACCAAATGGCTCATAACCAATGAACTCAAACTTCTACATCACAATACCCTATCGTTGACACAACTGTCAATGCTCCCATGAAGGCTATACCATTACAGAACATTCCTAACTTTCATGGGCTAACTTCAGAATATCCCAATGCATTTCTTTCTGAATTTGATGTCTTATGCAGGGGTTATGATTACACTACCGACCCCCAAACACTGAAGCTATTCCCCTCTACTTTGAACAGAGAAGCTCCGCGTTGATTCATGGGACTTGGTGGAGGCACCATCAATGATTAGGACCAAATTAAAACATCTTTCCTTAAAAAATACCAAGATTATTGCCGAACTAGAGAACTAAAATATGAAATCTTTCAAATGGTAGCCAAGCCTAGCGAGACTTTGGAAGAATATGTAGAATGTTTCAAATATAATCTGCAAAGATCTTATACAAATTTTCCTGATAATGTTCTAAAAACCACACTGATTAGAGGTATGAAAGACCAATGGGTAGAGACACTAAATATAATGGGTAAAGGTGATATTTATCAAGATAATTATAACGATATTATATATTTGTGCATCAAGTGTTCTAGGGCAGTTCAAGGCTGAAACCAGTCGGACATGATGCAAACCTTAGAGACCGCAAAGCTTCAAGAGAAAGAGTTACACGAAGTGAAATCAGCAATCTGTTAGAGGATTTCAAGACTGATATCCTGGGGACCCTGACAACACAATTGGATTTCATGCAAGCTAAGCAAAAGCAGACTATAGCAGAACGAACTTGCCTATTTTATGCCCCTGTTATAGACAAAAGCACATTAATAAATAATGCCCTCTAGATGCGATACAAACATGCGCCATATGCACTAAAGAGCACGCCACGGAAAGCTGCCCATCACTCCCATCAGGGGCAGCATGGCAGAATCAACCACCTTTTTTGCCACCTCAAGCATTTTTTTATGCCACCATGGCCCAATCAGTCAAATCCAAATAAAAATAGTTGGCCAAATTTCCCTTACCCACCACCATTCTAGCAGAACAACCCTTATTCTTCCCAATGGTCCCCTTCCACTTCACAAAATCAGAACTCGCAATCAAATTGGAAAAGAGCTATAAACCAGCCTATGGTAATATTCCCTCTGCCTCAACCAACTTTACCAGCACCTTACACATTACAGCAGAACCCTCAACCCAATCTACAACCATAGCTCCCAGCCCAGCCCAACCCGAATCCCAACAATAGACCAGTCCAATCTGTACAAATTATGGAAGGACCAGAGCCAGAAACTGAGTTGAGGGAGTGTAATGAACTCAAATTAAGTTTTGGACGGATAATTGAATCAGAGGGGGATACAAATATACAATTATAAGATCCGTTACCTATAGAACAAACACCTCAAGTGGGGAATATGGTTAAATAGAAAAGCCACGATCAAACTATTACCTCTTCTCCACCATTCCCAGAGAGATTGATTATACCCAGTTTAATAGAATATCCCAATTTTGACCTTCTAGAAGAATTAAAAAATATGTGCGTAAAAATACCTCTCCTCCAGGGTATTCAGGACATTCCAATTTATGTAAAAACTATTAAGGAATTATGTACGAAAAAGCCGAAGAGGAAAATAAAAACAACCCCAACTGTCCATGTAGTTGGAACTTTGTCTAATTTATTATCAAGCAGAGAAACACCGGTGAAATATGAGGACCCAGGAAACCCTATAGTCATGGTAAAAATAAATGGATGTTCCTTCCCTAATGCATTATTCGATCTAGGAGCAACCATTAATATTCTCACAACAACAACCTATCAAAAAATTGGCATTACAGCCTTGGATCCAACCACGACCTTGGTGGAATTGGATGAACAATTGGTTGTAAAACTAAAAGGGACATTATAGGATGTAATGGTGTTTGTAGATTCTTGGGAATACCCAGCAGATTTCTTGATCATCAATCCTAGAAACTTGCTAGATGGACATCATTTAATATTAGGAAGGCCTTGGCTAGCAACTGTTGATGCTTATATCAACTACCGGACAAAAAGTATGACTATAACTAGGGGGAATGATATGAAAAATTTAGCTTTATACCCCCCTGCTTAGCCAAGCTTGACTATTATGAAAACCAGGAAACAACCTGCAACATACTTCACAGAAAATATTCGGTCACCATTAACTGTGGGAGATGCCCTTGAATTCAAAAACCAAACTGAAGACGATGTTATTAATACTTTTATCAATCATCCTGCCACAGTATCAAGTTTGAAATGCCACATGATTAAAGCAGTCCTTGACAATGAAATCGAAGAAGATCCACTGAGAGAAATTAATGACCAAACAATACCAACAACCACTGTTTATAATAGAAAACCTATCGAAATTGAGCCAGGGAAAATCCTAAACATTAATAGTAATATGAGTGATGACCAACAAAAAAAACTTACTCAAGTTCTTAGGAAAAATAAAGAGGATTTTTCTTGGGACTTCTCAAATACGAAAGGGATTGACCCTCAGCTATGCATGCATCACATCTACACTGAAAAGGATGCAAAAACCATTCGACAACCTCAACGTAGATTAAAACCTCACCTAAAATACATTGTTAAAGAAGAACTTCAAAAACTGTTAGATGTCAATTTTATGCATCCTATATCTGACAATAAATGGGTTTCTCCATTAGTTGTGGTTCCCAAAAAGAATGGGAAATGGCGAATATGCATTGACTATAGAGAACTCAACAAGGCAACGCAAAAAGACCACTTTCCCATTCCATTTATTGATCAGGTCCTAGATACACTGGCAGGGAAGAATTTTTTCTCTTTCTTGGATGGCTTCAGTGGCTATAACCAAATGCAAATTACCCCTAAAGACCAGGATAAGACTACCTTTACCTGTCTGTGGGGAACATTCGCCTACAGGGTATTGCCTTTTGGATTGTGTAACACACTTGCCACATTCCAACAAGCCATACTTAGTATTTTCGCAGACTTGATAAATGAAGGATTGGAAGTATACATGGATGATTTCACACCCTATGGAGATGACTTTGAGCAAGCATTATAGACATTGGAAAAAGTTTTGGAATGGTGTATTGCTATCAGCCTATGTTTAAGTCACGAAAAGTGCCATATGATGATGACAGAAGGCTTGATCTTGGGTCATTACATTTCAGCAGCTGGAATTCAGGTAGATCTGGCAAAAATACAGGTAATTATCTTACTAGCTACTCCCTGCACTCAAACAGAGGTACATAGTTTTTTGGGATTTGCTGGATATTATCATAGATTTATCAAGAAATTTTCACAAATTTCTGCACCATTATATGCCTTAATAGGAAACAGTGATTTCATATGGACTGACAAATGTGACACTGCCTTTACAGATCTAAAACAACTAGTATCAACAGTACCAGTTCTACGAGGACCAAACTGGGATATACCATTCCAGATTTCATCAGATGCATCAGGCACAACCATTGGAGCAGTTATTGGCCAAGAAGAAGAAAAGAAACCCTACGCTATATATTACATTAGAAAAAACTTAGCCCCTGCTGAATTGAATTACACAGTATCAGAGAAGGAGTTTTTAGCTGTTATTTATGCTATTAGCAAATTCAGACACTATATAACAGGATACCTTGTGGTTTTGTATACTGATCACTTTGCTATTAAATATTTAGCTAAAAAACCTGTTACGAATGGAAGAGTGACACTATGGTTGATCCTTTTGCAGAAATTCAACATAACAATCAAAGATCGACCAGGAAAGGAAAATCTGGTAGTAGACTTCCTCTCACGTGTGCCAAAGATAGACGACTCGGCAATAATAAAAGACCAGTTCCCTAATGAGCACTTATTTGCTGTAACCATGAAAACACTGTGTTACACGAATGTCGCGAACTACCTAGCTGTGGGAAAATTACCCAAGCACCTGACGTCCAGTGAAAGAAAACTAATAGTACAACATAACACTCGGTTCTCTTGGATCGAAGGATATCTCTTTCATACAAGAGCCGATATGCATATTCGAAGGTGTGTCAGGGAAGACGAAATCTTCGAAATCCTGAAAGCTTGCCACAATGGGCCTTGCGGTGGAAATTTTGCAGACCGCAAGACTGGAAATAAAGTCTTACAGATGGGCTATTATTGGCCCACCATTTTTAAGGAAGCTAAGAAGTTTTTCCAGGCATGCAATAGCTGCTAAAGAATGGGCCGCCCTGGACAGTCTGAAAAGATGCCCCTGCACCCACAGTTAGTAATTGAACCTTTTGAATAATGGGCATTAGATTTCATTGGCCCAATAAACCCATCATATAATCAAAATACATATATAATGGTTGCAATAGAATATGTGACTAAATGGGTGGAGGCAAAAGAATTACCAAGAGCAACGGACGACTCAATAATCCACTTTCTTTTCCAAATTTTCACGCGATATGGCTTGCCTAGAGAAATAATCACGGATGGAGGGCCACAATTTTTAGGCCATAAGATTGTTGCAACATTAAAAAATCATCATATCATGCACAAAATCACATCTCCATACCACCCGCAGGCAAACGGCCAGGTAGAAAGTACCAATAAAGTACTCAAGGCAATACTAACAAAGACAGTCGCATCTCATAGATGTGACTGGGCTACTCGATTGCCAGAATCCCTGTGGGCATATCGCACGACATTGAGAAATACCACGGGATACTCCCCATATCAGCTAGTGTTTGGCAAAGAACCTATCTTCCCAATATAATTTGAAATTCATACATTGAGGATAGCTCAAGAAGTAGGCTTGGACTTGAATGAAGCAAAGATCAACAGGCTACATCAAATCAATGAATTGGATGAAATATGGCTATCAACTCTTCAACATACTGCACTAATCCAACAACAAAGAGTGAAATGGCATGATGCCCTCATCAAGAAGAAGATCTTCCATGAAGATGATTGGGCACTTTTGTATGATTCTAGGTTCCAGGATTTCCCGGGCAAACTCCAGACCAGATGATTAGGCCCCTATGAGATACAAGAGGTGCATGATAATGGCACCCTTACATTAGCCACCATTGATGGATCTGGCTACTCTTTTAAAGCGAACATACATCGAGTATGTATCTATCACAAACCGCTTACAAGGGAATAAATTTTCCTACAGATACGAGAAGATTCCACAATAAAAATTCTTGCAGAGGAGGGAAACCCTTCCACAACGCCAATCCAGTGAAGAAATTTACTTTTTCTTGAAACCTGTACATAAATTTTCCTTTCTGTTTGATTGGATTTGCTTGATAATAGATTGTACATTAGTTTTTTTTTTTCTTTCCTCTATTTTTCCTTTGTTGTTCCCTCTAAGGAACAAAAATGATTGTTTGTATTCTCTCTTGTTGTTCCTTATACGGAATAGCTATTGTTCCCTACAGGGAAAAATAATTTCTGCATGCATTTTGCTTTGTTGTTCCCTACAGGGAGCAACTGTTGTTCCTTATAGGGAACAACAATTTTTGTGTGTATTTCGCTTTGTTGTTCCCTACAGGGAACAACTGCTGTTCCCTACAAGGAACAACAATTTTCATGTGAATTTTGTTTCGATGTTCCCTACAGGGAACATCTGTTGTTCGCTCTAAGGAACATTAATTTTGGCGTGTGCTTTTTCTTGCTATTCCCTACAGGGAACAAAAATTTTTGTGTGTATCTTGCTTTGTTGTTCCTTACAGGGAACAACTGTTGTTCCCTATAAGGAACAACAATTTTTGCGTGTGTTTTCTCTTGTTGTTCCCTATAAGGAACAACACATTTTTTTGTGCATTTTTTTTGCTGTTCCCTACAGGGAACAACTGCTGTTCCCTTTAAGGAACAACACTTTTTGTGTGGGTTTTTATTTTTCTATTCCTTTCAAATAACAACACTTTGTGAATATTTTTGAGAACATCCTCTTTCTCTTCCTTGCATAATCATCCCTAGACCACCCTAGTTTCACTCTTTATGATCTTCTTAATGGCATGAAAGGTACAATATGTATTTAAAGAAAACAAATATGTAGGTCTAGTGGAACAAGAAAATACCATAAATATTATCATATTTAACCAGATTTCTTTGTGATGATCCAAAGAAGAAAAGGACATAGTTATCTATGTCACTTTACTGTCCTCATTTCCACTATAAATCAAATTGATTCATTATCTGTACCATGCTGGTTCCCCCTTGTCTGTATAACTCTCTCTATGTATTATCAATAAGATTATGGGTATATTTTTTATATTGATATGTAAAAATTCTTTCGCCATCCCTACTCTTAAGGAGTGATGAGCCACCCTCTATGTATAAAAAATAATAATAATAAATAAATAAATAAGTATATATATATATATATATATATATATATATATATATATATATATATATATATATATATATATATATTCACTAACAATTTTATGATTTTTTTCCACAAATGGAGGATAGGGAGTCTCATCACAAGCCAACCTACCATGATCATAAGGAAGGAGCAAAGTGGCATTCCCACTATGGCCACCACACCAGGGATATGATCCAATGGATGCATAAACAAATAAAGTCCTTGGAAATGGACATCATAAGACACTTCCCCAATTATACATAGAGGACCATGGTTCCCAAGGGTTAAAAAGCAACTCTGTCGAGGCTATGGACGCCTGCAGGCAACAAAAGCTCTGCTGATGGTATTGAAGCTTTAATTTACATCAATAACTATTATAATACCCTCTACTTATAATATTTTCTATGGAGAGATTATGGTCCTAACATACCTTGAACCTTTATGAATGAATATTTTTTTAATCAATCACAACAGTTTAAGTGGAATAACAGCACTAAAGTATTATTTCTTGTGCATGCTATCCCTTTTTATTTATCATATCACATCACGGAAGCCTATCACTTATTCATAATTCTCGGTACAAGCCTTGATTTCACCACTCCAATATCCTTTATGATCCTTTCATTAATAAGCGTACCTTTCCAATCCATCACCCTTGTACTTCTCCGCCAATGCCTTACCCTTTCATTCATTCGGTCGTAGGCGACCTGTTATTTCGAAGGGGGGCAAGGACCTCTAGTGTACTTATGAATGCGCTATCATTTTTTCATTAGATTTTTCAGAATGATATGACATTCCATGATCGTAGAGCATGTGGTATGATAACAACCCTCAATAATGGTATTTATATTTATAAAGTATCACTTGATAAATTTATCACAACCATTTGTTGTTCCATCACTCAGCTCTGTTCGTACCTGTGTTTTCCCTGCTACACTTATCGTTTGTAGAATTCCAGCACTATGGGAGGAAGAACAGTATGAAGAGAAATGCTAATACTGGCTATTTCTAATGTTGCTAGGGAAATTTTAGCTCAAGCCGGGTGGATAGCATACTTTACGATATTTCAACCACCCAACGAGGAAATTTCCATTGAATTATTATGAAATCTACAGAATGGAAAATCTATGGTAAGGGGCAGGAAAATCACTGTATTAGACACGGTGATAGCGGAAGTATCCGGGTTGCCGGTAGAAGGACCTGTGTGGGCTGGTAAGCGGTTGAAGCTGCAGGACGCTATCAAGGATTTCAGAGACGAAGGATAGGAGATGGTCAAAAAGGGAAAAGGCATTCGACAATCTTCTTTTGGAGAGCCATGGGGAGAACTAGCAAGAATCATCCAAAACTACATTATATGCGACGAGCACAAATACGTGGTAAGTCCACGTCAACTTAAACTCTTAACAGTTCTAAAACAAAAGTGCTTTGTTAATTTACCTGCATTATTGAATTCTTTACTGCATGACACCGCTGAAAGGCTAATATGGTCCCAACACATAGAAACCATAGTAAGCCACCATTTTCTGATCAGGATAATAGTCAGCTATAACCTCGCCCAAAAACAATCAAGCTGAGGTGATCTAATATTAGCTATTGAAGGAGGTTTAGCCCTGCCTGCACCTAACCCGATTTCGAAAAGGAAGAGGACTACCCTTTCAAGGAACATACCTCAAAAGCACAGACGATCCACAAGGTTGAGGTCAAGATTAGGAGTGGCTGAAAATCCTCAAGACAGTATCAACCAACCTATAGAGTTATCTAGCCCAGTAAGTGAACAATACATGCAGCTAGAGTCAAAAGGGAAGGATAACCCTGAATCAAACCATGAGGAAGAAACAGGGCATTCTGGAGATGAACAAAGAAACAAATTGGGACTTCCCTCAATACCAAGCATGAGTCCCCAAGGTGATTTGTTACACGATTTCGAATTTTCCCAAGTCCTGGCCAACATGAATGATTACATGCAGCCTGAAAGCCCGCTCAATCTTAATTTAGGAGCAACCTAATCTCCTGAGAATTTTGGTGATACCAGAAGTCTATCTCCCTTAAAATATGCAAGCCATGAAGAAGAAACCGATGTAGGGGCCATTCGGGAAGCAGAGAACCAATTCGGTGACACGCTTCCAATAGAAAATAGCTAGGTATGCCTAAGTATAGAAAACATAGGCCAAGGAGAAGAAGTAGAAACAGAGATGCTTCGGGAAGCCGATATTCAATCAGGAGACATGGTCCTCTTAGAACATAGCCAAGATGAGAAACTAGGCTCTTTAGAGGCAGAAACTATTAATGATATTGTCAGCAGAATAGTTCCTCCTCTGAAAAAGTATAGAGCCAAATTGAAAAAGCTTAGGAAAGAACAACAAAAGCTGCGCAAAACAATAAAAAGGCTCAGAAGAAAAATAAAGGAAATCATAGCGGGAAAGGTCCCGGAAAAAACCCTAGAGATAGCAAACGCAGCTATACAAACCGAATCACATGAAGGGAGGGCTACAGGGACTCAAACGGAGCCCATACCCACTCAACCAGTCATCATTAAAGAAGAAAAACATGCAATTTTCGTAGATATAGCTACTCAGACAGAGGATGTACCCTCTCATTGCATGGCTACTCAGATAGAGGCTTGGACCTCCCATAATAAAGAGACTCAGACAGAACACATCCTTTGTCATAGCATAAGCACTCAGCTAAGCATACAAGATAAAGACATCATGACACACAATGACCCCATTATTCTGAATCTTCAGAAAGAATTAGCACAGGCTCAGCTTGCGTTAGAACGGCGTGAACAATAAATTGTTCCGCAGCAAAGATATCAAGAGTTGCAGAGGTAGCTTTAGGAAATGAATGCGATAGAGAGCAAGACCTTCGATAGATACAGAAAAGAAAAAGAGAAAATAGAGAGAATAAAGCTCAGATTAGATAGGGTCATAGCTCGGACAGACACCATATGCTCATTATTTACAAACGTCTTGGCATGCAGGGCACCCACCACTAACTATGCCTTTTTTTTGTTAGAACGATACTTTTTGTTTAAAATTAAAGCCGTGAGAGCTGGAAAACCAATTGAATTAAAAACATTTTAATATTTTATAAATTGTTGCAAACAGCATGGTATAAAGGTTCAAAGGTTTCTTTGTGAATTTTACCTACACAATTTTGTATTAGCGGATGAGGTGGAAAAGAACCCCAACCCTTTTGTGGGAGATGTTTAATTCCAAGCCTTTATCTCATTTGCAGTAAATCAACTTAAATGGTTCAAAGCTCATAACGCCTTCCAAAGACAAGAGCATGGATTGGATCTTTGGGTAAGAAGTGAACCCAAGCACCCTTTGCAAATGCTTGCCAACCACAAGAGTCTGATGACAAGGGAACAGGTGATTAAAATTTTAGGGCCTATTCATAAAGAGATTGTACAAAACAGAGTATCATATTTTCAATCCATTCAAGAAGGCTCTCTGTGGTCTCTACTAGTAATGTGCAGGATAGGGAACCATTTAATTACAGAAATTTTAAAGAAGTTGAAGCCCGTTTGTCACCTATATCAACCTCAGTTTAAGAGAAGGACCCTATTGGTTACGATGTCAGTTTCGTAGCCCCATCATTTGGTATCCTCCTGAAGGTTACAAGGCCATCTATGAATTGCCTGAAGGAAAGGAAGGGCCCACTTTTTCACTCTTAGCTCAAAATCATGGTTTCAGACCAATTTTTGATGCCCCTTCTCCAGCCTACTCTTTAACTGCACTCCATAAAAATTGTTTTCTTTTCATGAGGACATGAAACAAGGTAAGCAGGGGAGTATGTTGAGATACGAAATGGGTATGTATTTACTATTAAGTTCATCATCGTTTTCCTTGATTCTTATCTTTTTCATATCTTAATGCGCTAATATATTGAGGAATTATGGTAAGAAATGAAGGAATTATTTGTAGTTACGATTTAGCTAACTTTTACCCTTCTTTATGTAGGAAAGCAATAAAAAGGAATGCTTGTTGTTTCCTGACATTGGAACAGTAGAATCTGACAAGCAAAGGAAGGAACGCATCGGTTGCAGAAAAGGCTGAGAGAAAATCAGAGGGATTAGTGTGGAAAAGGAAAGATGTCTTAAGTTAGAAATCGGTTGCGAATCCCTCAGGATCGGGAGATCCTGAGGGATTGAATTTACCATTTACTCTTTACCCCTTTCTGATTATAAAAGAAAGCGATTGTAGGAAGAAAGGGGAAGACTCTATTATTTTTCAAGTTGTAAGTTTAATTACAGACTTGCGTCCTTGGAGAACACGATTATAATGTAATGCTACTTAAGTTCGATGATTAATATATAATTGAAGTTGTTGTTCCCTCACATTATCTGAAGTAACTTAGCAGTGTTCGCTGGCGGCTAAGGGCCCGACCTCTGGTGGATTTAACTGATTTCTTGTGTTATATTTATGATTCATCTAGAGATTGGTTGGTTTGATAATTTCTTGTTCCCGTGAGTTTATTTTATTAGGTGTTCATTACTTTCTTGTATTGAGGTAGTGTATGTTCTGTTTATAATTTACATTGTTATCATTTTATTTGAGTCTTGTTCATTACAGCATGAATTATCTAGATAGTGCATTGCATTGATTTAATCATTTGTAAGAGTTTGATTATTGCTATTAGAATCTCAGAAGTGATATCATTCCTATCTTGATTTATTTATAGAGATTTAGTATATTTTAGATTGAATCAACTAAGTAGAGGTGAGTTATTGTTACTTTTCTCTCGGTTGATGATGTTGTTACTTGAATTGCTGTAAGATTTTATTTTAGTAGAGGATTGAGCTTTGATATTCCCTTTAATAATTTCAATTGGAGTTTATTATATGCTTCCATTTATTCTTTTTTCAAGATCTATACTACAATTTAGGAAACATTACTCTCTGAATTAATAGCAACCACATACTGTGTACACTCTTTAAATAAGAGGACTTGCTTGGATTGATGATTAATGTGGGATAATTAAGAGTTTTAAAAGGCACCTTTTATCAGCCAACAATCTTATGAAACTCAATTTCAAACACTATGACCTTGATTATGAAACTTTGTTTTTCAAGAAAGTTGGAAAAATATTTGTATACCTTGTGGTGTATGTATATTATCTCCTAATGATAGGGAAAAATGAGAATTACATTGCATTCATAAATAAATAATTGAGGAAAGTTTTTGAAATTAAAAATTTAGGATATGTTCACTACTATCTTGGTATTAAAGTAACCCAACATTCGAAGTTTATATTCCTCTCTCAGAAGAAGTACATTCGAGATTTGTTGAATAGGTTTGGCATGGTTGGGTGCAATCATTTGACTACTCCAATGGAAAAAAATTTAAATCTCATATCCATTGAAGGAAATGGATTTGTGGATGCAATGAAGTATAAACAACTCGTAGGAAGTCTCAACTACCTGACTACTACCAGACCAAACATTTCATTTGTTTGTTGGAATCCTTTCCAATTTTATGAAAAATCCTTGTGAGGGTCATTGGTCTACTGAAAAAAGAGTTCTAAAGTACCTGAACGGAACTCAAGACTTTGGACTCAAGTATACACAGGTGGATGAGTTCAGCTTGATTGGTACTCTGATTCAAATTTTGATGGAGATAAAGAAATTAGAGTATCTACTATAGGTTATGTTATGAGTCTTGAATCAGGAGTTGTCACGTAGAGGACATGAAAATAATCATATCCATCATATTCCAAAACTAAGGCAGAATATGTGGTAACAACTCAAGCAATGAAGGAAATTGTGTGCCTCACGGAAATTCTATAATATTTGCGGGAGAAACAAGTGCATTCAACTCTTCTTTTGATTGATAACACTTCTGCAATAAATTTTTCCAACACATAGTTCCATGATCAAACCAAGCACATTAATGCAAAGTATCATCTGATTCGTCTTCATGTCGAGGCCAAGACTATCCATTTACATCATTGTTCCACAAATGATCAAATTTCATACATATTCACTAAAGTGCTTGGAATAGAAATGTTTGAAAGATTCAGGATGATGATTGGACTCACCAACATCCATTCATATTAGGAGGGGGGCTGTTGACACCCAATATTTGGGATTATGAAATTCATGTATAAATATTTTAAATAGGAACATAAGGAAGCATTGGAATATGAAGAGACATTGGAAGATGAATCCCAATAGTCTCCCTCTCCTATGGAAACATAAAGCTTGAAAATGTGATTTGTTGGTTACATATAGGAGACATAAAGCTTGAATACAACATGAATCATTTTCCATGGCGATATGTTAGTCACATATAGAAATTTTTGAGAAAATAAAATAAGAAAATACCAATACTTTGTGCAGATTTGATAGATAAGGTTGAAATGAAATTAAAAATTGTTGTGGCTATGCATCTTATTGAACATAATAAGTGAAAAAATATTGCAAATGTTGGGATTTATATTAAAAATTTAAAAATAATTCCAAAGCACAAGTATGATGGCAATGACTATGAGAAAACAATCTCACTAATTAATTCCAAAATTATAGAAAACATTCTTCTTGTTTGAGTAGAGCACCGATTTTTCCCAAATATGACGGATTGCAAATTTGTCACATAATTGAGATCCATTTCTAGTTGGAATAATCAGTTCCAATACAATTTCAACAACACAAACAAAGATGCAATATGTGTTAGAAATCAAAGATTGCAATTTCGATGAGGATAATAGTAATAATAAGATTAGATTTATTTGAAAGTTTCAGTGATAGTAACTTATTTTCCACCTCTTATATGATTTACATGTATTGTTTTACAAATGTTGCAGATGTAATAGGTTCAAGTACATGAAATTTTTTTCCCAATTTATCTTTCAGTTTAAAAACAATTGTAAGAATACATATTTCTGCCCATTTCTAAAAAATATAGTTAAAAAACAAGAAAGAGTTATAACCCACAATTTTCCATATCAATTTTGCAACATTTACAAGGACTATTGACAACAAAAAGCGCATATAGTATCCCTTTGAAGCTATATGTGCAAAATGTAGTAGTCCAATCACAACTCCTTGAAAAATGGATGAAACTATAGCTTATTATGCCAATTGCAAGCAAAAGTATCCCTTTGTCTACTTCCATCGATTGAATTGTATGATATAGGCAGACAACAATACTACAACATATTGTATTCTTAGAGTCGTAGAACTAGAAAAAGTATTACCGGATCTACAAAAAGTTTCCTATCAACAATATTGTGCGAACAAATCAACTATGATTGATTTGTTTTTTAGTTTCCATATATATGGCACATTTACAGTAAACCAACAAAACTTATTATGTGCATACAATGACAATTTAATTTATTTGCATTGTTGAGCAATTTTTGTAAATATGCAATTAAGACTTCATATTTACTGTGAAACTAATTAACATTATGTATTTACTTTGTCTTTCATTAGTTAATAACATTGTATAAATACATACTCCAATTAAGTTGTTTGTTTAAGTTCCATGTTTTGTATTATGCTATTTACTTATATATTATATACTCCGACAGATCCATGTTTTTTTCCTTGGCACATGCAATAATGTGTAGAAAATCCACATAGATTCAAATTGATAATTGTAATATGCTAAAAAAATATACTTTAATATACTCTACCAATCGCAGAAACCAATTATTATCGTGAAATCACAAATGATAAAAGAGAAATAATTTCAATCACACATTACACAAATATTTCCTCAAAAAATGCTCAGCTAAAAAACCTTGCTATTTTTATATTTTATGTCAGAAAATATGAGAATATTATAATGCTTTTCTCCAACCATAGAAACCTCAGCACTATCTCTATCTATCTCACTGCTTCCTAGACAAGCCTTGGCCAATACTTAACCAATTTTTTTCCCTCCAGGATCCATATTTCCTTGCGCTATTTCCTTAGGTAATTAGCCCCTATTAATTAGGGAAATTCCCAATATGAATTGTGCAACACATCTAGGGACTTCCTCTAACTACAAGCTCCACATGTACAATTTGGATGATTATAAAACTGATAGTACACTTCCCTTGAACTCCAATCTCAACTAGGTCTTTCTCAAAACTGACATGCATGAATTATTTACGAGTGAATTATCAATTATCTAATTGATAACTAGTTGTGGTTCAAGTCCAAGTTCCACTCTTCGACCTCTCACTAATTCCTCCATTAGTTAGAACTAGTTAAACAGATTTTTAACTCAGATCAACTAAGTTAATTAATTACAAATCAAAATAAACTCAACCAGGGCTCCTATAATGTAGGCGACACTCTACATGACTCAAGTTAGACCCCCAAATCGAATTAACTAAACCAAATAAGTCATACTAACTTATTTAACTCATACAAGTTGTCTTGTGATGTGGAATTACAATTTTATTCTAATTTAATTCAAGTGAAAATTAAATTATAATATTTCTTGGTGCCATTTTCAACACCCTCTCAGCAAGAAAAGGATTATCTGATACCTTGATCCTGCCTCTATGGAACTTGAACTTTCCACCTGAAAATTTCTTTTTCAATATTTATGCATATTGTTCCTCTGTAGGAATGTACTCTAGAATCATGATTTGTCTCTACACATAATCTCTAAGATGGTGGTATCGGATGTCGATATGCTTGGACCTATCATGAAAAACTGGATTAACCGAGAGTTTGATGCAACTCTGGTTGTCACAGTAAATCATTGTAGGATTCATATGTTTACCAAATAACCCAACAAGGATCTTCCTCATCTAGATAGTCACACAAGTTGCTTGAATAGCATCCATGTACTCTGCTTCTGTTGAACTGAGTGCAACTAATCTTTGCTTCATGTTGTACCAAGAAACTATTGTTGACCCAATACTAAAGACTCTGCCTAATGTGATATTCATGTCGAATGGACTCCCTGCCCAATATACATCTGTGAAGCCTTGTAGCTTCACTCCCTCTATCTATTTGTACCAAAGACCAAACTGAGTGGTGCCTCTAAGGTATCTGAACACATGTTTGGATACCTTCCAATAAATCTTGGTTGGATTAACCATTGCTTGAATAAGTTGGTTAACCAAATAACACATGTCTAATCATGTGTTCACCAAGTCCATAAGTGAACCCACAAGCTGCCTGTAAATGGTAGCTTCCACCACTTCACCTAAATTAGCATAATTAGCATCTTCCTTCCTCTAATTTCCTACTATAGGAGTCTCCTTTGGTTTGATTCTGTCCATGTGAAACTTCTTCAGTATCTCATTGGCATACTTTCTGTGAAAGACAAACAATTCCCCATCTCTTTGCCAAATTTCCAAACCAAGGAAATAATGCAAGAGCCCCATCTCTTTCATCTCAAATTCTCTTTCCAAATCTTCTTTTCAAGAATTTATCATCTTCTCATCACCTGTTAGAATTAAATCATCGATATATATACTATAATGAATAATTTACCTTCAACCACAATATGGTAAAGGTTAGCATCTGCTTCACTTTTGGTGAAGCCCAACCCGATGAAATAGTTGTCAATCCTGGTGTACCAAGCACGGGGTGCTTGTTTCAATCCATACAACGCTCACTTAAGTTTGACACATGAAACTCTCTGTCGTAGTTATAAAATCCTTTTAGCTTCTCTATGTACACCTCTTCCTCAATAACTCAGTTAAGGAAGGTTGTCTTTACATCCATCTGATGTATTTTCCATCCCATCTATGTTGAAAGACCAAGAATATGTATGATTATAGAGTACCTTTATATTGGAGAAAAAGTCTCCTCGTAATATATTCCCTCCACTTGAGAGAAATCCTTGGCCACAAATTTGTCATTGTGTTTCTTGACACTCCCATGTATTGCTCACTTCACCTTGTAGATACACTTGGATCCTATAACTAACTTGTCCTCCGGTCTTGGGAAAAATTCCCATGCATGGTTCCTAATAATGGAGTCATACTCCTCTACCATGGCATCAAAACATACCATTTTTTTCACTTCTCCCTCAAATGAGGATGGATCAGTCTCTACACTCTTGCTCACAAGAGCCATGTAGCTACTGTACTGATCTGGGAACCTTCTCTACCTACATTGTGATGTGGGTGCTCCTACATTATCTCTAGCATCATGCATCAACCTTCTAGCCTCTCTGGTGTGCTCCTTCCATATTTGGATGCCTCTACATCAGTGGATACTTCCAATCTTTGCTCCTTTTCTTGTGGTTGCTCCACATTTTGAGGTTATTCTTTTGGAGCTAAAAGTTCCTCATCTACATGCATTTAAAGCTCCCTCTCAAGGGAAATTTGTATGGCCTTGCCTTCATTGAATTTCACATCTCTACGAACCACTTTCATCTTGTGAGATGGAAAGTACACCCAATAGTTCTGAGGTGTATCAGTGTACCCCACAAAATTTCCAAACTCAGTTGTTGGTTCTCGATTTTTTTGTGCATCCTTGGTAACATGACAGTGAATTGATGAACCAAAAATTCTAAATTGTTGCACATATGGCTTTTTACCGGAAAAGGCTTCCTCTCATGTACTCGTCTCAAGGATCCGATAAGGACTCCTATTCTGGACATACAAAGTTGTGTTGCATGCTTCTGCCCACAAGTGCAATGGTAGGCCCTGATCATGTAACATCGCATGTGCATCTCCCACAATGCTTGTGTTCTTCCTTTATGCAACCCAATTTTGTTTTTGGTTATGAGGTGCTATAAACTCCCGTTGAATTCCTTCTGATGAACATAAATTATTGAATTCATTCGACAAATATTCTCCATAATTGTCTCTCTTAAGAGCCTTCACTTTCATGTATGTTTATTTTTCAACAAGTGCTTTGAACTCACAAAATTTTGAGAATTTATGGTCTTCCTTCTGCATGAATAATATCCAACACTTGCATGAAAAATCATCTACAAAAATCACATAATATCAGTGCTTGATCATGGAGGATGTCGAGAAAGGTCCACACACATCTAAGTGAACTCTTTCAAGGATCACTTGCACTCAACTATCCTTATCATGAAAGGTGTATTTGGTGTACTTCCCCAATGTACACCCTTTGCATGTATCATGCTACTCAAGTGCATCCTTGGGAAGTCCTATAGAAATATCTTGCATGATCTTCAAATCTTCGTGGTGTAGTCGGCCTAATCTTCAATGCCATAAATCATCAATGTCTTGGCTCTCCACCTTCTTTGCTTTTATACTCAAGGAAACCAAATTTTCTACATCCAATTTATAGAGATTCTTTACCCAAACCCTAATCTTCTTCACCCGTGCCGTGTCTATGTGATGAAGAAAAATATTTCCTTTACTAAATAATATCACATTGTAGCCATGGTCTTCCAACATAGCAACTGAAACTAAGTTCTTCTTCAAACTAGGAACATACATGACATCTTTTAATGTAGAGGAGAACCAAACTCCCTATGAAAGGTAACAATACTAATTTCAGTTGCATTATTCCTCCCATCATCTCCCATCTCGATGTGCATTTGGAGGTCCTTATCCTCCAATTCGCTGAAGAACTATTTTTTTTCATTCATATGGAATTAGGCTCCACTATCCAGGTACCACACAGAACCCATCACCAATGACACCATGCATGTGATGAGAGTAAATTCCAACTCGAATTGTGAAGCAAGTGCTTCACCTGCCGCTCCTCCTGAGGGCTTATTTCTGACCTTCTTGTGTGGAAACTTCATGGCATAGTGTCCCATCTCATGGCAGTGAAAAAATTTAATCTTTAACAAGTCCTTCTTCTTACCTTCCTGACTAAAATCTGATTTGGAATGGGATTACTCCCCTTTCCCTTTCTTTTCCTTTCTAGCCAAGGCATAGTTCTCCTCATCATCATGCTTTCATGAGGATCCATCTGTGGTGTTCCGCCAAATTTATTCTTACACCAAGTTGGGCCAAAAACACTCCCACTCAGGTAACTTATCCCTCCTATTTACTGAATCCTGGTAGTTTTGCTAGCTCTTGCGAAGGCCTAAAAGTGTTAGGATCACCAGATCATCTTCGAAAACTATAACAATGAAACTTCCAAGCTCATCCCGACATTGGGTAAACTTGGTCAAGTACTTTGTTATTGTGTCGCCCTTCTCCATCTTGATTTTCCTGAGCTTTTCCTTCAGTGTAAACTTCTTGTGGTCACTGTTGTTCTAAAATAAATATGTTAAGGCCTTCCAAATTGCATATCAAGTTTCCTTTCCATGGTGGTTCGATACAATATGATCTCGAACTCCTTATAGTATAATTATTTTGGCCTTTTCTAAGCACTTCCTCCACTCTGATAGGTCTTGTGCATCAGCTAGAGTTGGTTTCGGGATGTCCTTTTCAATGAACTCCTTCAATCTGTTGTCTTCCAAGACTGCTTCCATCAGGTCTCTCTAGGCAATGTAGTTCGAGCTACCCTCAAGGGAATACTCAAGCCTCAGACCATAGAACACCATATTGATCTTGTTATTGTTCTTGTGAAGTGGAATTGCAATTTTATTCTAATTTAATTCAAGGGAAAATTAAATTAGAATATTTCTTAGTGCCATTTTCAACACAATGAATTTCTAAAAAATATTATGGCTACTGCTTTTGAAAACTAGGGAATGAAATTTTTTTTCACAACCATCTTAGAATAGTTGTAAAAGTATGTTGTTTCAGGAAAAAACAAGCAAGGATGGATGAATTTACACTTGGTTTATATCTAAATATCATTGGAAATATTTTGTGACCGAAATTTATCAGATCTAATAAGTTGTCCCAACTAAATAATTAGCATGAAATTAAATTGAATTTAATTTTTGTTGTATGCATTACTATCATAATATGCATTAACTTCTTCCAATGTATAAATTATTCTTATTTTTTGTGATTTTGTAATATTGTGGAAACATGCAAATGTTACTTGTGCTTTACTTCCGCAGTTGCTTTACCTGTGTAGATAGTTTATTTCTTAACGACCTTTTCCTTTACACATGTTTTACTCCATACAGTCATAAACTTCGTACATCCTTCTACCACATAAACACTTCCCCTTATGTACACATTTCCACCTTCACATCTACATAGGAATTCCTGCTTCTGCACACATATTTGATACATCTCCTCTCTGTACATGACTTCTTCCGAACATGCACTATTCTGCATAAATTTTTTTCGACGTTTGTCCTTGCTCGCATGCAGATTTAGGTTTTTTCCTTGGCACACGCAACAATGAATTTCTAGAAAATAATATAGATACCAATTTCAAAAACTAGGGAATGAATTTCTTTTTCATAACCATCATAGAATGGATATCGAAGGATGTTGTGTTAGTGAAATACAAGAAAGGATTGTTGACTTTAAACTTGGTTTATATATAGATAGCATCAGAAATATTTTGTGACCAGAATTTATGAAGTCTAATAAGTTGTTCCAAATAAATAATTAGCCTGAATTTATATTGAATTTACTTTGTGTTGTATGCATTTCAGTCATAATATGCATTAACTTCTTCCAATGTATAAAATATTCCAATTTTTTCATGCTTTTTCAATATTCCAGAAATAGGAAAATTATACTCGCGCTTTACTTTCGTAGATGCTTTACTTGTGCAGATAATTTATTTTTGCATGGCCTTTTCCTTTGCACATGATTTTCCTCTGTATAGTCATAAATTCCATACATCCTTCTATCGCAAAACACTTCCCCTTCCGCACTTCCCCTTCCGTACACATATCCACCTTTGTAGTTGCGTAGGAATTCCCACTTTCGCACACTTATTTGATACATGTCTACTTTGTACATGAATTCTTTAGTGCAGGCACTATTCCGCACAAATGATTTCAAGCATTTATCCTTTCTCGCATGCTTTCATACTCAATGTTATCAATTTTTTCTATGCCACTTGTTTTCATTACAAATATTTAGCCGTATAATATTTAACACACTATGCTTAGTGCTCTATGTGAATTACGACAATTTTTATGATAACAAATATTTCGTGGAATAATATTTAAAGTTCTATGCTTAGTGCTTGATGTGAATTATGTTTAGTTTTGTATGTTTTTCATCCTTATGATAGGTTTCTTTTTCCATGTTTTTAGATGCATGGAGTCTATAAAAAAAATTGGTAGCTAGTGCATTATCTTATGTTGTGCTTTCATTTACAATGTAATTTATTGCATTGTCTTATTGTTTTATAAAAATTCAAAATATTACGATTAGTGAAACAAAATTAAAAATAGGGGGTAAGATAGCTAAGGAGGAGAGAAGATGGACATATCACATATGGCTAGGGTTTCAACTTTCTGCGGTAGTTTAAAGTTCGTCGCTGCCAAGGGTTATGACCTTGCTTCAGGGATGAAGAATGTAAACTTTGAAATGAGAACTATAAACTAAAAATTGGAACTCTAGCCAAAAAACATGAAAAAAAACCCAAAAATGAAGTGTATATTCCATAATGAGGTTTTATTTTTTTCGGGTTAATTTGCAACATTTTTTAAAAATGGAAGTAAAACCAATTTTCTTGTGCCAAATAAATGGAAAAAACACACTAATGTTGTTGCTAGAATACGATTTTTATTTTCTGAGTACAATTTCAACATTTTTTTAGTAATAACGTTAAATATAAAATAATGGGATTTTAAACACATTAAAATTCCAACAATTCTTATCCATGTCGTTTAAGATATAATATCATGACACTAAAAATACCTAAAATTCTAATTGTTTTCAACCATAATGTTAAAGATAAAAAAATATTTCACAACTTTTCACCCATAGAATTAAAAAACATTAAGTTTTAAAAATATTTCAGCTATGATATTATGAACAAATTATATAACTAAAATAACCAAATGAAACATAAATTATTTCTTTAAGTTATTGTTGCATTATGAACATTTTAAACAAATAAATTCATCATAATTAAAACATATAATCCAACAAACATAAAAATGACTCATAACTTCATGTAATATCATATGGAAGTTAAAATATCATTTTCATTGCTCAATGAAAACATCATTTATATAAATTATCTTACACATTTATTCAAAAGCACTCAAATTTTCTTTCATACCATCATAATTCACGTCTTCTAATGAATAGCTGGATGTAGATGAGGATGTTCCATATTATTCTATGTCATCAACTAGTGCCCCATCTCAGTAAACATGCATGCCCACCATTTGAGGTTTCAAAAGTATTCTAGATCTACGATTGGGTTCAACCGACTAACATCTCAACATTGTTTCTTCTGGTAGCAACCTCTTCAGAATCTCTATCGTCTTGGAGAAAATACTTCCTCTCTTTGTTAAATTGAATTCATAAACAAGTATGTCAACTTACTCCAATTTTAAGAGGTATGTGCAGTGACGATTTATATTTGTACCCTTTCTTTTTCTCTTTCCACCAATTTTTTATCAACTACCATCTCTATCTTTTACACACCATTGAATGGGTGTGTGTATGTGGCATACCAATGTACTTCAACACCTGTAACATCTTTATTTTCTGTAATGACCTTTATAACCTTGGTAACCCAAAATGGATAGCCATGTGCATCTTCATTTGCTAACATTGTGATCATGCAGCCCTCCTTAATATCCTGTACTAAACCCCTGTAAAGGTCTTCCACGGCTTCGCATTATGCATGAGATATTCTAAAACCATTATACATTTCTCTTACCTCCACCTATGTAGAATTAATAATACCTTGAGATTTTTGTTGTTCAACAATGTTTGTTTCCTCATGTTCATTTGACACATTTTGTGGAAAAATAAATGGAGTCTTCAAAAGCATATCTTCATTTTCTGATCTTGAAAGGATATCACTGTGATCATTGAAAAAGGACTCCCACCAAATTGAATCAGCAACATCAAAGTACTCATATGTATATCTAATAGATTTTTTAATTTCTGCAAAGAATTCAGAATAATCGATATCTCTCTTATTCCTTTGTGCATTATGAAATCCAACAACTAATTGTAATAAAAATATATTTGATGCAAATATTGGATGATCTGGAATGAACTTCAAAAATGCCAAACCCAATGACGATGCCCATTTTGCAATATTTGAATACTTCTTACCCCATATAAGTGTTTTCCCGTCAAATTTTTTTTATATGAAATTGATGTTGGAAGATAATGTCATTAAGTTTTTCAATGAATTTCTCCTCACCATGCAATCCTATAATAAACCTTCACATGTCAACAATTTATTCTAACACGTGAAAAATAGGCTCCGACATATATGATTTTTTAATACATTCAATTAATGTTGGCAAGCTCCCAACATCCTTCCTCCTACATGTTACTGAAAAAAAAATGAACATCTGATCAATATGGTTGTGAGTGTTCCCAACAAGAAGGAAACCAACCTATACCTTATGAAAAATTCTCAATTCAACAAGCATGTTTAGATATCCAAAAACAATCTGATTTTTTTTTTCACGACAAGTTTTGTAAAATTGTTTATACAAAACCTCAGGAATATTACCAAACCAATGACAAAGCACATCATGAATTATGGTTATTTTTAGATTTCCATCATTATGAATAATTGGAGTTGTGAAGTAAACTGTTGGCGACATTTTCCCATTGAAGACCATACAACCGATCAAGTGAAACTGGATAAAATTTTCCTCCTGCAAATTTTTTGGTGTGCGAACAAAATGTGGTAGAAGTGTTTTCTTCTGGTCCATACCATCAATTATCAAACCCAAATACCTATTTGGATTATCATAACACTTATTTCGATGCTTGTACAATTTTTCCTTTCACTTGTTTTTTTTTCGTGATGCTCTTGAAGTGCTTTGACAATGGAATCTACACATAACATAAAATAAACCTATTAATAAATACATTTTCATAGTTGATAACTATAAAATTTAAAAGAATAATGTTATTAATTCTTACCTCTTTATGCCCCTTGACATTTATCCATTTTTTTTAATTTTAGAGAAGCACATGTACTGAAAACCGCCATCCTTGTCTTCTTAGGAATACGAACATTGTTGAATTCTCTCCTCCATATTTGCACTAAATATTGATATGTAATAAAATGACCATTTCCTTCAACACCTTCTTCATATTCCTTGTATAAGCTATAGATTTATCATCTTGCGAAATTATCTGGAATATGTATTGTATCTCTACTTGGAAAAAACTCTCCATGTTTTGAAAAGAAGTATTGCATCCATGACATTGCAGTGTTTGCTAATGGCCTAAACTCTCGTTTATGACAAACTTCTGAATAATATGTAATATCTTTTTCCAAATTATCTTGGATTCTTGATAGACGGACATTACCAATTGAATCAAACATTTTGAAATCCTTTCTATAGAGTAATAAAGACCCAATATGATAATCATAACATGTCAGTGTAGATTGCATGTACCCCACTAAATATGAATTTTGCATGCTTTTTTTCATTGACAAATAGCTCTTCCTTTTCTCCAAAGAAAACTTGAAATCCATATGTTTCAAGCAATCCTTTTTACAACAATCACTTGAAATGAGATCAGTGATAGAACTTATTCTTGTGAGATATTCTACCTTACCCCTTGTATAACTAGAACATATTAGATTGATACGAAAAGGTATACTCCTGCTCCTAGATACAATATTTCATCATTATCTGAACAAGAATTTCCATAATCATTAGGAGGAATACTATTCTTACTATGATCAAAATACTATTCTTACTATGATAATTTTGAACATAGTTAGGAAATTCACCACCATCATTGTTTGAAAAAATTTCATTACCATCTTCAACGGATGGAAAATTTTCAATACCATCATTTGTGGTTTTGAAATAATGACTTGGAGGATATTCTTCACCAACTTGATCTTTCCCTTCATCATTGTTTCTCTCATAGTCCATAGGATTAGGACAAAGTGGAAATTGCGACTCTCGATTTGTTGGAAATTATTCATCCTGGCCTTCGTCATTGCTTCTCTCATAGTCCATAGGATTAGGACTAAGTGGAAATTGCGACTCTCGATTTTTTGTAAATTCTTCATCCCGCCTTTCTTCATTGTTGCTCTCAAAGTCCATAGGATTAGGACTAAGTGGAAATTGTGACTCTCTATTTATTGGAAATTCCTCATCCTGGCCTTCGTCACTGTTGCTCTCATAGTCCATAAGGTTAGGAATAAGTGGAAACTGTGACTCTTTATTTACTGAAAATTCTTCATCATTACATTCATCACTATTTCTCTCATAGTCCTTAGGATTAGGACTAAGGGGAAAATGTGCCTCTCTATCCACTGAAAATTATCCATCCTGCCATTCATTACTATTTCTCTCATAGTCCTTAGGATTAGGACTAAGTGGAAAATGTGACTCTCTATTCACTAAAAATTCTTCATCCTGCCATTCGTCACTATTGCTCTCATATTCCTTAGGATTAAGAATAAGTGGAAAATGTGACTCTCTATTCACTGAAAGTTGTTCATCCTTCCATTCATGACTATTTCTCTCAAGTTCCTTAGGATTGGTACTAAGTGGAAATTGTGAGTCTCTATTTTTGGAAATTATCCATCCTCACCTTCATCATTGTTGCGCTCATAGTCCATAGGATTAGGACTAAGTGGAAAATTTGACTCCTTATTTATTTGAAATTCTTCATCCAGACATTTGTCACTACTGCTCTCATAGTCCTTAAGATTAGGACTAAGTGGAAAATTTGACTCTATATTCATAGTGAAATAATTTTCGTTATATTCATTAATATGAATAGAGTTGTTACACGAAGAAGATATTGATGCTTCATAAAAAGAAACTTCAGTATCAGAAGAATCCATAACATTCAAATAGAATATGTTGAATGATGCAAATGATCTCTCTCCCAATCATAATATATAGTTGAAAGAATGAATTTTTCCCTCCAAAATTTCCCTCTAAAAATTTTCACCGAAATTTTTCCCTCCAAAATTTTCGTTTGAAGCATTTCTCTCCAAATTTTACTTCTACGATTTATTTCAAAATTTTCTACTAAAATATTCTCTTGAATATTGACCCTAATTTCGATTCAAATTTCCTGTGAAGTTTCTTTTAATAATTTTTTCCAAATTAAAATAAATCTTACTTAAATTATATAACATTTACTTGATTATAGATTTTTTCTTTTAATGTTTATTAAATTTTTATCCCACATGTAACAAAAATTAGTGTATCATCAAAATATCAAAATATATATTGATTTATTTATAATTTTGTTTTTAATACCACATTTACCCCACTGTAAAGCAATTCTGTAATTTCTACTATATAAGAACTTTCATTGTCACTATTCCTCACATCACATCAAGGTTTCTCGAGGTTATGTTTAAAATCTTGGAGCGATTTTCTGGAGCAGCAACATTGTCAACGAAAAAACAGTCAATGCAAGATTCTTGCATTTGAAAGGTTAGTTTCTCTTCTACTTCGACCATTCAACAAGGAATTTGAAGAAACTAATTTTTTGGATGCCAACAAATCAATTTTTATTTTGATTTATTTTGTTTTCTTTGGTAACAACTTAATTTATTATTACAAAAATTAGTAAATTGTTAAAATAAAGTAGATTCAAGTTCAAATCCAACTGATGATTTAAACCCCTATAATTTTACAAGAAGTTACCTTTCAACTATGTTGGTAGGCTCATCCATAATACCACAGAAAACTTATTCGAATAATTTTATTCTAAAAAAAAAAAAAATTAGCATGGGCTAGGGGGGTGCGCCCGCCCATGGGCGTGCCTAGGGTTCGGCCCCTGGCCATGTGGCCCGGGTGGGCGTGCCCGTCGGCTTCCCCTGCCTTCCAAGGGGGCCAGTGGGGCCACCTGCCCGGGCCACAGCGGGCATGCACTCACAGCACAACGGCCACAGGCGGTCACGCCCAAGAGCGAGCGTCTACCCGTGGGCATGCCCACATGCAGGAAAGTGGACACAACTGTCATGTTGCAAGTGGGTGCCCGCTCGAGCTCCATGGCGTTGTGGGGCTCAGGCAGGTGTCCACCCATGGGTGTGCCCACCCAAGGCACAAATCGACCTCCTTGCCTGGCAGGGGGGAAATTCACATAATCATCCCCCCTTCTGTATGTGTGGGCGCGACCACCAATCCCTTGGCAACGGGGAGGTCGAGGAGAAAATGTATAAAAAAAAATTTATTTTTTAAGGAAATGGTTTTCTATTTTGGTATTTTTGATGAACCTAAAAGCACACTTGACCTGGGGGGTGATGTACATGTTTCTAGCGTTTTTTAGTTTTAAATTTATTTTTTTCTTTTTAACGTAAGATATTGGTTTGTTTGTGATTTAATTATTTATATATAGATATATATGTTTGCAGTAAAATGGCATCAAGGAATATTTTTGTCAATCTTTCTGGACCAAAGTCAACAATTGCATCATCTAGAGCTGGAGGTGGGCCCTCAAAAAATATTTTTGAACGAACTTGCAAATGTAGGAGATGCCTCCCCAAAAGAAAAGAAGTTGGTTTCATAATAGAAGAAATAAAAAATGAATCACACAAAATATGCATGGTATATTGTGAAACATAGAGAAGGCGAAAGTCTGCAATTATATCTATATGCTAGTAATAATTTCGATGCTACAAGTTATGAGATGGTGGGAAAAGTACTAGACCTATATATTAGGCCGAATAATCAAAATTTGTATATACTTTCAAAACTGCCCACGTCATATGATAAGATTAGATATCATTTTACATTGGCGATGTATAACACGGGGGAATATTCTTCAAGGACATGCAAACAAATCGTAAATGGTATTGGACAGAAGGTTGTAAGTATTTTTATTTTTATTTATGTGCTTTTTGTTATTCTAACTGTATCATTATATTTTTAATAACTTAGTATTTACATATTATATTTTGTTTGACAAGATTTCGCTAAGGGTATTTCCATTATTTTGGGGAAAATATATTTTATAGAGTGATATATTATGAATGTTATTGGCATTTTCCATGAACATGAAGAAGAAGATAGGGTAAAGAAGCAAAAAAAGGTACGCCATGATGCTACAAGACTATATAAAAGGGATCAATCTAGTAAATCTAGACATGTTACTTTTGAAGAGGAGTAACTTTAAGCTAAAGATGAAGATGAAGAATATGTTTCCATTACTAAGGATCATATTAGAACTGATGTTAGAAAGGATACGAGCCATAAAAGAGAAAAAACGAAAATGCCAAGAATGTATCCCTTCTAGTTGATGATGAGGAGACTGCTTCTTTTGAAGAAAATATGATAAACAATAGGAAGAAGAAACTAAAAGTTTCTCATTCTGAAAAAATCATGGACAATAATGTAGTTCCTTGAAAACTCAAAAGGAAGCAGGTAAATCATTACACCATGAGCTAATTTAGAGGGTGGTGTTAATAAAACAAAAGAAAATGTCATTTGACATCATTTGATGAAGACAAATTTACTTGAGGACGGTCGGTCATTTCAACTTAATGTCAGTCAAATCTACAAGCCAGATGAAGGATAATTCAAATATCAAATTAGAAAGCCACACCACTTGCATGTTCACAACTTGAAAACATTGATGAGGTACAACCCATATTCACATGTGGTTGATTATGTTATTCTTGTTTATCCAATTCATATTCCTAACAAAGAAACATTTGACAAGTCAAAATGTTTTGAATACAAATATTACGTACTTGGGGGCAACCATTATGTAGAAGATCAAAGGAAATTGATCGATGAATATCCCAATGAACCGCATTTTGAAACAATAAAATGTATCATTTATGTTGGTTTAAAAAATACAGAAGCAAAGTTATTGGCATGGGATCATAATATAGACAATGAGTATAGGATTTCTATGACTTTCATCCAAAGGGTTAGATTTATTCATAATGAATTTTAAGAAAAATGTGGTGGGAATAAGACAAAGGTTGATCATGCCTTTCGGAAGGAATGTTGTATGGAAGTAGGTTATCAAATTGAGGAAAAAATGAACTCAATATGTGGCAAAGTAAATTTTAAATATTCAGAGGTATGGATAAAATTTTCTAGTTGGAATTTAGAATTGGAGAGATATGGGAATTAATTAATGAGATTTTTAGAAGTGCGAGAACGTTGGCATAAAAATTCAGAAGGTTAAAAATTCTAAACCATTGATATGTACCAGCAGTAAATTAGGTCCTGAAATGAAGCTCCTTCCAAAATATATGAATATCACACCTTGGAGATAAATGCAAGGAGTGAAGGATGAAAAACTTGTCAAAACAATATTATCTCATGTAAATTCAGGGAATTATCATTCGACGAAATGTTTGAGGATTTTCTAAAGTAAGTTTGTTATTGAGAAGAGGAATTCAGAATCTCCACAATATCCATTTTTAAGTCTACGTTTCGAGTCTAACCAAGACTCATCATCAGGACAAATCCTGGCAAGAAGAGAGGAGGATTGGCGAGATAAATACAAGCAGGAGTGAATGGGGAGAAGATGAGAAAGAGCGGACCAGAAAATACCATGGGAAATTTTTGGCTTATTAAAGTTTATTAAAATTATTTTTGTTTAAATTAATTATGCTACCATTAACTTATTTAATTAATTATATTAATTAAATTGCCAAGGTTGATAATTAAATATTTTTTAATTAATTTTTATTAATATTAATAATGAGTTTTGATAATAAATAATATATGTGCCTAATATTACAATTTTTTTTTAAAATCTTTTTATTATAAATTTATGTATAATATTAAACAAAATTTTTGATGAGAAATATAAATTAATGATCAAAATAAAATATTATTAAAAGTTCAAATGTTAAAATTGTTAAAATTTTATTTTATTAATATTGTTAGAATTAATTATAATGTTATTTGTTATAGTAAATTAATACTAAAAATAAAAGTTACATGTTTTAAAATTAGTTAAATAGAATAGGATTAATGCAAGGGTTAAATTAATGGTTAGTATTATAAATTATGATTAATTGTTGAAAATGTTTATAATTAATATTAATATTATTAATATTAATTATAATATTAATTAGTACTAGTGAACTATTACTAATAATATTTAATTAATACTAATAATAAAGGTCACACATTTATATTGAAATTCTTAGGATTAATGTGAGGGATCATTTTAGGGGATTTATATAATTAACAATAAGGGGGGCTAAAGGAGGGGGTTGTTACAAGTTAAAGTGCAAAAGGAAACTAGGAGAGATGGAGGGGTGACAGAGAGAATTCAGAGGGGGATATAATGAATAGAGAGGGGAGGGCGGGGGGAGGGGGGTGGGGTGGTGCAAGAGGAGGGGAGAATGAAGGCTTTATGCAGATGTCTAGGGACCTAAAAGAGGGAGAGAGCGAGGTGAAATGGGGTTGAACTAGAGAAATGTGATAGGGGGGAGGGTTGAAAGAGGAAATGAGAGCCAAGAGATGGGAAATCTTATGTGTATGGAAACACGGGAACCCAATTTTTGCTAACATCCAAACCATCGTCCCTGTTGAGGTTTTTGGGGTGTTTTATCATTTCCAACGCCTCACGAATTTTTCTTTTGAAATGGTGTTTTTCATTAGCAATCACCTTGGCATATTCAAGGCAGATATGGTGACATGTCTTATTAGAATGCTCAGCTACAACCGAGGTTCAAGTACTCCCATTTCTGATGTTGGAACCATTCTTTTTAAACCTGATTTTTAAATACCTACCTATTTCCCCAATATAGCATTCTCCATAGGAACAATTAATTTTTCACACCCGCTTTTGTTGGAGGAGATCAGGGTTGTCTTTGATAGATTTCATTCTTTGTCTGATTGTCATAAGAGGCTTGAAAGAGGTTCTTATATATTTTTTGGCGAGAATCTTGGCCAACTTGTCCGTGACTCCCTGAATGTAAGGGAGGTATGGTTTAGCGCCGAGGGAATCATCTGGAGGGTTCCTTATATTCTTGTTATTGGATTTGGTTCTTTGAATGGCTTTGATGATGTCTTTGTTTTTATATCTCACATTTATGAATGCCTTTCTTAAATATTCAATTTTTTCTTCGACGTGATTGTCATCAGAAATCCTGAAAGCTCGAGTGAAAAGGGTCATAAGTACTCCCATATTCTGGGTGGGATGGTGGTGTGAACTTGCGTGAAGCTAACTATCAGTGTGCACCTTCTTTCTGAACACTTTGTGTCCAATGGAACCATATCTATTTCTGATGAGGAGGATATCCTAGAATGGAATACAATGGTTATCTTCATCCTCCAGAGTAATTTGAATGTCCTTGGATATGTTATTAAGATGGTTTTGGAACCTTTTAAGCTCTTCATCCCCATGAGGCCAATAGACAATGGTGTCATCCACGAATCTAATCCAAAATTTTGGTTTTAATGGGTTCGATTCCAAGGCTTTATTTTCAAATCTTTACATGAGGAGATCAGCGACTATGGGGGATAAAGGTGATCCCATAGCTACCCCTGATGTTTGTTCGAGAATCTCCCCTTGGAATATGAATAAAGTGGAGCATAGACATATTTCAGCGAGCTTTGCAGTCTGGGGATCTGCGACTTCTTTAAAGACCTCAACAGCTTCATCTAAGGGGATTTTTGTAAAGAGTTGGACCACATCAAAGCTAACTATTTTTTCACCAGGTTCAAGACTAGCATTTTTTATGAAATCCACGTAATGCTTGGAGTCTTTGATGAAAGAGTTGGTTTTTCCAACTAGAGGTGCCAAGGTGTTAGCCACAAATTTGGCTAATTCATAAGTAGGAGCCCTAATAGTGTTTACAACGGGCCTCAGGGGGGCACGAACTTAGTGAATCTTAGGAGCACCATAGATACGAGAAGTGATTTCACTATCCGGAGATAGGTGTTTCTTCAGTGTTTCATCAAGATTAGATTCCTTAATAGCTTTTTTTACAATTTTTATAATATTACAGGTAATAGGGTTTACTTTGAGTTTTTTATAGCTACCCCTGTTATAGAGGTGGTGTCTCATTTTATTAATGTATTCTTCTTTCTCCATAACCACTATTTCCCCTCCTTTATTAGCTTTAAGGATGACAATGCTATAATTTTTCCTTGGGCTTTTAATGGCCTTTATTTTTCTTTATTCAAATTTCTTTTAGGTGGTCTTGCTTTTCTAAGGACAATGGCACATTCCTGCCTTATTATCTCTTTATATTATTCTTCTAATGTCTTAGTTGCATTTTCGAGGTTACATATGATCTCTTCTTTTGGAATCCGACTCAGGACTATGGAAAAATTGGGCCCTTTGCCTAGAACCTCTGCCTCTTCCTTATTCAAATTGTACGAATAGATGTTAATGACATTTTTATTTATGTTTATTGAATCATGCATATTCATTTTATTCTTGTTAGGAATGCATGAATGTTGAATAGGAATCTGCAACCTTGGCATGCTATTAACCAGTTGTTCTAGGTTTGTTTCATATGTTGTGTTGGATAAACATTCCATTGTCGTTGGAATCTGCGTTTTCGATGATGTTGTTCTGCTTTGTAGAGAACCACAGAACAATGTCCGTCTTCTTTTTGTAGAGTACCACCGTTATCTTTTCATGGAGTTCCTCCGCTACTGCTTTCACCACTCACAAGATACGCAGAAACACGCAGTCTGGTTTCATGTGTATTGAACGCATGAGGGCTACTGTTTAAGTGAGAATCAATTCCGGGTTTCCTGCTTTCTGCGTCCACATCTACCATACTGGTAATGGGCTTCAGAGTGTGAGAGAAGTTGGGGAAATCGATAGTGACCCTGGGGGCAACGTCTGTGTTGTACACTCGACAATCCTGCATATCACATGGTTTGATGTGCAGGGCGATTTTGGAGATGGCCAACGAGGTTTGCGTGATGATGCCGACTATGGAAGCATTACGGTATGGAGTTGTGGAGAGAGGCAGAGGGGGTGTGATATCTGGTAAACTTGATAAATGGTGTGACGGGGTTCAAAGAGCTTCAATTGTTCTCTAGTTGATGAATTCACAATGCCATTCGAGCTCCTTATTTTAGATTGTAATTTAATTAGCTTTCTTTCTTGTCTAATCACATTTGTGATACCTTCTTTGTTTGTTTTAAGCACTACAGATGCATCAATGATAGTCCACAGATATTCCCGAATGCTTGCAGTGATTTTAAGATGATTTTTATAAGCTATTGTTGCCAGGCGGTGCAAAGAATACTTGGTTCTTCGAATTTCATGTCGGATTAGGTATTTACTGAGTCATTGAAACGCTCTGCAAGTGTGTTGGATGTGTAATCTGTGTTTGACATAGGCGAAGGATGGTGTAAGGTCAAGATCATTGCAAAAAAGATATAAGAACATATTTCAAGCTTCTTATGAAAATCAAACAAAGAATGAAATTTGTCAAAGACAACCCTGATCTCCTCCAACAAAAGGGGGTGTACAATATTAATTTCTCCTGTGGAGAATGGTATATTGGGGAAACAGACAGGTTTTTTAAAATTAGGTTTAAAGAACACGGTGTTGGCATCAGAAATGGGAGAAATCGAACCTCGACTCTTGCTGAGCATTCTAATAAGACCTGTCACCATATCTGTCTTGAAGATGCCAAGGTTATTGCTAATGAAAAACACCATTTCAAAATAAAAATCCGTGAGGCGTTGTAAACCATAAAACACCCAAAAACATCAACAGAGATGGTGGTTTGCAGGTAAGCAGAAATTTGGTTTCCCTTATTTCCACACACATAAGGTTTCTCATCCCTTGGCTCTCTTGTCCGCTTCCAACCCTCCCCTCGTCACGTTGCTCTAGGTCAACCCCATTGCACCTCCCTCTCTCCCCCTTTTAGGTCCCTAGACATCCTAGACATTTGCATAAAGCCTTCATTCTGCCCCCCTCCTGCCCCTCCACCCCCACCTTTTCATTATATCCTCCTCTGAATTCTCTTTATCACCCCTCCATCTCTCATGCTTTCCTTCTGCACTTTCACTTGTATAAACCCCCTCCTTTAGCCCCCCATATTGTTAATTATATAAATCCCCTAAAATTATTCCTCACATTAATCCTAAGCATTTCAATATAAATATGTGACCTTTATTATCAATATTAATTAAATATTATTAGTAATAGTTCACTAGTACTAATTAATATTATAATTAATATTAACAATATTAATATTAATTATAAACTTTTTCAACAATTAATCATAATTTATAATATTAAGCATTAATTTAACCCTTGCATTAATCCTATTCTATTTAACTAATTTTAAAACATGTAACATTTATTTTTAGTATTAATTTACTATTACTAAATAACATTATAATTAATTCTAACAATATTAATAAAAATAAAATTTTAACAATTTTAACATTTTAACTTTTAATAATATTTTATATTAATCGTTAATTTATATTTTTCATCAAAAGTTTTGTTTAATATTATACATAAATTTATAATAAAAAGATTTTAAATAAAAATAAATAAATAAATAAATAAAAATTGTAATATTAGGCACATATATTATTTATTATCAAACCTCATTATTAATTTTAATAAAAATTAATTAAAAATTATTTAATTATCAAAATTGGCAGTTTAATTAATGTAATTAATTAAATAAATTAATGGTAGCATAATTAATTTAAATAAAAATAATTTTAATAAAATTTAATAAGCTAAAAATTTCCCATGGAATTTTCTGGTTGGCTCTTTCTCATCTTCTCCCCATTCACTCCTGCTTGTATTTATCTCGTCGATCCTCCTCTCTTCTTGGCAAGATTTGTCCTGATGATGACTCTTGGTTAGACTCAAAACGTAGACTTAAAAATGGATACTGTGGAGATTCTGAATTCCTCTTCTCAAAACTCACACCACAGAAACCTTGAAACTAAGTTTATTATTTTTACTTATTTCTAGATTATAAATTACTGTTAAATATAATATATTTTTGTTGGTAGTATTTTTTATACATATCATTATATTAACATTTTTTACTTTATTTATTCATTCAAAGGATTTATATGAGAATACAATAACAAATGGTTAAATTTTTGAATGAAGATAGTTTGGATGATGTTGTACACAACTACCAAGATTCAAGTTCTACATTAATGCTAAAATATTTTTATCTTGCATTTGAAAAGGTATATTGATTTATACATTCATTTCTATTCATATGTATATTATTTTTATTTTATAACTTATACATATATTTGTTTATTTCATTAAAAACTAGGAAGGATGCAAATGGAGCATTGGATAGTTTCAGAAGATTTATTGAAAAAAATAAAATGGAAAGGATGAGAAAGAAATGTCATAGTTATGTTGAACTTAATCCCAGTTTTAGTCATTTCATTTGGAATAGGTTGCACACTATCCAATATCAAATACTACAAGGTGATTGTGAAGGTATTGCAAAACTCATACATAAAAGGGATTATTCCCTAGTTATTGCAGATATTCCTTATGGTTTCAATATCCCAAACATTGAATATGATAGTGACCCTTATACTTATCAAGATTTTAGTAAAGTGGATGCGAAATTTCTAGAAGTCACAACATCACCATTTTGGACGGTTGTGACATTTCATTCAGACACACAATTTGCAATGTTATTAATAATTTTCAAGGGAAATGCAAAGTCAAGGATGTAGCTTACATGGTAAGATGTTGAAATTGTATGTTTGATTAATGTTAAAAAAACCATTTATGTACAAGTTAATTGAACTTTTACTATTTCATGTTATAGGAAAAAGTCAAATCATATTGGTTGCGAAGATCAAATAATTATAAGTGATTGTGAGTTCATTCATGTTGAATGTTGGACAAAATATTAGAGCTATAAGCCTATGTTTTTCAATCAAGTAGATGGAAAGAGTCATAGACAAGTACTGGTCCATGATGTTGTTGTCAAAAAACTAACATATGAAGACAAAGAAGAAAAATGAGAGATAGTGTTCACATATCAAAAACCACAGTCATTGATTAACTATATTTTAAATTTATGTTCAAATGAAAGAGATTGGGTTTTGGAATTATTTTCAGGCTCAGGTTTTATTATATAAAACTGAATTTCAATATTTTCTTTTTTAATTTTTATGTGTTTATACTAATTCACTTAATTATTTCTTTTGTACTTGATGAATATGTACAACACTATCATGTTGCTTACAAAAAGGAAGAAATTGCGTTTCCATTGAGAAAGACCCAGGAAAATGAAAATTTATTCAACAAAGAATTAATGCTCTTCAATTTCTTCTAGATGCAATGCAAGAAGTTGGTTTTGGGAAAGGGGAGTTCAATAAATCCCGTGTGGAAAAAAAAACAAAGGAACTTTAACACCATTAGATGGAATGATTGGAAAGGCATACTTTGGAAGATTTGCAAACATCAGAGATCCATCAGAAGAGGAAAATGACCAAACTTAAGCCAATATTGAAAATATTATGGAAGAAGACAATAATGAAACTCTTGAAGATGAAGATTTTTGGTGACATGATATTATTGATTAAATTTCAATTACGCTTGCAAATGAAGCTCATTTTTTGTAACTATTAATAAGCTATACTTGTAATGTTTTGACTTTGACATTTTATGAGAATAATAAGTATTTAGTTGTTGTTGTTGTTATATGTTTAATATTTGTGTTATGTTATTCTCAGTTCATTTTTAATGCAAATCATTTAATTTTTTAGAAAAATTGTTATTATTATTAATTTTTGACATAAAATTCATACAATTGCTATTTTTTATTCTTTTTTTGTTAATTTTTCCTATGAAAATGGTTTGTTGGACATGTCACTTTTAGAAAAAAAGTCTCAAAATGTGTATTTTGTTGTTATATCTATATTCAAATGTGTATTTTTATGTAAATTGTTAAAAATTCTTGCTTTTTTAGTGACAATTATTTCAACTGCAATGAAATATTATTTGACAATATATAATTATATAGAAGATTGAAACTTTTAAATTTTGACATTTTTTTAACACTGCAAAAAATCAAAGATCTCACTATAAAAAAAAATGAAAAGAAAAAAACACAAACCTAAAAAACACTTAGAAAAAATATGCCAAGGAAGAAGATGAATACAAGTACTTCAAAAATTGTTAATTTAGAAAATAATTATTAGCATTTAATACAATAGAAAATTTAAAGTAAAAAATAAGTCTTGTTTGGGCTTCAAAATGTCATACAAATATCACTCATTACCATACATTTTTCACCTATGCTTCCATTATATCACTCATTATTCACCATCATGTCACTTCATTTTCCCTATTGTTCATCATTAATGGGTCTCATTTATATTTTCCAAATATTATTTATTTTTAAGCATTTTTAAGAGAAATTATTGATTAAATTTTAGAAAATAATATATTTTACTTCATATATGGAAAGTGGATTGTTTTTGTGGCATGTGTAGGTGCCAAGGAAGCTTCCAAGACACCTTTATGTGGCCTTGAATGATCAAATTCGAATTTGATAAGATAAACCTCATGGAGAAGATCAAGGACAAAAGGGGGTTATGTGTCTAGATGGTTGAGGGATGTATGGAACTAAAGAGAGATTAGTGGATCATCATTATGAGTTTGTTAGCCATCCCATTGTATAAATAGGAGTACAATCTCCTCCATTTGTAAGTTTTGTAATCTTAGAATCTTAGAATTTTGGAGTATGTAATCTTAGAAGCTTAGTGTTGTAATCTTAGAGTTGGTTTGTAATGAAGATTTTGAAATAAAGAATCATACTTTGATTTTGCCTCTACATCTGAGTCTCCTTTGAAGTGGTGTGCTTGTGGAGTTATGGAGGGCCCCCATGGCCTCACTTGCATACTTATTTTAGGTATAATTTAATTTATGTTTTTATTTCATTTTAGCTTACAATTTTTTGTTAAATGTTCTAATATTGGAAGAGTCTTATTTGAAAGTGTTCTTGTAATAGAACCGTAAGATCTCAGACAATTATTAGATTTAGATTTATTTCATTTCAGCTTTTAAGTTTTTATAAATGTTCTAATATTGGAGGAGATCCTAAAATTCAAGTGTTCTTGTAAGAGAACCTTAGGATCTTGGTGAATGTTAGATCCAGGTTTATTTCATTTCAGCTTTTAAGTTCTTATTAGATGTTCTAATGTTGGAAGAGATCTTGTGGAATATGTTCTTATAAGAGAACCATAGATCTCGAACAATTATTAGATCTAGGTTTGGAAGAGATCTTGATGAATATGTTCTTGTAAGAGAACTATAGATTTTGGACAAATGAGGAATCTTTCTAGACCTATAGGTGGCACTTCTAAGTTTACCTTCCCGGGTTGACATTAAATGAACTCTGATTGACATCATCAATTGGAATCAAACATTTTGGCGCCATTGCCGAGGAATTGCAACTAGCAGTATATTTAGTAATTATTTAATGCATTTGTTTTTATGGACTAATTTGTGGAACTTGGTAACAGTAGGTTCATAAAGGAAGTTCAAAGTTTGGAGCATTTTTATTTTCGCACATAGTTAATTTAAATTTAGTTTTTATTTTAAACCCCCCATTTCTCACTAATCCATCTACGGATGAGGAATTTGACAATGTTGAACAGGTACTTCTTGGAGATAAAGGACAATAACCTTGAGCCAACTCTAAGATAGGTTACTCACATACTTGTAAAACATAACGTAAAAATTTGAAATCTTGATGTGAGCATGTTCGAATTTTTAGTCCATAGATGGGTTCATTGGAAGCATTCTTTTACTTATAAAATAAAACATCTTTCAAGTTAATGTAGAATAGATTAAAAAATAAATAAATAAAACGAGATCTCGTAGAATTTCGTCACAGAATTTTCTCGTAGAATTTCCTTGTAGAATTTTCTTTTAGTCTTGTTTTTAAAAATATCATCATGAATAGAAAGAGCTGCTTCATATTTGCATTTCTATGTCTTGTTTCTGTATCACAGGTGAGCCAGGAGATTGATTATCGGAAAGCTTTGTCTTCTGAGAGTCTAAACGCCCCCGTGACATTGTAGAAAGAGTATAGACAATGCGAGGTTTGATTGCAGATCTTGATTGTGTTTATTATCCATCCACACTAACCTGCAAAAATAAAATTAATTCAAGAAATTAGTATGCTCTCTTCCTGCGCTTCGTGCGATCAGGAAGATCAGAAAATCTATTGATTTAAAAGCACTTTTGCTGGAAAATTGATCTACATGAGCAAAAAAAAAAAAAACAAGCATCTTAAATTTTGTTTAGATAATTTTTTTTTTTTTTTTTAAATTTAGTTTAAAAAATAATTAAAAAAAAAAAACAAAACAAAACAAAAAAATTCCCACATAATAATAATATATATCATATATGTATATTATTATTATTATTATTATTAATTTTTTTTTGTTTGAAAACTAACATTTTTTTTTAAGAGGATTCAATTTCATTTAAAATAAAAAAAAATTAAAAACAATAAGCATCTTCAATTCGACATATTCTTGATAGTCAACAAGACGTGGACCTAATCATATAGTCAAATCTGATGATATTTCCTAAAGCATAAAATGGAAAACTGGCATTCACTTCTGCGCATATTTTTGAGTCCACGACTTCGCCGTGTCCTCATAACGACGTCTATCATTATTGTAAATCTCGGAAATTTCAGGGAGAAGAGAATATTTAGTGTTCGGAACACTTAGAAGAGAAAATAATGTCATCAGTAGCTTTGAAATTATCTGTGTAGTGCACCATTTGTCCCTCAGAATTTCAAATGTTGCCGTGAGAGGTAATGTTTGGATGAAAAAAAAACCGACGTTGTCGTCCGTATCAGCCTGAGTTAACAATGTTGTGTCTCCAACGTGACTTTCATGTTATGAATATGATGATTCCATGGCCATCCAAGTTGGCCCTCCTCGTCAATGGCATACCATTTGCACTCTATCTATGAACCTTCATGGGTATTGCCCAAAGTTTATATCCTCCTCATTCCATTGTTTTCTCATAAGAAAAATACTATGTAGCCATTATACAGGTTCAAGGAGCGACAGGAGGAGCCTGAGGAATGTTGCCGTAAGCAAGAACCCTGCCTGAGAAAATCTGTGGAGGAGTGCAATCAAGGTTTAGAAAGCTGCCAACACTGCTAACGCATACACGTAGAACGTGAGCGTGGGTAAGAAATTCTTGCTGTATACGCTGCCATCTTAAGCGAGAACGCTACCAAATATAAGCGAGAATGCTATCATCTTCTTAACGCTGAGAACGCTACCATCTTTGGTGGACTGCGATTCAGGGTTCAACCGATGGTGTTAGCCCCAAAATGGTTTGATTGGATTATAAAAGTGCCCATTCCAAACCCGCATATCGGAAAAAATCTGAACAAGAAATCGTATTAGTTGTCAAAATTTGGTTCACAAAATAAGGCAATATTATTTAATACCAAAAGATCTTGCAGAAATTGTGTAGCCACAAAATCGTCCACCATCCATGAGAAATGAGGAAAATATTGCGTTAAGATATTTGATAACGATTTTTTTTAGGAAGCAGTTAGCAATTGCATAATTAGATCTCTGTTTTGGTCCACAGAGTAGAAATCCTTGAACCTTTTTACCGAAGCAAACTAAATACTTCTTATATTCCAATAAAATAGCTCCAAACTGTGCTTCTAAGTGCAGGCAACCCATCAACTGATTGCCACACTAAGCGACGATCTTAATAGGAATACAATAAAAACATAGAGATAGAAAGCTTTAGAGAATTCTCTCATGGGCACTTAGGGCCGCCTTGCTTTGTCTTCCAGTTATTATAGTAGGGATAGACCTGCTTTTTTCCGTAATAGCCAGGGGAACACACAAACATTTATTGCAGCATTTCTGGCAGTAGAACATACATGGCTTCTGATACTGCGTCTGAGAACATCTCCTTGTATAAGCATTTGGGCATTGAGAAGCTTGCAGGTTGCCCTGTCCATTCATTGACTTCTAATCCTGAAGCTCAGTACGTACCAGATCTTCAGCTCCTCCCGTGGGCATTAAATTTTCTTGCGAAGACCAAATAGTGAGAAATGCCGCCATAACTGTCAATAGCATCAGTCCTGCCCTGGCCATTGCTCCTTGAACTTCACTTCTTCTACTTCTCCTTATCAAGAAGATTTGTATGCTGGGAAACCGTAAAATCCAATTTTTGCAGTATTTGGAACTCTTGTTTGCAAGCATTTACGTATATAAGACTGATGCTTGAGCAAATAGATTATCGGTCTTTGCAATATCAGAAGACAAGGAATCCATGTCTCCTTCCACCTAACCGTCTAGCTCAAGCCTTTTTTTTTTAGAACTTACTTATGATGGGATTCATGATAGTATGGTGCACTTTCTCTGCTCTTTGGCAACCTATCAACGCCTCTTCAAGGTGTTGGAAACGTTTTTGAGCCCTTTCAGGATTCACGAATAGACCTCCTACTACCTAAATTGGTTTACACTGCCTTAAACTTAGCAGCGCTACTGCCTAGAGTCTGGAAGCTTAATACATTAGGACTCTTACCAATTCATGCCTCTGACTGGGTGTCCTACTTCTCTCCTGCTCCGGAAATTGACTATTTTGATGGTGGGATTCCATTTGTGTAAGCAAATTTTCACATTGGTTTGTATTTCATCAAAGATCAAGTTTGAGGATTCTCAGCAAAAGCCTCAGATATACTACCTGTTTGGAAAATATCATCTTATATCTACACAGTTTGCACAGAAAAGGACAACACAGTGAAACTTTCAACAAGGAGTAATAATTAGTTTTCTTCCTGAATTTTTTATTTTTATTTTTATTTTTATTTGACGCATCTGTATTAACATCTTGCAAGTTTTAAATGATGCAGATTTTGGCAAATACAAGATCGATGATGACATGTTAAATTTGATATCATAGACGCAAATCATGAAACAATTTCGACGATGGTCGGGATTTGCATAATTGCAACAAAATCGAATTTTATTTACATAAGGGAATTAATTATACTCATTTCATATTTGAAAATGGATTTGTAAAAATCATGGAATTGGGCTAAGTTATACATTTGATTTTATTTAAATCTGTTTCATTGGTGTTTAATTTTTGCATAAACAAACCAAGTAGAAATTGATCACTTTTGCTTGGATATATTTATGTTTTGTGAATGCCAAGTTTTTGTAGGTTTGAGTTAATCAGATGATCATTCAAGGAGTCTAATTTGTCGACAGTTGGACTTCCAACAGATCAATTTTATGATGAATCATGTGAATAAGTCCATATTCATTACAACCAGTCTTTTCTTCCCTTTGTAAAAATTGTAAATCCCAATGAGTCCTCAATGCAAGCCAAAATCCATTTTTCCTAGCAAGTTTCAATCAAGCAGTCAAATTTACTTCTTTTCATGCATTTCCTTTCATCCACTCCTAACTCATCAATAAAAGCCAAGAATTTTACTTACAAAATTCTTGCCATTTTCCATTTCCATTTCCTTTTTTCTCCTACCATTTTCATCTTCCGCCAATAAAACCCTGCTTCTACATATCGCTGAGTCAAAGTCCTAGAGTCTAATTATCTTTGTAAAAACACCTAGAGGCTTGCATGCCTTAATGGCAAGTACTCTTGCCAATTAAAAATGGGAGTACATTAATATCCCTTGTTCATTGGATCTTGTAGGTGACTCGACCACAACAAACTTATTCGTACCTACAAAGATGTGTTAGGCATCTTGACTCCCATTGGAATCAATGGTGGGAGCTCTCGTGTTGGCTAGTGGCATTGATTAATGTCCACTAAGTCAAAAACTTCTTGCTATGTTTGACACCAGCACATTTAATCACATAGTAAGATTTGTGCCATCGACCGATGAAGACTTGAAGACCCATATTTTGTAGCAGATGAAGTAGATTTCCTTTCATTGTTTTTCAGTTTGTTATGACTTGAGGACAAGTCAATAAATAAGGCTGGGGGGGGGGGGGGAATGTAACTTATATATTTTGTATACCTTCCAAGCCTTATACATTTTTAGCCATATTCAACAAACTCATCAGATTCATCAGAATATCGAGCAGAAGATCCAGCAGCAGATACGAAAATACAGATCCATCTTTCATCCACAACTTGCAGAAGAAGCTTCAGATCAGAATTGCAGCAGCTGAACATGCATGATTCATCCACTTCTTTAGGTAAGTAAGGTATGATGTTTTCTAACCTTTAATCTTGAAATTATTTTTAGATGCTAAAATGATGATATTTGGAAAATATTCCACTATTTCACTATCCCCTTTTCTCGTTAAAAATTTCCAAAAACCATCAGTTGGGGAGGAATTTCACACTTCATTTTTTCTCTCATTCATATTAAATCTTAACCCACATAGTATTCCCACAATAAAAACTACTACAAAATGATGAGCATATTAAATGAATTCTTAAAATGATTGATCTCAACAAAGTAAATAATGATTGTAAACACAAGAACCAATCATTAAAAAGAGATCTCAACAAAGTAAATAATGATTGTAACACAAGAACCAATCATTAAAAGATGCAAATGCTTTGCAAAAATAAAAATTTATCCAAAGATGTGAAAAGTTAAAAGGAAGTCCATGATTGAAAGATGCTTGTTACACAAGAACCAAACATCTTGTAAAAGGAAGCTCATCTAAGAATCAAATCAAATAAGTCATTGTAGTAGCTTGCATGAGGACATGCAAGAGCTTCAGTTGGGGAGTATGTTTGGGCTTCAAAATGTCATACAAATATCACTCATTACCATACATTTTTCACCTATTATTCCATTATATCACTCATTATTCACCACCATGTCACTTCATTTTCCCTATTGTTCACCATTAATGGGTCTCATTTATATTTTCCAAATATTATTTATTTTTAAGCATTTTTAAGAGAAATTCTTGATTAAATATTAGAAAATAATATATTTTACTTCATATATGGAAAGTGGATTGTTTTGTGACATGTGTAGGTTCCAAGGAAGCTTCCAAGACACCTTTATGTGGCCTTGAATGATCAAATTCGAATTTTATAAGATAAACCTCATGGAGAAGATTAAGGAAAAAGGGGGTTATGTGTCTAGATGGTTGAGAGATGTATGGAACTAAAGAGAGATTAGTGGATCATCATTATGAGTTTGTTACTCATCCCATTGTATAAATAGGAGTACAATCTCCTCCATTTGTAAGTTTTTGTAATCTTAGAATTTTGGAGTATGTAATCTTAGAAGCTTAGAGTTGTAATCTTAGAGTTGGTTTGTAATGGATATTTTGAAATAAAGAATCATACTTTGATTTTGCCTCTACATCTGAGTCTCCTTTGAAGTGGTGTGCTTGTGGAGTTATGGAGGGCCCCCATGGCCTCACTTGCATACTTATTTTATGTATAATTTAATTTATGTTTTTATTTCATTTTAGCTTTCAAGTTTTTGTTAAATGTTCTAATATTGGGAGAGTCTTATTTGAAAGTGTTCTTGTAATAGAACCATAAGATCTCAGACAATTATTAGATTTAGATTTATTTCATTTCAGCTTTTAAGTTTTTATTAGATGTTCTAATATTGGAGGAGATCCTAAAATTCAAGTGTTCTTGTAAGAGAACCTTAGGATCTTGGTGAATGTTAGATCCGGGTTTATTTCATTTCAGATTTTAAGTTCTTATTAGATGTTCTAATGTTGGAAGAGACCTTGTAGAATATGTTCTTGTAAGAGAACCATAGATCTCAAAAAATTATTAGATCTAGGTTTGGAAGAGATCTTGATGAATATGTTCTTGTAAGAGAACTATAGATCTTGGACAAATTAGGAATCTTTCTAGACCTATAGGTGGCACTTCTAAGTTTACCTTCCCAGGTTGACATTAAATGAACACTGATTGACATCATCAATTGGAACCAAACAAGTCTTCTAAAAAAAGGGGATGATGTTGGAATCAACACTTTACAAAATCAACATAAAAATCACTAACATTTTAAAAATAATGTTTATACTTGGTACATAAGAAAATTTAATGTGTCAAAAATATGATAAAAAAAAATTAAGAGTATTCTCAATCAACACTTTTCAAAATCACATGATTTTTTGCTACATAAAAAAAAAGGTAGTCGTTTCCATTCTTGTTTCAAAGTTTACATTGTTGATGGTAGGGATGCCACTGCTAGTGACAATTCTTTTCTGGGATGACGATGACTCCAGATAGGGGTTGGGTATAGGTATATTTGCAGAGATATAGGTTACTCTTTGTTTCCAATTATAGTTTTATGTGGTTTTTACCTTGAATGTGGATCGTCTTCTCTGAGCTCAAGTAAAGAAGGCGAGAGAATTTTTCTATGTGCAATTCTTTTATAGTTACGAGGTATGGGGGTTGAAAATGTCTATGACGAAGATGTTCCTTTTACAAACCTATGAGGATTTGGTCAAAAAAAATGAGGTAAGGTCTCTGTCAATAGCTAAGTGGTGTTCAGAGATTTATTTTTTAGTAGATATGACTTCAGAAAGCCCCTCCATGCTGGCCATGAGACACAACGATCATATCAGATTAGAATTTTTCAAAATAAGGCTCTTTCCCCCATCGCTGAGATGGATGGAAGGGTCTGAAGTTTCAATTCAATTTCAAAACACCCATACATGTGGATCTAAATATGCAAGTTCAAATCATAGCCTTTCTCCACCCTATTATCCCTCAGAAAGAGTATATATGATAGATCAAGAAAAGAGTTTAAGCTTGAAAGGGGAGAGGGTACTTCATATCTTCATAAAAATACTAGTTGGTAAATATATTTTAATCTGGGTAAACAACGGGGATTTAGTGGATAATATCAAGCACAAGATACAACAACGAGAAGGAATCCCATTAGCGGCCCTAAATCTCATCTCAAGAAGAAAATTCCTTCATGATTGGAGTTATTTCAAAGAATACAACATCAGTAGAGGTCGTACACTCTTCTTGGTATATGTTCTACTTAGAGGATTAGGATTCAGGCCTTCAGTTTCCTACATATAAGTTGTCAAAAGGAGCGTAGAGCATGCAAAGGTAACATCGCCTGTCGGGGACATTTCCCAAATGTTCCCATATTTTCACGCAGAAGTAGTTTTATTTTTCATTTTAATGGTATATGGCCTAAAATGAAATAATTTTACCGATGGATCTATAAAAATTGTACTATGACATGTGATATTTATTTGTGTTTGAGGAGTTTATTTATAGTACACCACACGTCAAAAAAATATTTGAGGAAGGATTGTGGTTCTAGGGCAGAGTAGGGTTATTCATCACCCCTTGGTTCTCATAATTTGATTCATCTAAAATGGAGTTAAAAAAAATGTTGGTTTGCGTTCATATGCCCAGTCTTCCACTTCCCTTTTGTCACCATCAAGTTCTTGAAGACATTAGGAATGCTTCGGGAAATTTTATCAAAATGGATAGTGAGAGAATCACAAAGGGGATCTTCACATATTCTTTCATTTGTGTGGAGATTGACCTCAACAAGGGACTTCCATATAGTATCAGCTAATCAACGAACAATTCCAGTATACATAGAGATTATATTATGAAAATACGACTTTTAGATGTCATGTAAGCAATAAAATTGGGCATCTACAAGATAGTTTACCTTTGGCCAAGAAGTCAACAAATAAGAGGAAGGGGAAAAAGCACAAATCAAAATATTGGAAATCTTATGAGCCCCCTACTCCTAATAAAGCAGAAGAGGTGAATCTCAAGGACCCATTAGGTAAAGAACAAGAAGAAGGGAATCAAAAAACACTAGAAGAACCACCTAAAAAGTCAACGGAACTCAACCAGAATGTGGATATGGTAGTCTCACATAGTTTTGCAAGAAACTAAATTGTATTAATAAATAATGAAGGGATTCAGAGAGCCAAAAAATCTCACATATTTGAGAGCTCTAAATTAGAAAAGGAGAAGAGAGTTGGAACTCTTAGGGATTCAACTTTAGCTATCATACAACCCGCTAATGGGGTATGAAAGATGTTATCATTATGTAATTTATGATATTGTGAGAGTAAACACAGAGGACAACATCAAAACCGCTTTGGAAGCTAGGATCTAGCCCTTCCAGCTTCAGATAGGTATCTCTCTGTAAATTTTAACTTTGTTTTATATAAGTTTTAGGCTAGTTATTATTGTGCAAATTGTTTTTTTGCTTTTTATTTGATTGGATTGTTTGGTTGATTGAAATATTATAATTCCATTCGGCTATGGAATCTAAAAATTAACTGGATCTACATCAAAATTTGAAGGAGCTTCACAGGGCAAGCTAAGTTACACTATTTGGATCTTTTAGAATTTCTTAATGAATATGAACAGAAGAAATGAAAGGTTCGGTAGAAACTAAGGAGCAATGAAGAATTTCTTAATTTGACTTTAGCAGAAAAAATAGAAATTAACTGCAGCCATAATAGGGTGCATATTCCAACAAATCCTATTCGTCACCGTTTCTGTAATGTAATTCAGCTTTTAAAAAATGACCGTGAAAGAAAACAATGAATAAACATATGAAAAAAAGAAAATATCACCAATCCGTACACCACATGAATCCTATGAATAATGTACTTGTATTATTGATGCATCCAACAACCAGAAAATTACAATAACTTGGAGAATAATATATTCAACAATCAACCTGGAATACTTCCAAATGTGAAGTATTTATACGAATAGTTACAAAATCATTACAAAATCATTGTCTCAACCGACAATGTGTAATTATCACTATTCTAAACAATATAATCAGTCTCTACAGAGTAATAGGCAAGGTGGACAATTGTGTGGACAGGTGGCTCTGCTTTGGAGGATTCAGTTGCTGAATTGACCTTTTTCTGTGTTGTGTTGGCTATTGTGCTATCTAATGTGTCAGTATATCTTCTTACTGCATCCGAATTACTCACAAAGTTTGTCCCATCTTTATTCATCTGGAATGGTTAACTTAGTTTCCTTTTGGTAAATTTCATCAACCTCAGTATACTTGCAAATGTTGGCCTTGCCACAAAAATATGATGTACTTCATGTTGGATGAAGAAATCATTTCCCATGGCTTCTAAGAAAGCTCTGCCTATCATGTTGCCTTTGATATTTGAAAACTTTGAACTAGCTTTGGCTACCTCCTTCAATTTTCGAATGTAATCTTCATGAGTAACCATTTTTTCATTAATTAAAAATAAGTTGGTTAGCCCTTTCTAATTTAGAGCTTCTATCCTGGTGAAAAATATTTTTATTTCTATCTCCAGGCTCTGACATTTCTCCTCCAACTGAGCAACGAGATTCTTTTTGGTCAGAATCTTCTTTACCTCCAATTTTTTTTTGTTCTATCATCAATTCATTAATCATATAATTCGTAATTGTTCTTAGAATTTAGAAACTTAATGATGTTTTTAGTTGTGGAAGGCATGTCTCCCAACTATTGTTTAATCTCTGTAATGGCCTACGTTGCTTTCTTAATCAAATATTTTTTCTCAAAGATAATCTGAATACATGGCCAAATTTCAGCCATAGAATTCATAATATCAATCCAAAATTTTACCTTGGCTTGGGACAAGGTTTTTCCAATAGCTAATTCCCTTTCATATTTTTGTAGCCTCTCAATCATCTTCTGAGCCCTCTGAGCTTCAACAAAGTGTGAAGCTTCACTCTTGGTCTTCTGGCCCTGTAGTGTGTTGACTTGATCCTGCAACTTTTTAATTTCTTCTGTCTGAATTGACAAATTCTCCACAGCTTTTGTCATTTTTCAGCACCCTCAGCAGACTATGTAGTAGGTGTAGTGGAGGTTGCAGCTGTTGTGGTGGGAATTGTTGTAAGAGGTACAACATCTAGGGGAATCATGGATAGTTTGGCATTCTTCTCCTTTTCCTTTATCATTTTCTCCAGCTCAGTTTCCACCTGTCTTATATGAGTGTTATTTTACATGATTAGATTCATCATGTCACTTTTATGAGTCTTTGTTTCTTCAATATCCTTTGTGAGAGGATCTTCAATGGTTGGTAACTTAAGCTACTTCCTCAATGCTGTAATATCATTATTCTTTTTCTTGATCAATTCCTCTGCAACTTTCATGTTTGCAAGATCATAACCCATCTTCACTACTAAATCCTCTAAGGATTTAATCCTAGTGTCCTTTGCAAGAGAATAAATCCTATCCATCTTCAACTGTGACTGAGTATTAGAAAGTGAAACCTGAAATTTGGAAATAGTGATAGTAGTGTTGGTTAGAGTGGAGCAAATCATTTCACCTATTTCTTTATGCATCTACATTTGGTCAATGGGATGAATATATTTTGTATCAAACTCGAAAGTTTTCTTCTTGTAATCTGTTATTGATATAGGTTGTGGAATTTAGGCCTCAAGAAAGGCCATCTGCATCTTTCCCTTCTTTGAGTCAAAAACTAACAGTAACCTGCTTTAATGGGAGCTGGAAGTCTGCTTCCAAAACTGAGCATATGTGCTATTCTTAAGAATATCATTCTTAAGTTTTATTTCTCCGAATCTGTCAAAAACAATCTTCTCTTTCTCTCCTTGAACAACTTTGGTAGTCTGGACAGTGTCTTGCTACTCCTAGGATACTGAAGACACTGTGGGGAAATGCAGCAAACTTGCCACCTGCCTGAGAGGAATATGGTGTTTCCTTTAATACCATGGCCACTTCTTGTTCTGAACTTTTATCTGCATCTGCCTTTGGATTCAACTTTTTCCTGTTACTGTACATAAGTTTGAATTCCTTCCCTTTACTGTCAGTCACTGAAGGTGACTCTTCTTCATATATCTTTTGGCTGCTTTCTCCTGTGGAATAGGAGTCTGTGATGTGGAAGTAGAAATAAGTTTTTCCTTGGCTTCCTGTAAAGTATTTTCTACCCAATCTTGCTTGTTCACATACCTCTCAATTTCAGGCCTTTGGGTATGAGTGTATGGATTAATTTTATTTTCTACTCTCAATTTGGAAATAATACCCAGAGGGTCATAAGACCATGTAAAGCATAGGCTAAATTTCATCTCCTTGAGAATCTTATCTACTTATTCTTCTGCTAGTCTGTTGTTACATATGAAGGATCCTATTTGTGTCTTGATCCTGAACTGTGATTTCCTTTTGGCTGACACAAAATGTTTCTCAACAGAATTTAGTATTTGTCAGATGTATTCAAAAGAAAAAATCCTCATGGGGAGGTATTTTGGGAGCTTATATGGTGCCAAATCGCATCCATATAATCTGATCTCTGTGTAGTTATGGTACAAGTACCAGTCTCTAGTATTTTCCTGATCTGTTAAATGAAAAATTATTTTAATGTCCTCACTAATTCTAGGCTCTATTGAACTATTTAGTACACTCATGGCTGGGTGAACAAACTATTCAATGTACTTCTTATAAGTAAACTTTTCATGTTCCTCATCATTAGAGAAGTCCAAAATATGATTGACTACTGGTTTCCCTCTTCATCTAACTTCTACATGGAAAATTTAAACCTTTTTTCTTGATAATATAAAAACATATAGACCAAAATTGAAGTGTATTTGAATACTTCCTCAGTTTGAAACTTCAGAAATTGTTCATGAATTATCATCTAGAAATTGAATGAATTAAAGATAATAGATGGTTTGTTTTCTGTGGAAAATATGGAAAGGAAACCTAAAATGGGTTCATCTACCCACTAATCAAAATAATAACCCATAATTTATGAAATTACAGTTATAATTTGTTTTTCTTGATCAGAGAATATTGAGGAAGGGTATGGTGGATTTTTCCTTGGTAATTGGGTGTTGTCTGGTAGGAAAAGGTCAAAAATTCTGGCTCTTTTGGAAAAATCAAGCTTTTGGTAGAGTTTTGTCAGGGCTTCTAATGAAAATGGTGTACTATTTTCCACAGAGGGGGCCTCCATCATCTGGTCTATGGATTGTGAAGTAATGGTGAAGAGGATTTCACCAGTAAGGGCTATAATTGCTTGTGGATCGGGTACATAACAAAATTGACATATTCTGGTGAATTCTAGAGAATGGAATGTCTGAGGAAAAATATAGTGCGGGAGATTGGACTCCAAGAGTCCAATTTCATCTGTTTTATATACATATTTTTCTTTGAGCCAATAGTAGAGTTCGAAGAGTTCTAACTTGCACTGTGTCTCAAAGCTTTTTTAGTCCCTATAAATTAAGGGGATATGATCTAAATCAATTGAGGGATGAACTAAGGGATTGATAGGGTCCTCCTGGTTCTTCTTCTTTTGAGGCATCTTTATCAATGAAAAATTTAACATAATTGGGATGAATGGTTTACCGAGACTGTATTTTTGGTCTATATCTGATTAGGAGAGGGAAACAGGATGTTGACACTTGATCATGGATTTGATTATCTAGTGAAGCTTGGTTGTGCATTGTAAAACCTATGAATTAAAATTAATTATGCATAGAATATGTGGCAGAAAGGTGAAATGATGACAGATCCAGGGTTTAAAAGGAATGGCATGTTTTTCGTTGTAGGTTGGCGTGGGTCTGTTAGATTCAAATGGTTACCCAAGAAAATTAAATATTCAAACAGTAATTCCTGAGAAAAGAATTCATTGGGCAACAGTTAGGAGACGTGGTAGAAGGAGCAGGGTAGGGACAGCGGGAAAGTGGTTTTCAGAGGGGGTCAGGAGCGGTTAGTGGTTTTATGCAAGGGGGGTGTGAAATGCAGAGAAGAGGCCACGTAGCGTGGGATCCAACAGGAGAATACCACCTTTTCGGACCCCCCCCTAGTGGTAAAGATAGGACAGAGAGTGGGGGCCGAAAATCATTGTGTGTCGTCAATCTGTTCAGTCAAATGATCCTGCGGCTGAGAAGTGTGCATGTTTTAACTGCCACATGAAAAAAAAAATTCATGACATGAAATTTTATTTTGATCGAAAAGTTTGGATAAAATATATATGTGAAAAATATCAATATCCTTTCACGCATCTTTATTTAATGCTTTTGAAACTTTAGAATAAGTGCAAATATGCATATTTTCTAAAACAAAAATATTTCTACCTACCCTTTTAACTCTAATTATTTTCTAAACTAACAATTTTATTTCTTCTCAAAGGGTGCATTTAGGCTAGAAAACCCACATTTTATTCTTATGAAAACTAAAATCTATTCAATCCTATCCCTTATTTCTCCTATTTATTCAACTTAAACAATTGAACCAATGTCATTTTCTACCGAACTATTTATTAGCCAAGATTAAACTATTTGGAAAATCTTTATTTTCTAGCCAAATTAACATAAATTTAAACTTGTTTAACCATGATTAAGTTGTATGATTAAACAAATAGCTAGTCATGTGGCATTTTTAAACAAGCTGCACACAACCTTACTTTATTTGATAGAAATAAACTATCTATGAGTAGTGGAATTTAAATTTGTAGAACTTTCAGTATTATTTTCTTTTGTGGGGTTATTATCTCATTTTTGTTGTTTTTCAATGTTTTTCTTTCTTTTTCCTTTGTCTCTTTATTCATTTTTTTTAAATACCCTCTTTTAATTTTCTTTTATATGTTTTTTTTGGAAATCATTTGCAGATTGAAAATTTATTTACAATATCAAATATTTGAGATAAAATACTCAATCACCTTGAGATCCTATAAATTATAGGACCCTAACAGTGGCTCCAGATGGGGATGGAACTCTCCATGTGAGGTGCCAAGAGCCTTTAATCAGTAGCCTTGAATTTTATATTTCAACAATGTCTACACCTGATTTTTTTTTTTGTAGTAATTATGGTAGCATATCAATCAAAATCTTAGGGTATTCTTTGCAGGCTTCAACTTCTGTCAATAATCTACCCAATAAAAATCGTAAAGACAATGATATTTACAATGATTTCATGTAAGAAAAACCTCTATTTCTATGAGAATTAATGCTTCAACATTCTTCCATTCACAGGTCCACCAAGCATTTCTGTTCCATCTAAATCTTTCAGAAAGAATGAATTCTGACCTTTGAAAGCATAAATGATATATGGTCCTTTCCACAAATTGTAAAATTTCCCATGCTTGACTGTGTCCTCTCTTATAGAATCCCACTTTAAAATAGTGTCACCCAAATTGAAATCATCTGCTTTAGTTCTTCTGTCAAAAATATTTTTGACATTCTCCTGGATAACCTGTATTTTATTGAAGACTTCTTCCATGGATTTCTGCAGTTGAATGGTATGATTTATCCTTCTCTGAGTATCATTTGGTTCAACCTGCAATTCTTGAATTATTTTCATAACTGGAACTCCTAAGGAATATGGAAAAATAACATCCATCCCATAAAACAATTGGTATGGTGACATGCCAATTGATTTCTTTGCAGTAAGCCTATCATCCCAAAGTGAATTTATCAGCTTATTGTGCCATGACTTTTTGTTAACTTCCAGCAAATTTTTTATCATTTTAACCATACTTTTATCTGAAGATTCAGCTAACCCGTTACCCTGAGGATAATAGTAAATTGAATGTCCCAAAGTAATATGATATCTTCTGTAGAAATCTATCATTTTCTTGGATTTAAAGGCTACAACATTATCATTAATGAGCTTATTTTGACATCCAAATCTTGACAGGACATTGGTTTCTATAAATTTGATAATAAAAACATCAGTTGTTAGTCTGGAAGGTGTGGCCTCAATCCATTTGGTTAAGTAGTCAGTGGTTGTGAGGATCCATTTGTGTTGGCCAGAGGATGGTGGATGGATTTCTCCAATGAAATATAAACCCCATTCTTGGAAAGGGTTTTCAATAGATATGGGTTTTAAAGGCAGGGAAAATAGTTTTTTTTTTCCCTCAAATATTTGGCATTTGTAGCAACAGGTTACTTTCTTATGGACATCAGGGAAAAGGGTAGGCCAGTGTTTTTCCTTTACAAATGTCTGCTACAGTCACCTTCATGAAATTCTTGCATGGTTTTTTCTGCATCATCCTTCAACAGACATTTTAGTAAAATACCACCAGCATTTTTCACACCACAAATGAATAAATGCATCTTTTGCACCACATAAACTCATGAAGTACATTGTATAACACTTTCGTACCACGATGATAAAATGCTTGTTACTTGTCGTAATCCTTTTTCCATCTCCTATATCTAATTACATGCATTCCTCTACGCTTCTTGTTACGACATAATATTTTAGCTGGAATGCCATAGGAGGACGTAAGTTATTCTTTCGAATGACTTTAAAATTAGTTTTTCTTGTGTCTCTTATTACTTTGCAACTCTTGGCTTTTATAAATGGTACATTACAATACTTTGTTGCAAAATGGAACAATAGGTGTATGGAGTTAGAGACTATGTGTGTGCAGAAGAGGTTGTGTGTGCAGGGCATATGCATATACATAGAAAGAAGATAAACTTTATTTTGCTCACAATAAATTATTTTAATTTAAAACAATATTAAAGTTAAAATATTAAATTATTTTATGGTCTAACGTATTATTATAATTTACGATATATAGAGTTATAAAACTATATATAAGAGTATTTTATCTCAAACATTTGACTAAAAAAAATGCTTATGCGACTAAATGTAAGTCCTTTTAGCATTTATTGTGCTCGCCAGTGTATAGTTACGATGTCACCTTGTATCATGTTCACAATATTTTCAATTTTTAATTTCATTTATTCAAAAATGATGTATGTTAATTTCTTATTTAAAAGTTTTAAACAAGCTTTAATGTACTAAACTAATCAAGTTCATGTAGTGCAATTCCTGTAACAATGCCCTACCTTTCACATAAAAAATAGGTTATATTTCTAAACAAAGAAATAAGTCAAGTTAATACTAGCATGAAGCCTTTCCTAAAGGAGTGAACAAGTCTCGCCTGTTTTCATTTGTACAATTTGATTAGAAAATGAAAGAAAATACTTCTACAAAGAACATTTACATTAGTCTAATTATCCAAATTGGAATAATTTACATAATTTATCTTCCAAAAACATGACCAAACTATAAGTGATGCAAGTTTATTGGATGTTGGAATGGGGCTCCCTAAGCTGAAAATTTTGTATATTTTTTGTATTAATTATTTGAACGTAGGGGTTTTGGGGCGAGTCAAAGCCCCAAACACATTGTAATGGGTCAAAGGGTAGAGCTAGAGTCCGCAAACCACAGTTTACGAACCACAGGATAGCGTAGGCTACATCAATATAAATAGACGAATAGTTTGAGTCTAGAAGTAGGCATGAATTAAGACTGATGCTACATGTGAACTGTTAGATCTATTTTGGGTTGTTTTGGGTAAGGACTCCTGCTGGCTGTGTGCATGGAGATCCTTAGTCCTTCTGTGTGCGGACCCCGCTAGGCTGTGTGCGCGAGCTGGTTTTGGTGTAAGTGGATCTGAATGTTAATGAATGCGAAGTATTGTTAAAGTATCTATGTGCTATCTGGATCATTTATGTATACTACTGAAGCATATCTATGATGATTATTTAGCTGCAAATGTATATGTGTTTTTGCATAAGTATATCTGTGATCTGTTATTGGCTGCGATTACAAATGCTCTGTGATGGTATCTAGTAATGCGCACGTGGATGCGAATGTAATAATTAGATCTGGTAGTTGTGTTATGGTTATATGTTGAGTATACTCTTAAAAGGGCTGCGAATAGACTCATTCTGGGTAAACCTAGCAAGTTATAATACATATTTGCCTCACATTACCTACTCTCTCCCAGGGTGCGGAAACCTGGTTCCAGCACCCTCCCATACTACTTCGAGTGAGACCTTGACCTGTACAAGTAGGTCATTTTCGAAAGGGCTAGTAGTATAGGGGTTTTTTGGCAAACCTTAACCTCTGAACTTGGGTTAGGACCCCTCAAGCCAAAAAATGGTTCCGTTATCAGGACTAGGAGAATTTTGAGAGAGATATCAGGTAATTCCACGAGGTCCTTGGAGACCTGAGTGGGTGGAAATTTAAGATTGCTTTGAAAGACAGATTCAGGAGTTTATTGTAAAGGAGAATCACAGCACGAAGTTGACGACTGAGAAGTGGAAGAACAAGTACATCTTTACTGAAGTCTATGAAATTTTCTTTGTAACCTTTGCACACAAGCTTTAGGAGTGGTTGGAAAGGCTCTTAGAATTCCAGATGTGCTGAAAGGACGATCATGTAATGCAGTGGTCACCAGAATTGATTCAACAGCTGGAAAGGATGGACAATATGATCACCCGTACTGTAGATCAATGGGTAGATAGTGTGCTGGATAGATTCGTGACAGAATTCGCAGTCAATCAGTTCGTGTCCTACTCTGAGGCAGAGCAGAGGTTCTTCAAGGGTTTTCGGGGTAAGTTCTTGAAAACATTGCCTTTGTTAATCAAAATATTACTGTGTGAAAAGGGCGTTCTGTGCAGCCACACCGAGTGAATGACCTATGATCTGAGAAAGAGCACAACACGAAGTGGTAAGTACTACCGAACTAATCAAGAAGTAGACAGATCTATCTACTATCCATTAAAAGAATTGATTGCGCATAGCCCTCCAACTACACCACCTTCAAGTCAGCATAAGGGTGAGGACTCACCCATACCTCCACCACCACCAGAAGATGATATGGCCACGCACATGAAGCTACCTACCTTCAAGGGTGTAGGGGATGAAGATATGGACCAATTTTGGTTCGTCGCAGAATCAGTATGGGTTGCGCAGAATGTGGATACCGACGTTGTAAAGAGAGAACAACTATAACTCACCTTTAAAGGAAGGGCCTTGGATTGGTATATGGGATACATAGGAAAGCATGCAAATCCATCTATTCCGAAGATTAAGAAAGCGTTAAAAAAATAGTTTCGGAAGCCTAAGTCCTACTCTCAAATAGTGGTTGACTTGAAAGACTTTAGACAGGGACCCACTGAATCGGTATGGGAAGCTTATCAGCGGCTAAAAAAGGTTATCAGAGATGGGGAATTTCAGTATGATGATAGGCAGCACAAGGAATGGTTTATCGCTATGTTGTTTCCTCACCTACACGGACATATGGGTCAGCAATCGATCGCAACGCAAGAGAAGGCCTTGGAGATTGCTATGGAACTAGAGGTTGTACTGAGGGATGATGCTCAGTTTGGGGTATAGCAGATCCAAGAGCAGTTGGAGGCAATGCACCTTGAAATACAAAACCTACGAAAAGAATGGGGGAAAGAGGCTAGTACAGACATATGGTGCATAAGATGCATGGTGTCCGGCCATACCAAGGATCAACGTCCCCTGCTGGAAGATTAAATGCAAGCTAGGGGACCTAGCCCATTGCTTCCTAAGGAGATTTTGGGACCAATTGGTCCAACGCTATGGTGCACTAATTGTCGTGTCGTCGGTCTACATGATACTAACCACTGTACTCGTCTTGGTTCTTATGTTCCATAATTGAAGCAGCAATGGTATCGATTCTGCTCCTCTATGGGGCAGGACAAGCATAAATTTTGGACGTATGACTTAATGATAGATCGTGGAAACCTATACAGGTTACAGGCTGACCCTTCTTCACCACTATCTCCCTCATGCAGAGGAGGCTCCCCAGCCAAGGGCAGAGGAGGGGGGAGGGGTGGAGGTGCAAGTTGGGGAAGAGGACAATTTATCTATTACAACTGTGGGTAGATAGGGCACTTTGCGAGGGACTGTCCAAACCCTGCGTGAAAATATTGCCATTATTGTAGACAACTGGACCATGTGATTGAATACTGTCCAATTTGGATAGAAAAAATGCAGGAAAAACAACAAACACCTATGCAGAATGTGCAGAGGGTTCAGGTGGAACCGCCTGATGAAGGACCAAGTATTAATGTCATAATGCACAGCGGCATGACCACTAGAGGAGATGAGGAGAAAGTCGAAGCTAAACCTCTTATCCGGAAAGCAGTAGTCAAATAGGAGAGCTTGGACCTACAGAAGGAAAAGGAAACCTTTGTCACAACTTGCAAGGACTTTACTAAGGATGAGGCACCTACTTCAAAAGCTCCAGCAAACCTAAGAATAGACGATGAAGCTAAACCATTTCTACATGCATGTATGAAGCCGCTACACAACAAGAGAACGTCGCTTCTACAAGCACTAATGAAGCAGCTATGCGAAATCAGCCCCCCCCCCCCCGAGGGTTAAGGATGTGCACAAACTTTACAAGCATAAGAAATGCACTGGTCGGGAAATGCGGCTAACAGCGTAGATTGACGACTATGAAATGGATCAAGTTATTTTGCAGCTGGGATCAGATGCGAACGTACTGCCCAAGAAAACTTGGCAGCGAATGGGAGAACCTAAGTTGGAATGGTCCACTATCCAGCTGCACATGGCCAACCAGCAGAAGATCATACCGTTGGGAAGACTATCAAAAATTATGGTAGATATCGCAGGAGTTAAGGTCCACGCCGAATTTGAGGTCATTCAGATTGTGGAAGATGTGGACCCCTATCCTGTGCTCCTAGGATTGGATTGGGTAATAAACATGGGAGGTATTATCAACCTAAAGAAAAGAAGCATGGTGTTTGAGAATGAGGGTACAAGGGTGATAGTCCTCCTAGACCCTGCGGAGGGAAAGCGGTATACAGAACCAATGCGTGAAGAAGAGGATGTGGATCACATATATAAGTTAACCGCTTGGGACAAAGATTGGATCATATGATAAGATTAGATACTTTGGATCATATGATAAGATTAAATTTGTATATACTTTCAAAACTTCCCAAGTCATATGATAAGATTAGATATCAGTTTACATTGGCGATGTATAACACGGGGGAATATTCTTCAAGGACATGAAAAAAAATCATAAATGGTATTGCACAGATGGTTGTAAGTATTTTTATTTTTATTTATGTGCTTTTCGTTATTCTAACTGTATCGTTATATTTTTAATAACTTAGTTAGCATTTACATATTATATTTTGTTTGATAGGATTTCGCTGAATGTATTTCCATTATGTTGGGGAAAATCTATTTTATAGAGCAATATATTATGAATGTTATTGGCATTTTCCATGAACATGAAGAAGAAGATAGGGGAAAGAAGCAAAAAAAAGTACGCTATGATGCTACAATACTATATAAAAGGGATCAATCTAGTAAATCTAGACATGTTACTTTTGAAGTGGAGTAAATTTAAGCTAAAGATGAAGATGAAGAATATGTTTCCATTACTAAGCATCATATTAGAACTGATGTTAGAAAGGATACGAGCCATAAAAGAGAAAAAACGAAAATGCCAAGAATGTATCCCTTCTAGTTGATGATGAGGAGATTGCTTCTTTTGAAGAAAATATGTAAACAATAGGAAGAAGAAACTAAAAGTTTCTCATTCTGAAAAAATCATGGACAATAGTGTAGGTCCTAGTGAAAACTCAAAAGGAAGCAGGTAAATCATTACGCCATGAGCTAATTTAGAGGGTGGTGTTATTAAAACAAAACAAAATGTCATTTGACATCATTAGATGAAGACAAATTTAATTGAGGGCGGTCGGTCATTTCAACTTAATGTCAGTCAAATCTACAAGCTAGATGAAGGATAATTCAAATATCAAATTAGAAAGCCACACCACTTGCATGTTCACAACTTGAAAAAATTGATGAGGTACAACCCTTATGCACATGTGGTTGATTATGTTATTCTTGTTTATCCAATTCATGTTCCTAACAAAGAAACATTTGACAAGTCAAAATGTTTTGAATACAAATATTATGTACTTGGGGGCAACCATTATGTAGAAGATCAAAGGAAATTGATGGATGAATATCCCAATGAACCACATTTTGAAACAATGAAATGTATCATTTATGTTGGTTTAACAAATACAGAAGCAAAGTTATTGGAATGGGATCATAATATAGACAATGAGAATAGGATTTCTATGACTTTCATCCAAAGGGTTAGATTTATTCATAATGAATTTGAAGAAAAATGTGGTCGGAATAAGTCAAAGGTTTATCATGCCTTTTGAAAGGAATGTTGTATGGAAGTAGGTTATCAAATTGAGGAAAAAATGAATTCAAAATGTGGCAAAGTAAATTTTAAATATTCAGAGGTATGGATACAATTTTCTAGTTGGAATTTAGAACTGGAGAGATATGGGAATTAATTAATGAGATTTTTAGAAGTGAGAGAATGTTGGCATAAAAATTCAGAAGGTTAAAATGTCTAAACCATTGATATGTACCGAGAGTAAATCAGGTCCTGAAATGAAGCTCCTTCCAAAATATATGAATATCACACCTTGGAGATAAATGCAAGGAGTGAAGGATGAAAAACTTGTCAAAACAATATTATCTCGTGTAAATTCAGGGAATTATCATTGGAAGGAATTTTTGAGGATTTTCTAAAGTAAGTTTGTTATTGAGAAGAGGAATTTAGAATCTCCACAATATCCATTTTTAAGTATACGTTTCGAGTCTAACCAAGACTCATCATCAGGACAAATCTTGCCAAGAAGAGAGGAGGATCGGCGAGATAAATACAAGCAGGAGTGAATGGGGAGAAGATTAGAAAGAGTTGACCAGAAAATACCATGGGAAATTTTTGGCTTATTAAAGTTTATTAAAATTATTTTTATTTAAATTAATTATGCTACCATTAACTTATTTAATTAATTATATTAATTAAATTGCCAAGGTTGATAATTAAATATTTTTTAATTAATTTTTATTAATATTAATAATGAGGTTTGATAATAAATAATATATGTGCCTAATATTACAATTTTTTTTTTTAAATCTTTTTATTATAAATTTATGTATAATATTAATCAAATTTTTTGATGAGAAATATAAATTAATGATTAATATAAAATATTATTAAAATTTCAAATGTTAAAATTGTTAAAATTTTATTTTTATTAATATTATTAGAATTAATTATAATGTTATTTGGTAATAGTAAATTAATACTAAAAATAGAAGTTACATGTTTTAAAATTAGTTAAATAGAATAAGATTAATGCAAGGGTTAAATTAATGGTTAATATTATAAATTATGATTAATTGTTGAAAATGTTTATAATTAATATTAATATTATTAATATTAATTATAATATTAATTAGTACTAGTGAACTATTACTAATAATATTTAATTAATACTAATAATAAAGGTCACACATTTATATTGAAATTCTTAGGATTAATGTGAGGGATAATGTTAGGGGATTTATATAATTAACAATAAGGGGGGCTAAAGGAGGGGGTTTTTACAAGTGAAAGTGCAAAAGGAAACTAGGAGAGATGGAGGGGTAACAGAGAGAATTCAGAGGGGGATATAATGAATAGAGAGGGGAGGGCGGGGGGATGGGGGTGGGGTGGGGCAAGACGAGGGGAGAATGAAGGCTTTATGCAGATGTCTAGGGACCTAAAATAGGGAGAGAGCTCGGTGCAATGGGGTTGACCTAGAGCAACGTGACATGGGGGGAGGGTTGAAAGCGAACACAGGAGCCAAGAGATGGGAAACCTTATGTGTATGGAAATAAGGGAACCCAATTTCTGCTAACCTCCAAACCACTGTCCCTGTTGAGGTTTTTGGGGTGTTTTTTGATTCCCAACGCCTCACGAATTTTTCTTTTGAAATGGTGTTTTTCATTAGCAATCACCTAGGCATCTTCAAGGCAGATATGGTGACATGTCTTATTAGAACGCTCAGCCAGAGCCGAGGTTCAAGTTCTCCCATTTCTGATGTTGGCACCATTCTCTTCAAACCTGATTTTGAAAGACCTGCCTATTTCCCCAATATAGCATTCTCCACAGGAACAATTAATTTTGTACACCCCCTTTTGCTGGAGGAGATCAGGGTTGTCTTTAACAGATTTCATTCTTTGTTTGATTGTCATAAGAGGCTTGAAAAAGGTTCTTATATCTTTTTTGGTGAGAACCTTGGCCAGCTTGTTTGTGACTCCCTGAATGTAAGGGAGGTATGGTTTAGCGCTAAGGGAATCATCCGAAGGGTTCCTTATATTCTTGTTATTGGATCTGGTTCTTTGAATGGCTTTTATGATGTCTTTGTTTTTATATCCCACATTTATGAATGCCTTTCTTAAATATTCAATTTGTTCTTTGATGTGATTGTCATCAAAAATCTTGAAAGCTCGAGTGAAAAGGGTCATAAGTACTCCCATCTTCTGGGTGGGATGGTGGTGTGAACTTGCGTGGAGGTAACTATCAGTGTGCACCTTCTTTCTGAACACTTTGTGTCCAATGGATCCATATCTATTTCTGATGAGGATGATATCCTAGAATGGAATAAAATGGTTATCTTCATCCTCCAGAGTAAATTGAATGTCCTTGGATATGTTATTAATATGGTTTTGGAACCTTTTAAGCTCTTCATCCCCATGAGGCCAATCGACAATGGTGTCATCCACGAATCTAATCCAAAATTTTGGTTTTAATGGGTACGATTCCAAGGCTTTATTTTCAAATCTTTACATGAAGAGATTAGCCACTATGGGGGATAAAGGTGATCCCATAGCTACCCCTGATGTTTGTTCAAGAATCTCCCCTTGGAATATGAAGAAAGTGGCGCGTAGACATATTTCAACGAGCTTTGCAGTCTGGGGATCTGTGACTTATTTAAAGACCTCAACAACTTCATCTAAGGGTATTTTTGTAAAGAGTTGGACCACATCAAAGCTAACTATTTTGTCACCAGGTTCAAGACTAGCATTTTTTTATGAAATCCACTTAATGCTTGGAGTCTTTGATGAAAGAGTTGGTTTTTCCAACTACAGGTGCCAAGGTGTTAGCCACAAATTTGGCTAATTCATAATTATGAGCCCCAATAATGTTTACAACGGGACTTAGGGGGGCACAAACTTTGTGAATCTTAGGAGAACCATAGATAAGAGGGGTGATTTCACCATCCAGAGATAGGCGTTTCTTCAGTGTTTCATCAAGATTAGATTCCTCAATAGCTTTTTTGACAGTTTTCATAATCTTGGTAATAGGGTTTACTTTGAGTTTTTTATAGCTACCCTTGTTATAGAGGTGGTCTCTCATTTTATTAATGTATTATTCTTTCTCCATAACCACTATTTCCCCTCCTTTATTAGCTTTAAGGATGACAATGCTATCATTTTTCCTTAGGCTTTTAATGGCCTTTATTTGTTCTTTATTCAAATTTCTTTTAGGTGGTCTTGCTTTTCTAAGGTTGATGGCACATTCCTGCCTTATTATCTCTTTATATTATTCTTCTAATGTCTTAATTTCATTTTCGAGGTTACATATGATCTCTTCTTTTGGAATCTGACACAGGACTATGGAAAAATTGGGCCCTTTGCCTAGAACCTCTGCCTCTTCCTTATTCAAATTGTACGAAGGGATGTTAACGACCTTTTTATTTATGTTTATTGAATCATGCATATTCATTTTATTCTTGTTAGGAATGCATGAATGTTGAATAGGATTCTGCAACCTTGGCGTGCTATTAACCAGTTGTTCTAGGTTTGTTTCATATGTTGTGTTGGATAAACATTCCATTTTCGTTGGAATCTGCATTTTCGAATGATGTTGTTCTGTTTTGTAGAAAACCACATAACGATGTCCATCTTCTTTTTGTAGAGTGCCACTGTTATCTTTTCACAGAGTGCCTCCACTACTGCTTTCACCACTCGCAAGATACACAGAAACACACACTATGGTGTCATGTGTATTGAATGCAGGAGGGCTACTGTTTAAGTGAGAATCAGTTTCGAGTTTCCTACTTTCTGCGTCCACATCTACCATACTGGTAATGGGCTTCAAAGTGTGAGAGAAGTTGGGGAAACTGATAGTGACCCCAGGGGGAATGTCTGTGTTGTACACTCGACAATCCTGCATATCACATGGTTTGATGTGCGGGATGATTTCGGAGATGGCCGACGAGGTTTTCCTGATGATGCCAGCTATGGAAGCATTACGGTATGGGGTTGTGGAGAGAGGCGGAGGGGGTTTGATATCCGGTAAACCTGATAAATGGTGATACGGGGTTCAAAGGGCTTCAATTGTTCTCTAGTTGATGAATCCATAATGCCATTTGAGCTCCTTATTTTAGATTGTAATTTAATTAGCTTTCTTTCTTGTCTAATCATAGTTGTGATACCTTCTTTGTTTTCTTTAAGTGCTACAGATGCATCAATGACAGTCCACATATATTCCCGAATGCTTACAACGATTTTAAGATGATTTTTATAAGATATTGTTGCCAAGCGGTGCAAAGAATACCTGGTTCTTCAAATTTCATGTCGGATTAGATATTTACTGAGTCATTCAAATGCTCTGCAAGTGTGTTGGATGTGTAATCTATGTTTGACAAAGGCAAAGGATGGTGTAAGGTCAAGATCACTGCAAAAAAGATATAAGAACATATTTCAAGCTTCTTATGACAATCAAAAAAATAATGAAATCTGTCAAAGACAACCCTGATCTCCTCCAACAAAAGGGGGTGTACAATATTAATTGCTCCTGTGGAGAATGATATATTGGGGAAACAGGCAGGTTTTTTAAAGCCAGGTTTAAAGAGCATGTTTTCGGCATCATAATGGGAGAAATCGAACCACGGCTCTGGATGAGCATTCTAATAAGACCAGTCACCATATCTGCCTTGAAGATGCCAAGGTGATTGCTAATGAAAAACACCATTTCAAAAGAAAAATCCGTGAGGCGTTGTAAATCATAAAACACCCAAAAACCTTTATAGGGACGGTGGTTTGGAGGTTAGCAGAAATTGGGTTCCCTTATTTCCACACACATAAGGTTTCTCGTCCCTTGGCTCTCCTATCCGCTTCCAACCCTCCCCTCGACACGTTGCTCTAGGTCAACCCCATTGCACCTCCCTCTCTCCCCCTTTTAGGTCCCTAGACATCCTAGACATTTGCATAAAGCCTTCATTCTCCTCCCTTCCGGCCCCTCCGCCCCCACCTTTTCATTATATCCTCCTCTGAATTCTCTTTATCACCCCTCCATCTCTCATGCTTTCCTTCTGCACTTTCACTTGTATAAAACCCCTCCTTTAGCCCTCCTTATTGTTAATTATATAAATCCTGTAAAATTATTCTTCACATTAATCCTAAGCATTTCAACATAAATATGTGACCTTTATTATTAATATTAATTAAATATTATTAGTAATAGTTCACTAGTACTAATTAATATTATAATTAATGTTAATAATATTAATATTAATTATAAATATTTTCAACAATTAATCATAATTTATAATATTAAGCAGTAATTTAACCCTTGCATTAATCCTATTCTATTTAACTAATTTTAAAACATGTAACATTTATTTTTAGTATTAATTTACTATTACTAAATAACATTATAATTAATTCTAACAATATTAATAAAAATAAAATTTGAACAATTTTAACATTTTAACTTTTAATAATATTTTATGTTAATCGTTAATTTATATTTTTCATCAAAAATTTTGTTTAATATTATACATAAATTTATAATAAAAAGATTTTAAATATAAATAAATAAATAAAAATTGTAATATTAGGCATATATATTATTTATTATCAAACCTCATTATTAATTTTAATAAAAGTTAATTAAAAATTATTTAATTATCAACATTCGTAGTTTAATTAATATAATTAATTAAATAAGTTAATGGTAGCATAATTAATTTAAATAAAAATAATTTTAATAAACTTTAATAAGCTAAAAATTTCCCATGGAATTTTCTGGTTGGCTCTTTCTCATCTTCTCCCCATTCACTCCTCATCTTCTTCCTATTCACTCCTGCTTGTATTTATCTCGTCGATCCTCCTCTCTTCTTGGCAAGATTTGTCCTGATGATGACTCTTGATTAGACTCAAAACATAGACTTGAAAATGGATACTGTGGAGATTCTGAATTCCTCTTCTCAAAACTCACACCACAGAAACCTTCAAACTAAGTTTGTTATTTTTACTTATTTCTGGATTATAAATTACTATTAAATATAATATATTGTTGTTGGTAGTATTTTTTATACATATCATTATATTAACATTTTTTACTTTATTTATTCATTGAAAGGATTTATATGAGAATACAATAACAAATGGTTAAATTTTTGAATGAAGATAGTTTGGATGATGTTGTACACAACTACCAAGATTCAAGTTCTACATTAATGCTAAAATATTTTTATCTTGCATTTGAAAAGGTATATTGATTTATACATTCATTTCTATTCATATGTATATTATTTTTATTTTATAACTTGTACATATATTTGTTTATTTCATTAGAAATAAGGAAGGATGCAAATGGAGCATTGGATAGTTTTTTAGTGACAATTATTTCATGTGCAATGAAATATTATTTAACAATATATAATTATATAGAAGATTGAAACTTTTAAATTTTGACATTTTTTTTAACACTGCAAAAAATCAAAGATCTCACTATAAAAAAAAAATTGAAAAGAAAAAAACACAAACCTAAAAAACACTTAAAAAAATATGCCAAGGAAGAAGATGAAGACGAGTACTTCAAAAATTGTTAATTTAGAAAATAATTATTAGCATTTAATACAATAGAAAATTTAAAGTAAAAAATAAGTCTTCTAAAAAAAGGGGATGATGTTGGCATCAACACTTTACAAAATCAACATAAAAATCACTAACATTTTAAAAATAATGTTTATACTTGGTACTTCAGAAAATTTAATGTGTCAAAAATATGATTAAAAAAATTAAGAGTATTCTCAATCAACACTTTTCAAAATCACATGATTTTTTGCTACATAAAAAAAAGGTACTCGTTTCCATTCTTGTTTCAAAGTTTACATTGTTGATCGTAGGTATGCCACTGATAGTGACAATTTTTTTCTGAGATGACGACGACTCTAGATAGGGGTTGGGTATAGGTATATTTGTAGAGATATAGGTTACTCTTTGTTTCCAATTATATTTTTATGTGGTTGTTACCTTGAATTTGGATCTCCGAAGCACACACCCAGTATAACCTGGATCAAAAATTTGAGCTCAGGTAAAGAAGGCGAGAGAATTTTTCTATGCGCAATTCTTTTCTAATTGTGAGGTATGGGGGTTGAAAATATCTATGACGAAGATGTTCTTTTTACAAACCTTTGAGGATTTGGTCAAAAAAAATGAGCTAAGGCCTTTGTGGATAGCTAAGTGGTGTTCTGAGCTTTATTTTTTAGTAGATCTGACTTCGGAAAGCCCCTTTGTGCTAGCCATGAGACACAACGATCATATCAGCTTAGAATTTTTCAAATTAAGGCAATTTCCCCCATCGCTGAGATGGATGGAAGGGTCTGAAGTTTCAATTAAATTTCCAAACACCCATACATGTGGATCTAAATATGCAAGTTCAAATCATAGCCTTTCTCCACCCTATTATCCCTCAGAAAGAGTATATATGATAGATCAAGAAAAGAGTTTAAGCTTGAAAGGGGAGAGGGTGTTTCATATCTTCATAAAAACACTAGTTGGTAAATATATTTTAATCTGGGTAAACAACGGGGATTTAGTGGATAATATCAAGCACAAGATACAACAACGAGAAGGAATCCCATCAGTGGCCCTAAATCTCATCTCAAGAAGAAAAATCCTTCATGATTGGAGTTCTCTCAAAGAATAAAAAATTAGTAGAGGTTGTACACTCTTCTTAGTACATGTTCTACTTGGAGGATTAGGATTTAGGCCTTCAGTTTCCTACATATAAATTGTCAAAAGGAGCGTAGAGAATGCAAAGGTAACATCTTCTGTCAGGAAATTTTCCCACATATTCTCATATTTTCACGTAGAAGTAGTTTTTTTTTAATTTTAATGGTCTATGGCCTAAAATGAAATATTTTTACTGATGGATCTATAAAAATTGTACTACGACATGTGATATTTATTTGTGTTTGAGAAGTTTATTTATAGTACACCACACGTCAAAAAAATATTTGAGGAAGGATTGTGGTTCTAGGGCAGAGTAGGGTTATTCATCACCCCTTGGTTCCCGTAATTTGATTCATCTACAATGGAGTTAAAAAAAATGTTGGTTTGGGTTCATATGCCCAGTCTTCCACTTCCCTTTTGTCACCATCAAGTTATTGAAGACATTGGGAATGCTTTGAGAAATTTTATCAAAATAGATAGTGAGAGAATGACAAAGGGGATCTTCACAAATTCTTTCATTTGTGTGGCAATTGACCTCAACAAGGGGCTTCCATATTGTATCAGCTAATCAACGAACAATTCCAGTAGACATAGAGATCATATTATGAAAATACGGCTTTTAGATGTCATGTAAGCAATAAAACCGAGCATCTACAAGATACTTGTCCTTTGGCCAAAAATTCAACAAATAAGAGGAAGGGAAAAAGCACAAATCAAAATATTGGAAATCTTATGAGCCCCCTACTCCTGATAAAGAAGAAGAGGTGAATCTAAAGGACCCACCAGGTAAAGAACAAGAAGAAGGGAATGAAACAACACTGGAAGAACCACCTAAAAAGTCAGCAGAACTCAACGAGAATGTGGATATGGTAGTATCACATAGTTCTGTAGGAAACTAAATTGTATTAATAAATAATGAAGTGATTCAGAGAGCCAAAAAATCTCACATATTTGAGAGCTCTGAATTAGAAAAGGAGAAGAGAGTTGGAACTCTTAGGGATTCAAATTTAGCTATCATACAACCCGCTAATGGGGTATGGAAGATGTTATCATTATGTAATTTATGAGATTGTGAGAGTAAACACAGAGGACAACATCAAAACCGCTTTGGAAGCTGGGATCTAGCCCTTCCAGCTTCAGATAGGGATCTCTCTGTAAATTTTATCTTTGTTTTATATAAGTTTTAGGATAGTTATTATTGTGCAAATTGTTTGTTTGTTTTTTATTTGATTGGATTGTTTGATTGATTGAAATATTGTAATTCCATTTAGCTATGGAGTCTAAAAATTAACTGGATCTGCATCAAAATTTGAAGGAGTTTCACAGGGCAAGAAAAGTTACACTATTTGCATATTTTAGAATTTCTAAATGAATATGAATAGAAGAAATGAAAGGTTCGGTAGAAACTAAGGAGCAATGAAGAATTCCTTAATTTGACTTTAGCAGAAAAAACAGAAATTAACTACAGCCATAATAGGGTGCATATTCCAACAAACCCTATTCGTCACCGATTCTGTAATGTAATTCAGCTGTTAAGAAATGACTGTGAAAGAAAACAATGCATAAACACATGAAAAAAAGAAAATATCACCAATCCGTACACCACATGAATCCTATGAATAATGTACTTGTATTATTGATGCATCCAACAACCGGAAAATTACAATAACTTGGAGAATAATATATTCAACAATCAACTTGGAATACTTCCAAATGTGAAGTATTTATACAAATAGTTATAAAATCATTACAAAATCATTTTCTAAAGTGTATAATTATCACTATTCTAAACAATATAATCATTCTCTGCAAAGTAATAGGCAAGGTGGACAATTGTGTGGACAAGTGGCTCTGATTTGGAGGATTCAGTTGCTGAATTGGCATTTTTCTGTGTTGTGTTGGCTATTGTGCTATCTAATGTGTTGGTATATCTTCTTACTGCATCTGAATTACTAATCAGTCTATTAATTCACAAAGTTTGTCCCATCTGTCTTCTTCTGGAATGGTTAACTTAGTTGCCTTCTGGTAAATTTCATCAACCTCAGTATACTTGAAAATGTTGGCCTTGCCACAAAAATATGATTTACTTCATGTTGGATGAAGAAATCACTTCCCATGGCTTCTAAGAAAGCTCTGCCTATCATTTTGACTTTGATATTTGAAAACTTTGAACTATCTTTGGCTACCTCCTTCAATTTTCGAATGTAATCTTCATGAGTAATGATTTTTTCATTAATTAAAAATAAGTTGGTTAGCCCTTTCTGATTTAGAGCTTCTATCCTGGTGAAAACTCAATTTATTTCTATCTCCAAGCTCTGACATTTCTCCTCCAACTGAGCAATGAGATTCTTTTTGGTCAGAATCTTCTTTACATCCAAATTGTTTTGGTTCTATCATCAATTCCTTAATCATCTAATTCATAATTGTTCTTAGAATTTAGGAACCTAATGATGTTTTTAGTTGTGGAAGGCATGTCTCCCAAATATTCCTTAATCTCTGTAATGGCCTACGTTGCTTTCTTAATCAAATCTTTTTTCTCAAAGATAATCTGAATACATGGCCAAATTTCAGCCATAGAATTCATAATATCAATCCAAAATTTTACCTTGGCTTGGGACAAGGTCTTTCCAATAGCCGATTCCCTTTCATATTTTTTTAGCCTCTTAATCATCTTCTGAGCCCTCTGAGCTTCAACAAAGTGTGAAGCTTCACTCCTGGTCTTCTAGCCCTGTAGTGCCTTGACTTGATCCTGCAACATTTTAATTTCTTCTGTCTGAATTGACAAATTCTCCACAACTTTTGACATTTTTTCAGCACCCTCAGCAGACTATGTAGTAGGTGTAGTGGAGGTTGCAGCTATTATGGTGGGAATTTTTGTAAGAGATACAACATCTAGGGGAATCATGGATAGTTTGGCATTCTTCTCCTTTTCCTTTATCATTTTCTCCAGCTCAGATTCCACTTGTCTTATTTGAGTGTTATTTTACATGATTAGATTCATCATGTCACTTTTATGAGTCTTTGTTCCTTCAATATCCTTTGTGAGAGGATCTTCAATGGTTGGTAACTTAAGCTACTTCCTCAATGTTGCAACATCATCATTATTTTTCTTGATCAATTCCTCTGCAGCTTTCATGTTTGCAGGATCATAACCAATCTTCACTACTAAATCCTCTAAGGATTTAATCCTAGTTTCCTTTGCAAGAGAAGAAATCCTCTCCATCTTCAACTGTGACTGAGTATTAGAAAGTTAAACCTGAAATTTAGAAACAATGATAGTAGTGTTGGTTAGAGTGGAGCAAATCATTTCACTTGTTTTTTTATGCATCTCCATTTGGTCAATGGGATGAATATGTTTTGTATCAAACTCAAAAGTTTTCTTCTTGTAATCTTTTGTTGATATAGGTTATGGAATTTGGGCCTCAAGAAAGGCCATCTGCATCTTTCCCTTCTCTGAGTCAAAAACTAACAGTAACCTGCTTTGGGAGCTAGAAGTCCGCTTCCAAAAATAAGCATATGTGTTATTCTTAAGAATATCATTCTTAAGTTTTATTTCTCTGAATCTGTCAAAAACAATCTTCTCTTTCTCTCCTTGAACAAGTTTGGTAGTCTGGACAGTGTCTTGCTACTCCTAGGATACTGAAGACACTGTGGGGAAATGCAGCAAAATTTCCACCTTCCTGAGAGGAATATGGTGTTTCCTTTAATACCATGGCCACTTCTTGTTTTGAACTTTTATCTGCATCTGCCTTTGGATTCAACTTTTCCTCCTACTGTACATAATTTTGAATTCCTTTCCTTTACTTTCGGTCACTGAAGGTGACTCTTCTTCGTATATCTTTTGGATGCTTTCTCCTGTGGAATAGGAGTCTGTGATGTGGATGTAGAAATAAGTTGTTCCTCGGCTTCCTATAAATTATTTTCTACCCAATATTGTTGGTTCACATACCTCTCAATTTCAGGGCTTTGCGTATGAGTGTATGGATTAATTTTATTTTCTATTCTCAATTTGGAAATAATACCCAGAGGGTCATAAGACCATGTAAAACTTAGGTTGAATTTCATCTCCTTGAGAATATTATATACTTATTCTCCTGCTAGTCTGTTGTTACATATGAAGGATCCAATTTGTGTCTTGATCTTGAACTGTGATTTCCTTTTGGCTGACACAAAATGTATCTCAACAGAATTTAGTATTTGTCTAATGCATTCAAAATAAAAAATCCTCATGGGGAGGTATTTTGGGAGCTTGTATGGTGCCAACTCACATCCATATACTCTAATATCTGTGTAGTTCTGGTACAAGTACCAGTCTCTAGTATTTTCTTGATCTGTTAAATGAAAAATTATTTTAATGTCCTCACTAATTATAGGCTCTATTGAACTATTTAGTACACTCATGGCTGGGTGAACAAAATATTCAATGTACTTCTTATAAGTAAACTCTTCATGTTCCTTCAACATTAGAGAAGTCCAAAATATGACTACTGGTTTCCCTCTTCATCTAACTTCTACATGGAAAATTTAAACCTTTCTGCTTGAGAATATAAAAACATATAGACTAAAATTGAAGTGTATTTGAATACTTCCTCAGTTTGAAACTTCAGATACTGTTCATGAATTATCATCTAGAAATTGAATGAATTAAAGATAATAGATGGTTTATTTTCTGTGGAAAATATGGAAAGGAAACCTAAAATGGGTTCATCTACCCACTGATCAAAATAATAACCCATAATTTATGAAATTATAGTTATAATTTGTTTTGCTTGATCAGAGAATATTGAGGAAGGGTATGGTGGATTTTTCCTTGGTAATTGGGTGTTGTCTGGTAAGAAAAGGTCAAAAATTCTGGCTCTTTTGGAAAAATCAAGCTTTTGGTAGAGTTTTGTCAGGGCTTCTAATGAAAATGGTGTACTATTTTCCATAGAGGGGGCCTCCATCATCTGGTCTATGGATTGGGCAATAATGGTGAAGAGGATTTCACTAATAGGGGCTATAATTGCTCATTGATCAGGTACATAACAAACTTGACATCTTTTGGTGAATTCTAGAGAATGGAATGTCTAAGGAAAAATATAATGCAGGAGCTTGGACTCCAAGAGTCCAATTTCATCGGTTTTATATACATATTTGTCTTCGAGCCAACATTAGAGTTCAAAGAGTTCTAAATCGCACTGTGTCTCAAAGCTTTTTTAGTCCCTATCAGCTAAGGGGATATGGTCTAAATCAGTTGAGGTATGAACCAAGGGATTGATAGGGTCCTCCTGGTTCTTCTTCTTTTGAGGCATCTTTATCAATGATCAATTTAACATAATTGGGATGAATGGTTTACCGGGACTATATTTCTGGTCTATATCTGATTAGGAGAGGGAAACAAGACGTTGACACTCGATCATGGATTTGTTTATCTGGTGAAGCTTGGTTGCGCACTGTAAAACTTGTGAATTAAAATTAATTATGCATAGAATATGTTGCAGAAAGGTGAAATGATGACAGATTCAGGGTTTAAAAGGAATGGCATGTTTTTCGTTGTAGGTTGGCACAGGTCTGTTAGATTCAAACAGTTACCTAGGAAAATTAAATATTCAAATAGTAATTCCTGAGAAAAGAATTCATTGGGCAATGGTTAGGAGACGTGGCAGAAGGAGGAGGGTAGGGACAGTGGGAAAGTGGTTTTCGGAGGGGGTCGGGAGCGGTTAGTGGTTTTATGCAAGGGTGGTGTGAAATGCAGAGAAGAGGCCACGTAGTGTGGGATCCAGCAGGGGAATACCACCTTTTCGGACCCCCCCCCCCCCCGATGGTAAAGATAGGACAGAGAGTGGTGGCTGAAAATCATTGTGCATCGTCGATCTCTTGAGTCAGATGATCCTGCGGCTGAGAAGTGTGCACATTTTAACTGCCACATGAAAAAACAATTTTTCATGACATGACATTTGATTTTGATCGAAAATTTTGGATAAAATATATATGTGAAAAATATCAATATCCCTTCGAGCATCTTTATTTAATGCTTTTGAAACTTTAGAATAAGTGCAAATATGCATATTTTCTAAAACAAAACTATTTCTACCTACCCTTTTAACTCTAATTATTTTCTAAACTAACAATTTTATTTCTTCTCAAGGGGTGCATTTAGGCTAGAAAACCCACATTTTATTCTTATGAAAACTAAAATCTATTCAATCCTATCCCTTATTTCTCCTATTGATTCAACTTAAACAATTGAACCAATGTCATTTTCCACCTAACTATTTATTAGCCAAGATTAAATTGTTTGGAAAATCTTTATTTTCTATTCAAATTAACATAAATTTAAACTTGTTTAACCATGATTAAGATGTATGATTAAACAAATAACTAGTCATTGTGGCATTTTTAAACAAGCTGCACACAACCTTACTTTATTTGATAGAAAGAAACTATCTATGAGTAGTGGAATTTAAATTTTTAGAACTTTCAGTATCATTTTCTTTGATTTTTATTTTGTGGGGTTATCATCTCATTTTTTTTCTTTTTCAATGTTTCTCTTTCTTTTTCCTTTGTCTCTTTATTCATTTTTTTTAAATACCCTCTTTTCATTTTCTTTTATATGTTTTTTTTGGAAATCATTTGCAGATTGAAAATTTATTTACAATATCAAATATTTGAGATAAAATACTCAATCACATTGAGATCCTATAAATTATAAGACCCTCACAGTGGCTCCAGATGGGGATGGCACTCTCCATGTGAGGTGCCAAGAGCCTTTGATCAGTAGCCTTGAACGTTATATTTCAGCAATGTCTACACCTGTTTTTTTTTTGTAGTAACTATGGTAGCATATCAATCAAAATCTTAGGGTATTCTTTGCAGGCTTCAACTTCTGTCAATAATCTACCCAATAAAAATAGTAAAGACAATGATATTTACAATGATTTCATGTAAGAAAAACCTCTATTTCTATGAGAATTAATGCTTTAGCATTCTTCCATTCACAGGTCCACCAGGAATTTCTATTCCATCTAAATATTTGAGAAAGAAAATTGTGACCTCTGAAAGCATAAATGATATATGGTCCTTTCCACAAATTTTAAAATTTCCCATGCTTGCCTGTGTCCTCTCTTTTAGAATCCCACTTTAAAACAGTGTCACCCAAATTGAAATCATCTGATTTAGTTCTTCTGTCAAAAATCTTTTCGACATTCTCCTGGATAACCTGTGTTTTATTGAACACTTCTTCCATGGATTGCTGCAGTTGAATGGTATGATTTATCCTTCTTTGAGTATCATTTGGTTCAACCTAAAATTCTTGAATTATCTCCATAACTAGAACTCCGAAGGAATATGGAAAAATAACATCCATCCCATAAACCAATTGGTATGGTGACATGCCAGTTGATTTCTTTGCAGTAAGCCTATCATCCCAAAGTGAATTTATCAGCTTATTGTGCCATGACATTTTGATCATTTTCACCATACTTTTATTTCAAGATTCAGCTAACCCGTTACCCTGAGGGTAATAATAAATTGAATGTCCCAAAGTAATATGATATCTTCTGCAGAAATCTATCATTTTCTTGGATTTAAAGGCTGCAACATTATCTTTAACGAGCTTATTTTGACATCCAAATCTTGACAGGACATTGGTTTCTATAAATTTGATAATAACAACATCAGTTGTTAGTCTGGAAGGTGCGGCCTCAATCCATTTGGTGAAGTAGTCAGTGGTTGCGAGGATCCATTTGTGTTGGCCAAAGGATGGTGGATGGATTTCTCCAATGAAATATAAGCCCCATTTTTGGAAATGGTTTTCAACAGATATGGGTTTTAAAGGTAGGGGCAATAGTTTTCTTTTTCCCTCAAATATTTGGCATTTGTAGCAACAGGTTACTTTCTTATGGACATCGGGGAAAAGGCTAGGCCAGTAAAAACTAGCTCTAAGGATCTTGTTAGCAGTGGTTTTCCTTTACAAATGTCCACCGCAGTCACCTTCATGAAATTATTGCATGGTTTTTTCTGCATCATCCTTCAACAAAAATTTTAGTAAAATACCACCAGCATCTTTCGCACCACAAATGAATAAATGCATTTTTTGCACCACATAAACTCATGAAGTACATTATATAACACTTTCGCACCACAATGATAAAATGCTTGTTACTTGTCGTAAGCCTTTTTCCATCTCCTATATCTCATTACATGCATTCCTCTACTCTTCTTTTTACGACATAAGATTTTAGCTGGAATGCCACAGGAGGATGTAAATTATTCTTTCGAATGACTTTAAAATTTTGTTTTCTTGTGTCTCTTATTACTACACAACTCTTGGCTTTAATAAATGGTACATTACAATACTTTGTTGCAAAATGGAACAATAGGTGTATGGAGTTAGAGACTATGTGTGTGTGGAAGAGGTTGTGTGTGCAGGGAATATGCATATACATAGAAAGAAGATAAACTTTATTTTGCTCACAATAAATTATTTTAATTTAAAATAATATTAAAGTTAAATTATTAAAATTATTTTATGGTCTAACATATTATTATAATTTACGATATATAGAGTTATAAAACTATATATAAGAGTATTTTACCTCAAACATTTGACTAACAAAAATGCTTATGTGACTAAATGTAAGTCCTTTTAGCATTTATTGTGCTTGCCAGTGTATAGTTACGATGTTGCCTTGTATCATGTTCACAATATTTTCAGTGTTTAATTTTATTTATTCAAAAATGATGTATGTTAATTTCTTATTTCAAAGTTTTAAACAAGCTTTAATGTACTAAACTAATCAAGTTCATGTAGTGCAATTCCTGTAACAATGCCCTACCTTTCACATAAAAAATAGGTTAGATTTCTAAAAAAAGAAATAATTCAAGCTAATACTAGCATGAAGCCTTTCCTAAAGGGGTGAACAAGTCTCGCCTATTTTAATTTGTACAATTTGATTAGAAAATGAAATAAAATACTTCCACAAAGAGCATTTACATTAGTCTAATTATCCAAATTGAAATAATTTACATAATTTATGTTCCAAAAACATGACCAAACTATAAGTGATGCAAGTTTATTGGATGTTGGAACGGGGATCCCTAAGCTGCGAATTTTGTATATTTTTTGTATTAATTATTCTAACACAGGGATTTCGGGGCGAGTCAAAGTCCCAAATACATTGTAATGGGTCAAAGGGTAGACCTAGAATCCACAAACCACAGTTTGCGAACCACAAGATAGCATAGGCTACATCAATATAAATAGACGAATAGTTTGCGTCTAGAAGTAGGCATGAATTAACACTGATGCTAAGTGCGAACTGTTAGATCTGTTTTGGGTTGTTTTGGGTAAGGACTCCTGCTGGCTGTGTGCACGGAGATCCTCAGTCCTTCTGTGTGCAGACCCCGCTAGGCTGTGTGCACGGGCTGGTTTTGGTGTAAGTGGATCTGAATGTTAATGAATGCGAAGTATTGTTAAAGTATTTGTGTGCTATCTGGATCGGTTATGTATACTGCTGAAGCATATATGTGATGATTATTTAGCTACAAATGTATATGTGTTTTTGCATAAGTATATCTATGATCTGTTATTGGTTGCGATTATAAATTCTTTGTGATGGTATCTAGTAATGCGCACATGGATGCGAATGTACTGATTAGATCTGGTAGTTGTGTTATGGTTATATGTTGAGTATACTGTTAAAAGGGATGTGAATAGACTCATTCTAGGTAAACCTAGCAAGTTATAATACATATTTGCCTCACATTACCTACTCTCTCCCAGGGTGCAGAAACCTGGTTCCAGCACCCTCCCATACTACTTTGGGTGAGACCTTGGCCTGCGCAAGTAGGTCATTTCCAAAAGGGCTAGTAGTATAGGGGTTTGTTGGAAAACCTTAACCTCTGAACTTGGGTTAGGACCCCTCAAGCCAACAAATGGTTCCGTTATCAGGACCAGGAAAATTTTGAGAGAGAGATCGGATAATGCCATGAGGTCCTTGGAGACCTGAGTGGGTGGAAATTGAAGATTGCTTTGAAAGACAGATTCAGGAGTTTTTTGTAAAGGAGAATCGCAGCACGAAGTTGACGGCTGAGAAGTGGAAGAACAAGTACATCTTTACTAAGGTCCATGAAATTTTCTTTGTAACCTTTGCGCACAAACTTCAAGAGTGGTTGGCAAGGCTCATAGAATTCCAGACATGCTGAAAGGGACGATCAGGTAACGCAGTGGTCACCAGAATTGATTCAACAGCTGGAAAGGACTGACAATATGATCACCCGTACTATAGATCACTGGGTAGATAGTGTGCTGGGCGGATTCGTGACAGAATTTGCAGTCAATCAGTTTGTGTCCTACTCTGAGGTAGAGTAGAGGTTCTTCAAGGGTTTCCAGGGTAAGTCCTTGAAAACATTGCCTTTTTTAATAAAAATATTACTTTGTGAAAAGGGAATTCTGTGCAGCCACACTGAGTGAATGACCTATTATCTGAGCAAGAGCACAACACGAAGTGGTAAGTACTACCGAACTAATCAAGAAGGAGATAGATATGTCTACAGTCCATTAAGAGAATTGGCTATGCATAGCCCTCCAGCTACACCACCTTCAAGTCAGCATAAGGGTAAGGACTCACCCATACCTCCACCACCACCAGAAGATGATATGGCCATGCACATGAAGCTACCTACCTTCGAGGGTGAAGGGGATGAAGATATGGACCGATTTTGGTTCGTCGCAGAATCAGTATGGGTTGCGCAGAATGTGGCTACCGACACTGTAAAGAGGGCGCAACTATCACTCACCTTTGAAGGAAGGGCCTTGGATTGGTATATGGGATACGTAGGATAGCATGCAAATCCATCTATTCTGGAGATTAAGACAACATTAAAAAAATAGTTTCGGAAGCCTAAGTCCTACTCTCAAATAGTGGTCGACTTGAAAGACTTTAGACAGGGACCCACTGAATCGGTATGGGAAGCTTATCAGTGGCTAAAAGAGGTTATTAGAGATGGGTAATTTTAGTATGATGATAGACAGCACAAGGAATGGTTTATCGCTATGTTTTTGCCTCACCTGCACGGACCTATGGGTCAGCAATCCATCGCAAAGCAAGAGAAGGCCTTGGAGATTGCTATGAAACTAGAGGCTACACCAAGGGATGATGCTCAGTTTGGGGTACAACAGATCCAGGGGCAGTTAGAGGCAATGCACCTTGAAATACAAAACCTGCGAAAAGAATGGGGGAAAGAGGCTAGTCCAAACGTATGGTGCATAAGATGCAGGGTGTCTGGCCATACCAAGGATCAGTGTCCCCTGCTGGCAGATTAAATGCAGGCTAGGGGACCTAGCCCATTGCGTCCTAAGGAGGCTGCGGGACCAAGTGCTCTAACGCTATGGTGCACTAATTTTCATGTCATCGGGCTACATGATACTAACTACTGTCCTCGTCTCGGTTCTTATGTTCCAGAATTGAAACAGCAATGGTGTCGATTCTGCTCCTCTGTGGGGTAGGACGAGCATAACTACCGGAACTATGACTTAATGATAGATCGAGGAAACCTATACAGGTTACAGGCTAACCCTTCTTCACCACTATTTCCCTCACGCAGAGGAGGCACCCCAGCCAGGGGCAGAGGAGGGGGGAGGGGTGGAGGTGCAAGTTGAGGAAGAGGACAATTTATCTATTACAACTGTGGGGAGATAGGGCACTTTGCAAGGGACTATCCAAACCCTGCACGAAAATCTTGCTGTTATTGTAGACAACTAGATCATGTGATTGAATACTGTCTAATTTTGATAGAAAAAATGCAGGAAAAATAGTAGACACCTATGCAGAATGTACAGAGGGTTCAGGCAGAATCGCGTGATGAAGGACCAAGTATGAATGTCATAACGCACAGCGGCATGACTATTGGAGGAAATGAGGAGAAAGCCAAAGCTGAACCTCTTATCTGGAAAGCAGCGGTCAAATAGGAGAGCTTTAACCTACAGAAGGAAAAGGAAACCTTTGTCACAGCTCACAAGGACTTTACTAAGGATGAGGCACCTACTTCAAAAGCTCTAGCAAACCTGAGAATAGACGATGAAGTTAAACCATTTCTACAGGCATGTATGAAGCTTCTACGCAACTAGAAGGCAGTTAAAAATCTACAAGCACTAACAGACGGCTACGCAGAGAGAACTAACCTACCCTCGGAAGTTAAGGATGTGCACAAACTTTAAAAGCATAAGAAATGCACTGGTCAGGAAATGCGAATAACAACGTAGATTGGAAACTATGAAATGGAACAAGTTATTTTGCACCTGGGATCAGATGCGAACGTACTACCCAAGAAAACTTGGTAGCGAATGGGAGAACCTAAGTTGGAATGGTCCACTATCCAACTGCACATGGCCAACCAGTAGAAGATCATACCGTTGGGAAGACTGTCAAAAATTACGGTAGATATCGCAGGAGTTAAGGTCCACGCCGACTTTGAGGTCATTCAGATTGTGGAAGATGCGGACCCCTATCCTATGCTCCTAGGATTGGATTGGGTAATAAACATGGGAGGTATTATCAACCTAAAGAAAATAAGCATGGTGTTTGAGAATGAGGGTACAAGGGTGATAGTCCTCCTAGACCCTGTGGAAGGAAAGTCGTATACAAAACCAGTGCGTGAAGAAGAGGATGTGGATCACAACTATAAGTTAACCTCTTGGGACAAAGATTGGATCAATCCTATGGCTGATGGTGTGCTTTGCTAGGAAAAGGATAGCGAATGCTTCTCTAACTTCGATGGGGAGATATAAAATTGGAAGAATTGGTTACATGATGTATCTGCGCTACGATGTCTTAGAATCATAAATAAATTCTAATGCATCTCCTCAGAGGTAAGATAACTGCCCTACTTTGATGGTTCTGGTAATATTAGTGATTTTTTATGAGCATTTGAAGCTGAATTCCCATGAGAGCAAAGGTTGTTGACCCTTAATCTAGCCATGCATGCAACCTCGGCAAGGTGGTGGGACACGCATAAATGGACATTCCACGATGGGAAGAGTGTCGAGACATGATGATCCTACGGTTTGAACCTTCGGTCCACCTGCGCCTAAATACTTTCCTTGGCCCAAGGGACCCACACAAGCACTTGTCTGCATGGATGGAGAAATGGTGCGAATGAACTACGGAGGAATGGGTTCACCTGTTCATTCATTCCTTGGGGCCAATCCCCACTACATGGTATTTAGATGCAGGACTACACCAACGCACCCACGATTGGGAAAAATTAAAGGACGAGTTTGTAGGGGCATTTGGGTTGGTAGGTGGAATAGAGGCACTCGACGAAGCTCTACAGGATATAGATGCCTTAGTATTTGATGAATCATGCCCATAAGCAGCACAGGGGGCACCAACATGGGAAAGACAGATGCAGGATATTGTCAACTGCTGCAATTTAGCAATAGAAGAATTTGATGAAGACCCGCAAAATGTGTCTATACAGAGTCGGAGGGAGAGCGCGCAGTTTCTGGACCCCCACTACAGGTTGTCGATGTCACTAAGCCTCTGAAGCTGTGAAAAGTCAACATTGGAATGGAGGAGAAACCTAAGCTAGCTAAAATTGGGGACTACTGGGATGATGATACTGTAGGAAAAGTTGCAGAACTCCTCACGGAATACCAGGACTTATTCCTGAAAAAATTCTTGGAACTCAAAGCGATTACACGGGACCTAGGGGTCATGCACATCACTTTAAAACCATATGTGCACCCTGTGAAGCAACACCCTTATCAGGTGAACCCTAAGTACAAACAAAAGGTCAAGGAAGAAATCGACAAAATGATAGCCGCAGGTATCATTGAACCAGTCGAATAGTCAGATTGGGTAAGTCTTATGGTGGTTGAGGAGAAAACTACTAAGGGAGAGATACGGATCTGTATTGACTTGCACAAATTGAATGATGTTTGTGTACATGATCCCTTCCCTACGCCATTCTTAGATGAAATCCTTAACAGCGTGGGGGGGGGGGGGGGGGTAGGAAACATATTTGTTCACGGACAGGTTCTCAGGATACCATCAGATCAGGATCACACCTAAAGATAGCAGCAAAAATACGTTCGCCACTGAATGGGGATCTTTTCAATACACTGTCATGTAATTTGGGCTCAAGAATTCCCCTGCCATCTTTTCGTAGGTGGTGGTCATAGTATTCAAAGAGTTCATCCACAAGTTTTTGGAGGTATATTTTTATGACTGGACTGTCTTCGAGTTGGTAAAGAAGCATGTCTCAAACCTGTGTATGATGTTGGACGCCTGTTGAAAGCACCAAATTTCCCTGAATATCAAGAGGTGCATATTTTGCGTACCCTTCGGGATCTTGCTCGGTCACATAGTTTTTCGACAAGGATTGATGGTTGACCCCGCCAAAGTAGCAGTTATCATAAACTTGGCAGTACCTACAACTGAGAAATAGCTGCGCCCTATCCTCGGATACACAAGCTACTATAGGAAGTTCATTCAAGGGTACATGTTGATCACATCACCTATGGAAAAATTCTAAAGAAGGACGTTTTGTTTTTTTGGGACGAGGAGTGTCAGAAGAGCTTCGAGCTACTCAAGGAGAAGATGGTCTCTGTGGCTATTCTCATCTTTCCTAACTAGGTGAAGGTTTTCCATGTTCATGTAGATGTGTCAGGGATCACCCTGGGAGTTGTCCTTACACATCCTGGAGATGGAGACATTGACCATCCAGTTTCATTTTCTAGTAGGAAGCTTTTTGGTGTGGAGCACAACTATTCCACTACGGAGCGTGATGGGTTGGCCATGGTATATGCCCTGCAGAAATACTGGAATTACTATTAGGGGGGCACTTCAAGATGTTTACAGATCACTTGACTTTGAAGTACTTAGTGAATAAGCTTGTGTTGGGGGGGGGGAGGGGGGGATATTCTAGTGGCTATTGCTGTTCCAAGAATATGACTTTGAGATCATCGTCAAGCCGAGGAAGTTGAATGTTGGGCCGGACTAGTTATCCCGAATCGACAATGGTAAAGAACCAACCAACGTAGAAGAAGGATTTCCTGATGTGGAGCTGTTCACTATGAAGGTAGTTGATGCGCACTTCGCATACATCATTCACTTCTTGACTACGGGGATGGCACCTGAAGAGTATTTGGTACAACAGAAGAAAGATTTGGTAACTCACGCAGTATATTTTACCATCATCGCAGGCCATCTGTATAAGCTGGGAGCTGACGAGGTGTTGCGAAGATATGTTTTGGAGCATGAAAGTCACGCTATCTTAGCAGAAGCTCACAGGGGCATAGCAGGAGGTCATTACGCAGGGAAAGAAATGGCAAAAAATATCTTGAGAGCTGGGCTATAGTGGCCTACATTGCATAGTGACTCTCACGACTATTGTAAAGTCTGCGATATGTGCTAATGGACAGGAAGGCCATCGTACAAAGATGAAATGCCCCTACAACTGCAAATGGCCCTACAAGCATTTGACAAATGGGCCATCGACTTCGTTGGGCCCATCAACCTGCCAAGAAAGAAGAAAAGTGCACACTACATCATCACTGCAACTGATTATGTAACCATATGGGCCGAAGCACAAGCTGTGAAGGATTTCACTACAAACACCATTGCACACTTCATTTTTGAGAAGATTCTGACCAGGTTTGGATGTCTGAAGATCTTAATGAGCGATAGAGGTACGCATTTTGTTAATGAAACAATACAAGCCTTGACTGAATAATTTCGGATCCCCTACATGAAAGGCAACCCGTATCATCCTCAGGAAAATGGAGCTATAGAAACTTTTAATAAGATCTTGGAGTAGGCACTGACCAAGGTCTATAATGCCAATTAGAGTGACTGGGATGTGGGCATCCTGTCAGTTCTTTGGCCCTGTCGAACCACCTACAAGAATTTGATGGGGAAGACACCATTTATGATGGTCTATGGAAAGGAGGCCATTATGACCATGGAGTATATTGTTGCTAGCCTGTGCATCGCAGCCTTTACCGATATGGTGGAGCCTGATATCATGGAGGAACGGTTAGTGCAACTTCTTTCCTTAGAGGAAGATCGTTTCATTGCTAACTTCCATCAACAAGTTTAAAAGGCCTAGGATAAGGCATGGCACGATCGACACATTAGAAAAAAGACATTTGTGGAGGGATAATTGGTCCTGTTATATGATATCTAGCTTGAAAAACACCCAGGGAAGTTTTGTCAGCACTGGCTAGGTCCCTATATGGTAAAGGAAATTACTGATGGAGGAGCAGTCTAGTTAGCCACGCTACATGGTGATATGGTACCAGGATATGTCAATGGTAGCTGGCTCAAGCCATATCAGATGAAATGACTATATAACTGAAGTAGCTGTATGGGGTAGAATACACACAGGAAGGGAGACAACTACAGGCAGAACCGTGGTTTGTGCAGGGATCGATCGCTGGTTTGGAGGCCTGAAGAGGTGTACTGGGAGCGTAGGGGTGTGCTCAAAGCGCATAAGGTGCATTGAAAGTGTAGGGGTAATCTATAGCTGCGAAAACTAGCCATTGGAACAGTAAAACTGGGTAAAAATAATATTTTACCGTTGAACAGAGAGGGCGGCTAGCAATTAATGAGGCGATTTCCAAAGATTTCTTACTGTTTATTTGATGGTAAGTTCCTAATAATTTTCACCCAATCATTGGTTGATCTCCAAGGCTATAAAAACAGAAGGATAGCTTAGAAGAGGGTTCATGTATCTTGATCAGTTTGTGCTTTGTACGAGTTCGTGACTATTACGCCTTGTTCATGAATTAGCATGCTTCCCCCTCAGATAGTAGCCACCCTAAGTTCATTTTTCGCACCAGAATGACTGCATCTAATCCCGTCGAATCTTCCCAGACTGTGGCCTTGACGGGGAGAGAATATGAGGAAGTGTTGGAAGTTCACCCTGAAGTCAAGGACATTATGTCCACGCCGAGCAAGGGAAAGCAGAAAGGGAAGAAAAAAGGCCAAGGGTCTGGGAAACCTGCGAAGTGGGCTGGAGGGAAGCCCTGTGCCTCCCCTCAGAATGTGAAATCCCCCTTGAATGGTGCCACAGGCACATTCGCCTAACCCTTTGAAGCGACCTTTGTATGCTCAGGAAGAGGCCCGGATCCCTGAACCAATCAACTAGTTGTCACCCTATGTCCGGCCTCTCAGGCCCTCAACACGAATGCCTAAGAATCTTGATGGCCTGCGCACATACCTTCAAATGCCGCTGATTTCGGGAGAGGTCCCCATAATTGGCGATTCCTTTGGAAAACTTCATTCATTAAAATTCGATGACCATGACCTGGGAAATTTGGACGCCTTCCCAGAACTGGCACCTGAGCTATATCTTGAAAGAGTATTGGAGGATGATGTGCTAAAGGTAGTTCCCATGCCATGGGCACATGGATTGGCTAGTTCCAGGCTCTTAAACCTGCTGAGGATGCCTCATTTTGGCCATTACAACGTTAAAGACTAATTTGTGCGCCAGCTACTTTCCCTGGTCCATGATGGCAGCTTGTGGATCCATGATCGAATCCCCATTGATGCTGCACTTATTCACCATATTACTGGTCTCCCCATGGAAGGGCCAAACCCTATGCTATGCGTCGGCAAAAAGTATGAGCAACAAATCGTTGAGAAGGTGCACGAGGATTACCATGTGGAGCGGAACACTCGGGGATTCATGATCAACACTATCAGCGACCCTGGTGCGCACATGGGCACCTTATTGTTAGCATGCAAGATGATGCACAAGTGCTAGGTTGCCATGGTTCCTGCATATTTAATTCAGCTGGTAGGCCGCTGCGAAAAATGGGTATGCTACAACTGGTCCTAGTTTTTGCGCAAAGAATTTCAGGAGAATGTGTGCGAGGCCCAGGACCAGGGAAAAGCATTCTGCTACTCATGGTTGCTGCTCCTCATCGTTTTGGTCGCATGGGAAGCCCCTCAAGACTCAATTCTCCCTGAACTCAAGAAAGGTATGTGCGAGGGAGCGCAATACACAAACTTGTGGGATTCCAAGGACGTGCAACGTATTGAGGATAATCGTGTCTTCTGGGTCCTATTTCAGAGCAGGCTCGCAGTTGCTATCAATTCTCGGCCACGCTTGTCTTTAGCAATTTATGATAAGTACAAGAGCATCAAATCTTTTCAGGTAACAATGTATAATGTATAGATCAGGGGCCAAAAGGATCCAACATGTGTATCACTCCCATACATGGTTGCAGATGAGAATATTGACCACATTATTGTTGGTTGGCCTCCACACTGGAAGCTCGGCTTCAAGTCAGGAACAGAGGACACTGCAGGTACTGTTGGGGTTCCCATGTTTTGGCCAGATTGGCAAGACCAAAAGATGAGACAACATCAGAACCACTTTCAGACCTTAGGATCTAGCCCTCCTAGGTCCAGAGAGGGATCTCTCTATATGAGCAAAGGTTTTTGTCTTTGAAGCTCAAAGTTAAGATATTAGGCTAGTTATGGGCACAGGGTTTGTTTGTTTGATTTTTTTTTGGTTCTTAGGAATCAGGAAAGAAGGGTTTAAAATGAGACAAGGCTGAGCAAAGAGGATTTTAGGCAAAGGGGAGATAATTTCAGAGAACATTCAAGGCCATTGGGAAAATTGAGTCAGGAAAGGGTTTACTTGCTATCCAATATGCAGGCTTTCAGTTGGGCTAGTCATCTAAAGAATTTGGATCTTAAAGATGATAGTGTGGCATGAAAGGTAAAAAGAAAGTGAAAGGCAAGGAAACCTCCAAGGTGGCCTTTAGAAATCAGATCCAGGGACAGGGCGTGCCATTGGATACCTGTGATCTAGAATCCAAAGGCTAACTCTTCGAACAAGGAGAACATTGAAGATTTACAACACAAAGTTAAAAGCTTGAGATCAGAGAGAGACTTTGAACTCTCAATGCTTCGGCATCCAACTTAAGGAAACTTATCAAACTTTAACCAATTGAAAAGGATCCTAGTGAGATAGAAACCAAATTCTAGACCTCCCAATGTTCCCAATTCATTCAATTAAATCCTAACAAGAACATCTAAGAAACTGACCTCATTAATTCATACATCAGCTAGTGATATATCTGACCACTACACTGGTTAAATCAATTGAAATAAATCCTCAGATACACATATAGTAGAAAAACATTAAAGGCAGGGAGAGAAAAGACATATGGTACCTAACAAGGGTAAATCCTATGCCAGATTTCTGATGCGTGCCAGAAGAAATGTAATGAAATGAAATAAAACACAGAGATAGAAAACATCACCAGCTGCTTTAAATCAGGATCCAAAGAAATGTGCTTGTCCTATTAAGAGCAACACCAGTCATGTACAACATTTCCAACAACTTGAATATTTAGTCTGGATACATTTTCCTCAGCCTATCTTACAACTTCACACAGAGACTGTGTCTCAAAGGAAACAGCTTGCAAATCTCAGATATCCGATCAAAAACCTTTACAATGAGTTCCTTCATGAATTTTATAGCTGAAGAGAGCGGAGGAGGTAGGTGAAAAACTGAATGAAGCATTAAAACTCAAAAAAGAAAGGGGGCCGAAGCCCATTCTATTTAAATTCTGTGCATTTATCTATGGCACTCTTTGGGTGAAAGAGTGGTCTTCTCCAGGCTTCCATTTACTCCGGTATGCCTCTGATGTACTTTGGCTGCAGTACTCTGTAGTACTTTTGGTGAATAAAAAAAAAGGTAAATAAATGACTGTGAAGTCCGCCATACTGCATAAAAAATGCTTTGGTAGCTTAGGACTGTTGTCAGGGCTGAATTTCCTTAGGGACACGAAATAGCATGCAGACAGTATGGGAACTTTTTCCTTTATGGAAGAACATTCTGTTGATGTCAAAACCCTGCTAATATGGTTTTATGTGCATTGGACCTCCTGAGCGATCCACGGGGTCTTCGATTCTGGTACCTTGCCTTTGAATAATTGGATTAAGGCTTAATATTTTCATAAGAACTCCCTAACTCTGTACTGATACTCTTTTTCGCTTCAAACTGTCTCTTTCAGTGAAAAACCGGGCACGAAAACGTGTTAATAAAACCATGCATGGGGAGGATGGATGCAGTGGGGATGATGAGAATGACCATGTAGACCAGTGAGATGGCAGAATAGTGCAGGATCATGGTGGAAAATGCAGCACACAGTGCAAGATGGTCACGGTGAAAGTTGGCGGAACGTAGAAGATTTAAATGAGAAGACTTGACACTTTGACCTTCGAAAAAGATATAAAGGGGACATATGGAAATGTGAAAAAAACACGTGGAATGGTGGTGTGGAGGAACATGCAGTTAACCTGGATCATCCGATCTCAGGAGGAGATCGATGGTTGAGAATGCGTCGGAGGGCGAAGGATGGTGGGCCAAGGGTTCTTTTGCCTTGGGCTAACTCCCTCGCATCTTCGGGGAGCGACTACTGTTGGATGGCTTGCCCTAGATCAGACAGTGTACAACCATATCATGCTAGATCTGTGGACGGACGTTAACGCGCGATGGGGGGGTGGTTTTCAAATAGTGCTCGAGACACGCGTCAGGTGGTGAGTGGAATCGCTGTCAAATGGAAAAATACTGCTCACCCTCCAAACGCGGTGCAATAGATACCACCGGTTTCTGAACAATGAATGATACGGGGACCACCGGGGCAGATAAAATCTGGGCCGTTGATTGCAGATAAATGAATGGTGGATGTGTGATCAGGGCGGTGCAAGGGGCGGGCGGCAGACGCTATGGAGTTCGCGACGACCGTCCGATTGGTGTAGATCGATGGCTCAAGGCGCTCTCGATACATATTTGTGATAAGCGCCTTTCGCCTTGGCGCCTGGTTCTAGCGCCCAGGTCACGTGGTGGAAAAGGTTAAGGGGGCTGGCCTGAAGGGTGCTAAGACCCATATATGTCAAAATGTGGGTTTTTCAACCTCTTTCAATGCAATTCGAGGCCAGAAAGGGTAGGGGTATAGGAAAAGGGGTTATTAAACCAATAAAGGGTATTTGAAGGGTTGAAGAGGGAAACTGGAGGACTTAGAGGGTTTAGGAAGGGATTTGGGAGGATTTAGAGGGTTAATGAGGGAAATTTTAAAAGGGGAAAAAGAGGGTGGAAAGTGGGGTTTAGTGGGAATAAAATAAGAGAAAACAGAGGCTTTATGGAGATGAAATAGGAGGGAAAAGGGGGCTTTTGGGAATTTTTCTTCACAACAGAGAAGCTTTATAACTGGAAACAAAAGTGAGGATTCATCAAAGGCAAAGGCACAAGGATATTTCAAGGATGATGTGTTTTCGGAGAGAATGCATTCCTTGAAGGCTCAAAAAACAATTTAGCCCCCTGTTTGCTTGTTAAGAAATTTATAGGGGGCTAACAGGTATGAGCACCACAAAGGTCACCCCGCCCACGACTACCAAGGAGACCGAAGGATAGGGTAAGAGTACTAGGAAGGACGTGGACTCGGGAGCATAGAAGGATTCATAGAAGGGTTCATAGAAGGATTCGTAGAAGGACTCCCAAAAGGATCTGGGTGCAGAGGGTCTAGATGCGGGAGGTGTTGACTCCCCTCAAGGAACGAGATGGATGGGTGACCTTGTTAAGGGACCATGGAGGAAGCAATGCGTCCAATGGCCAGAACGAAACGTGGGAGTTACTTTGACAGAGGAGGACCTAGAGCAGATCACAGATGTAGTCACCCTTGCTACAGAAGATAAATGGCTAGCTCTGAAAGAGCAGCAGAAGGCCATGGTCGACACCCTCCAAGCTGAGCTCCGGGCTCTGCAGCTGAAGACTGACACCTTGCAGATGAGTATGATCTAGGTAAGTTCGGCCCCAGCAACAAGCAACGTGTTTATCAGTACAACAGAAAGCTGCCTCTACCCTCTTTCGGGCACAGCCATCATGCTGAGTCCACCTGAATTAGGAGCTCAAGTCTAGGCTTGCGCAGAGGTACAATTGTATCTAGCCTGCCTACTGCATGAACCATTTCAGATCCTTCATGCGTCCCTATTTGAAGTGATTCAACAAAGAGACCGTCAAGTGCACCAGCAGCTCAGTACAGTTGAGCAGACAATTGAAGAAAAAAATATTGAGGTATCACAGGCACAGGATGCATGTACCCTCGCCATCACACGACAGATAGAATTGGAGCACCTAATTAGTAGGCTCTACGCAGATGTCACCGAAGATATCCCGGCTTTTGCCACCACCCAGACCAAGATTCAGGGGTTGGTTGTAGTGCTAAAGGCCTCAAGGACTGAGATCCAGCCAGTAAAGATGAAGATAGAATAACAGATTGTGGCCTTGCAGGCCAAGTTATAGCCAGAAATGCCACTTGAGGTAAGGTCCCAGTGAGCTACGCTGGTTACAGAGGCCACCAATGTCATTACAGGTCAAATCTCTCAGGGTGCAGAACTTTTGGACACAGCTATGCAGCTGTGGACCAAGGTGCAGTGCGACCCTCTCCTGCGTGAAATCAACCAAGAGCTGCATCAGAAGGAAGAAGAGTTTGAAAAAATGGAGGCTACAGTGACCACTCTGGTCCCCACTCAATGCTTGGCCCGACTGCACACCAGCCATGTGCTTAGAGATGACATCGAAGCTCTTCGACAACGGAAGAAGACTTTGAGTGATCACCTCAAACCGTGGGCCGATGAGGCCCTCAAGCTGTCTCAGGATGTCGACATCGCAATTAAACAACTGAACCAGACGTTGGAGAGCATCACTGCTGCTATAAAAGGCCCAACTTCGCAAAATTTGGTGGAGATAGCCCAGAATTTTGTTGTGCAAAGTGAAGGGGTGTTGCCCCCATTGATTGATGCGATCAAGTAGCTTCAGGTGAAGATGCAAAACCCACTGCCACAGTGACTCGCGACGAGTCACAAGATTGTGTGGGGGGCCTATTAGAACGAGGCTCCCTAAGCTATGGATTTTGTATATTTTTTGTGTTTATTAGTCTAACGCAGGGGTTTTGGGGCAAGTCAAATCCCTGAACGCATTGTAATGGGTCAAAGGGTAGACCTAGAGTCCGCAAACCACGGTTTTCAGACCACAAGATAGCGTAGGCTACATCGATATAAATAGATGAATAGTTTGAGTCTAGAAGTAGGCATGAATTAAGACTGATGCTATGTGTGAACTGTTAGATATGTTTTGGGTTGTTTTGGGTAAGGACTCCTACTGGCTGTGTGCGCGGAGATCCTCAATCCTACTGTGTGCAGACCCCACTAGGCCATGTGCACGGGATGGTTTTGGTTGTAAGTGGATCTGAATGTTAATGAATGCAAAGTATTGTTAAAGTATTTGTGTGCTATCTGGATCGGTTATGTTTACTGCTGAAGCGTATCTGTGATGATTTTTTAGTTGCGAATGTATCTGTGTTTTTTCATAAGTATATATGTGATTTTTTATTAGCTGCGATTATAAATTCTCTACGATGGTACCTGGTAATGAGCAAGTGGATGCGAATGTACTGATTAGATCTGATATTTGTGTTATGGTTATATGCTGAGTATACTGTTAAAAGGGCTGCGAATAGACTCTTTCTTGGTAAACCTAGCAAGTTATAATACAAATCTGCCTCACCTTACCTACTCTCTCCTAGGGTGCGGAAACCTAGTTCCAGCACCCTCCCATACTACTTTGGGCGAGATCTTGGCTTGCGCAAGTAGGTCATTGCCGAAAGGGCTAGTAGTATAGGGGTTTGTTGGAAAACCTCAACCTCTGAACCTTGGTCAAGACCCCTCAAGCTAACATTGGACTATTCTAGTATATGTTTCGAGAAATTATTTTTTTGCCAATTCCACAGAATTGCAATAAGTAGAATTTAATACATTCTAAATTTCAAAATTGGTTGAGCAAGCAACCAAATTTGATAACAATTTATTTATTGATCAATGATGGTTCCTGAGTTTGGGGCTCCTCCTAATTATGCTACTGAAATGGAGGTTTTTTATTCCATTCATCCTTTCCAAGGTCTCTCCTACCTAAGTTCTTATGGCACCCAGTTTGTATAAATTATATAACATGCATGTATATCTTGGATTCACCCGATCTAACAATGTAATAAAGTTAAATAATGAATTTCTTCTACAAATATTTTGTGGAATTAAAAACACAATCGCTAATCACATGAACATGAAGAAAGATCAATCACACACAACACAGATAATTTCCCGGGGAAAACTTGCTGCTCAAAGCCCCTCTATCATATATCATATATTCCACAAGGACTCATGAAACATTTACATACAACTCTTATCACAAGAGCCCTCATGTATTCAACTAATTGTCTCACATTGATCCAGACAAAATTGGGCCAAAACTCAGCCAATTCTCAGCCTGACTTTCTCATGCAGTTCATCAGGAATGTAATCCTTATTCACAAGGAATTCAAGCCTTCCTAGACAACGCTGAGTATCATGGACATCCTATGGTGTTTTAACTACATATAGGTAGCCTGCTAATATCACAACTGATAGTCACACTTCCCTTTCACCTAGATCTTAATTGGGTCTCCACTGGAATTGACATGCATGCAGCTAATAATAGTAAATTCTCAGTTGCATGTGAGATCACTGATTGTGAATTAAATAATATTTAATTCACTTGATATCTCACTAATTAATATTCAGTTACAACTAGCACAACTGAGTTTAACTCACTTAACCTAGTTAAACTGATTACAACCTACATTAATTAATGCACCACTGCACTTCGAACTATGTTACAACTATAATTACTCTGCATTCCTCACCAACTACCTCTAACTCGAAATCCACTAGCTAATTGAATTTATCACTTTCAGTTAACTGATTCAAGTCAACATTGAGAATAGATTATAGTTTAATGTCCATATTAATTAAGGGATAACTAAAATAGACATGCACCAAAAATAACCCTATGGGCCCCACCCTAGTGTAGGTGCTTAATGCAACCAGGTGCTTAATGCACTAGGTGTGGGTACTGAATGTTGTTTCTGGATGCCAATTTCACTTTTTATTATTACAAACCTCGATACTTCCTCTCAATAAGAAAGGAATGTCCTTGCATGCAACATGAAACTCATGCATGCGACATGCAACCTCATGCATGTGACATGCAACCCTTGAATGCAACACTTCTCTAGTGTTTCTCGCACATGCAACACTTTTGAAACTGAATAGCCTCCAAAAAACTGAATCCATATAATTCATTTGTCATCAAAGTCTTCTGACTGCTGCTAGCTACTGCACATGTCTACTGGATCCTCTGGGCTGCTCACATCTGCATCCATACACTCTGCACTTCTTGCCAACTCTGATGTGTGCTCCAGTATTTGACACTGTCAGTTTTATTTCATGACCTCCTGACATATAACTACATCAATCTAACTGATCCTGCTACTGCTTCTCTGTGGGTTACTCATAGCCAGGTTCGATCCATGAGACCCAAAATCTCTAGGATCCTGCCCTAATTTCTTCTTGGGATTAATCATGCATGTCATCCCACTTCACACATGGAGGTATAGTTGCATGTACTCCCTCTGTCCATCAGGCTTGAAATTTCTCTTCTTGAGTGGTTTCTCCTACTCCATGATCCTCCTCATGTGGTTGCTCCACATCTTGAGGTTCATTCTCACCTGCATGCAAATACAACTCCCTCTCAAGGGTCAATTGCATGGCTTTATCACACTTCCCAATGGTTGGAAGCTCTGTAGAAATCCCATCTACATCAAGTCTATAAATATTCTTAACTCGAATCCCAATCTTCTTGGCTTGTCCTGTTGCTTTGTGTCGCAGGAAAACTTTTCCTTCACTGAAAACAACATCATAGCCTCTATCCTCTAACATTGCAACTGAGACTATATTTTTATTCAAACCTGGTACATGCATTAAATTTTTTAATTGAAAGATTTTACCTGACTGAATCTGGAAGGTAATGGTATCAATCCCAATAGCATTGTACTGCTCGTCATTACCCATTTCAATATGCATCTGGAGATCCTTCTCCTCCAATTTACTGAAAAGTTCTTTGTCTCCCGTCATGTGAAAGGAAGCACCACTATCCAAGTACCACCCCGATCCCAATGCACTTGAAACCATGCATGCAATCAATGAGAAGTCAAGCTCAAATTGCAAGGCCAAAACCTCACCAGCTGCAGATCCTCCAACCATCTTGTTCTTCTTCTTTTGTGGCAAAATGTCCATGCTCGTGACAATGAAAACACTTCACCTTGGACATGTCCTACTTCTTTCCATTATTGGACTTGGATTTTGATTGGAATTTCTTTCCCTTCCCCTTCCTTGCTTGATAGCCAAATCACAATCCTCTTCATCCTCATTATTAGATGAAGATCCATCTCTGGTGTTCCATCTGAACTCCTCCTGCACCAAATCCGACCATAGTCGTTCCAAATCTAGAAAATTTTCCTTTCCATTGACAGAGTCTTGATAACTGTGCCAACTCTTGGGAAGTCCTAGGAGATTCAAGCTCATTAAATAATCATCAGCGACAGTTATTCCTACACTCCCAAGCTCATCCCGATATTGGACAAACTTTGTTAAGTATACCGGAATAGTGTTGTTCTTTTCTATCTTGATCTTCCTAAGTTTATCTTTGAGCGCTAATTTCCTATGGTTGTTGCTTCTTTGGGATAGATCCGTCAAAGCCCTCCACATTGCATATGGTGTGGATTTCCCATGGAGGCTTGAGAAAATGTGGTCTCATACTCCCTCCAACAGGATCCTCCTCACCTTTTCCACTTTCTTTTTCCATGCATCAAGATTTGCAGCATCTGCAGCATCGGGTTTAGGAACATCTTTGTCAATGAATTCTTTGAACCTGTTGCCTTCAAGTTCTGCCTCCATCCTCTCCTTCCAAGAAATTTAGTTTGATTTTCCCTTGAGTTCATACTCTAGCCTCAAGCCATTGAAATCCATTTCGATCTTGAATCAACTATAGGACCAAGAAATTCTTTCTACAAATTCGAATTCTATCTAGCCAAAAACTCAACTCTTGCTTCACTTTTGCAATTTCTTGTTCTCTGATACCATGTAGAAATTATACAACATGCATGTATATCTTGGATTCACCCGATCTAACAATGTACTAAAGTTAAATATTGAATTCTCTTCTACAATTATTTTTCGGAATTAAAAACACAATCACTAATCACATGAACATGAAGAAAGATCAATCACACACAACACAGATAATTTCCCAGGGAAAGCTTGCTGCTCAAAACCCCTCTATCATATATTGTACAGTCGACAAGGATTCATGAAAAAATTACATACAACTCTTCTCACAAGAGCCCTCTTGTATTCAGCTAATTGTCTCACACTGATCCAGAGAAAATCAAGCCAATACTCAGTCAATTCTCAGCTTGTCTTCAGCCTACCTTGCTCATGCAGTTCATGAGGAATGAAATCCTTACTAACAAGGAATTACAGCCTTCCTACACTGCACTAAGTATCATGGGAATCCTGTGGTGTTTTAACTACACCTGGGTAGGCTGCTAATATCAAAATTGATAGTCACACTTCCCTTTCACCTAGATCTCAACTGGGTCTCCACTAGAACTGACATGCATGCAACTAATAATAGTAAATCCTTAGTTGCATGTGAGATCACTGATTGTGAATTAAATAATATTTAATTCACTTGATCTCTCACTAGTGTATATTCAGTTACAACTAACACAAATGATTTTAACTCACTTAAATGAGTTAAACTGATTACAACTTGCATTAACTAATGCACCACTACACTTTGAACTCTATTACAACTGGAATTACTCTGCATGCCTCACCAACTACCTCTAACTTGAAATCCACTAGCTAACTGAATTCATCACTTTCAGTTAACTGATTCAAGTCAACATTGAGAATAGATTTCAATTTAATGTCCATCTTAATAAAGGGATGACTAAAATAGACATGCACCAAAAATAACCCTATGGGCCCCACCCTAGTGTAGGTGCTTAATGCACTAGGAATGGGTGTTGAATGTTGTTACTGGATGTCGACTTCACTGTTTCTTGTTGCAAACTTCAACACAGTTCATTTTCCAACTACAAAAGAATCTGTTGAAGTTCCAACATGTTATTCATTAGCATTATGATATATTAGATCATTGCATATAAGTATTATTGCATTATTTTTTCATTACCTACTTGGGACATTTCTCCCACTCTTTCTATTGCAATAGTAACAAATACACGAAAAAATAACAAAAAAATTGAGTGACACAACATAAACCTCCCCTCCCAGTTTCTAGTTCACAAAAAATTCTAGGAAAGATTTTGATCTAACACCAAATTAATGAGGCCAAGAATATCGATATCGTCTTTCAAAATCCTAATAGAGTTTCCATTTAAAGAAATTTTCTCTTAAAACAAAAAAATTTCAAAAGGAACTTCACAAAAAATATATTCCTCACAATGATGATACCAACAAGACTCGAGAAATTTTAAAGAAAACAGACATATGATAAAGAAAACCTAGAGAACACTCATCACTTCCATAACTGATGAAACAAACTACTTTCCTATATATTTTAGAAATGAGTTCAAAACCAATAAGCCTACATATAGTGTGTTAGAAGCCATAAGTCATCTAAATCACAAATTGGCATAAAATCTTGGAAAGGACATTCGACTGCTATCCATTTTAATGGTATTCATTGTCCACTGATCGCCATCAATCTAACTAGTACTAAATTTCCTGATCTGCAATCAAAAAGGATTGTTCTGATATTAGTTACTGAAAACCATATCCATCTTTCTTAAATTCACACCCGAGTGTCTAATAATCCATCAGACTGCACTTCATGATTGTTGTGTTTGGCACACTTCAGAAATCAATATCAACATATAGTTGAAAATATTTTAATAATGTCATTTAATACAAATTTATTTTTCATAGAAAGATAAACTAAAAGAGAAGTGAAGGAAGGAAAAACCTAACCAAATTTCTTTTTTGAAGTTCCTATCATATAATCAAATTGAACTAAATCCTATAATAATATTCGACTAAATGATATTTTATTAATATCCTAATTCTCTTTATATTTATATTTACATGGTGATATAATGACATTTAAACATTAATTTCAGTGCATTGCCATTAAAAGTGTGTGTGTGTGTGAGAGAGAGAGAGAGAGAGAGAGAGAGAGTTATAAAGTAAACTAAATTAATATACATTATGAGATTAGTGATGAGACGATAGTCTCACATAACATGCTAGGTAGTAAAACCAAGGTCGTTGATCTGAAGCAATAGTGGACCATTAGATCTCATCGGACATAGAGTGAAGTATTATTTTCCATCTTATTTTGAGCCCAATGTGGGATCTGGGACACAAATCTCAACCAATTTATACCATTGTATCTCACTGGACACGGGAGGTAGTTTTAACCCGCAAGCAGGTTGAAGTTGAATGGGTAGTCGTTGATCATGATTGACCTAAGTCTTTGGATTTCATCAAGAAAGCATGTTGTGCCCTGATGCAAATGACACCTATTACATTGTAATAATATGAATCATCAAATTTCATTTTTTTGAAGTACAACATAGACCAGGTGTCTTGGTATAACAATATAACATTAAATCAATTGTTATTTTCTTGTCAATTTATTTTATCATTTATGTTTACTATTAATTTTTCATTAAATATAATTTCGACTTTATTATAAAAAAATTATTGTAATTAAATACATTGATGATTTAGCATGAAATGTAACATTGTTTTATCGACACAAAAAATTATGGAATGTTTATAAGGCACGCTAACTTGTGTCCAATATTTTCATTTCATTTAGTGAGCTTGACATAATGCAACCGTATGTTAGGTCCCTATAATACTAGTGTATCCCCTTATTGTTGTTAGTGTAGCCCCCTTATTGTTATTGTTGTACCTGTGTAGCCCCCATAGTGTTATTATTGTGCCCCATAAAAGCCATTATTGTTATTTTTGTGCCCTTACATTATTTTTATTAGATCGGCTAGGATTATATTGTGACCCCATGGACTCCTATATGTAGAAAGAAGGTTTTGTCATTTGTATGATCCAAGAATTGTTCATTTATGTAATTTAAAGGAGGTTTCCCCCTCTAAGTGGCTTATTTATAAGGCATTGATCTCTCTTTCTTCCATTTTTCCAGCTGGTTTCATAACATTTAGTATCAGAGCTTTGGATTCTAGGGTTTTGCTGCTCCAAACAGGTCATCGTGGAATTTTCTTTATAACATTTTTTATACGAAGGTTCAGAAGCTTAAATTTTTACCACGAGAAGCCAAAATAATGAGAAACTTCATGTAAAAAATTCAAATCTTGGTTCACAATATTTTCGGAGATATGATCTGTGGAAGCTAGGGTGTTTGCAGGCTCCTAAATTTCATCTAAAAGAGGTGACCTTAGTAAAATAATCACAACTCTCTCTCTAAGTATCAGATTGGAATTTTGTAAAACATAGCCAAAATAAAACGAACTTTAGTTTCCTGTGTATCAATTTCAGAGCTGAAGGAGGAAACAATGACATGTGGCATGTCATACAAGGTCGCTCTACTGAACGAATCCATAATTAGGTCATTGTGGGAGATTGGGCATAATTGTGCCTTGAAGCATCCAAATCAGGTCATACCAATGGAATTCGAAAGAAGATTCAGAGGGATACTACAGGACCAAATTTCAGATATTGAAGATCTGAAATCACAGAGATAATTCATTTTCAATATCGAGCTCCTCAAAAGCAACAAAAGGTGTGTATTTTGTTTTTAAAATTGCATAATGTTTGTTTAAAAAAGCAGTTTGAAGTGATTCCAAGGGCATATTTAATCATTTTTATCAGTATTGGGTCCTATAATTTCTCCCAAAAATAATTCCACACCCATTAAGCCCTCAGAAAGCTCTATTATGATGCATTAAGAGGAAGAATTGCAGTATGAGATATCAAAATTACGGTACCAAGTGCAACAAATTTCAATATTACAAAGAGAAATGAAAGATGACATAGATGATTTAAGAGAAAAAATGGAGGCTAATTTGGACGGTTTGAAGGATCAAATGAAAGATAATATGGATGATAAAGTTGTGGAATATCACATCGATCATCAACAACAAGTTCTCCAACTGTCAAAGGATAACCTAACTTTGGTGTAGAATCAAATGAAACAATAGGAAGATCAACATTGTAGTGAAAGAAGTTCTGAAACAGTGACAGAAATAAGAACTCGACAACTACCAAATCGATCAATTTCAGAGTATCTAAGCAAGTGGAAGAACTTACCCGTTGAAGATTCCACATGGGAGGATGATAATTTTATATAGAAGCATCCAAAAATAATCAAGTGTTGAGGGCAACACTTTTTTGAAGGAGAGGGGCATGTTAGGTCCCTATAATACTAGTGTAGCCCCCTATTTTTTTTAATGTAGCCCCCTTATTTTTATTGTTGTACCCCTATAACCCCCATATTTTTATTATTGTACCCCATAAAAGCCATTATTGTTATTGTTGTGCCCTTACATTATTATTGTCAGGTCAGCTAGGATTATATTGTGACCCCATGGACTCCTATATATAGAAAGGAGGTTTTTTCATTTGTATGGTCCAAAAATTGTTCATTTATGTAATGCAAAGGAGGTTTCCCCCTCGAAGTGGCTTATTTATAAGGTTTTGATTTCTCTTTCTTCTATTTTCAGAGCTGGTTTCATAACACCATACCTCTAGCAACCATTCGGGAAATTGAGTACTTATATTGGTAGGTTATTAGTCAATTACATTAACTATTCCCTTACAAAAGTTGTGTGAAAGTAAAATTCTTCAAAAAATACATATTACAAGTCTCCATTTTCCTTAAAAGATAACTCTTGATTCCAGACACTTTCTAGTTTTTATATAAAAATATGAAACACTTTTTGTTACAAAAAAAATATATATAGGATACGATACATTAAAATAGAAACTTCATCAACAACCCAATTTTGAGCTTGCACCTACACCCTTTTCCTATATTTTACTTAAGTAATTGAGTAATTCACGATATTCAATTAGTAATTCACTCACATTTTGACCTAGTTTGATAGCTACTAAACTGAATCTAAATCAGTATACTTTTGATAAGTTGGCTTAATCGTAAAAGGTGATCTCACCTGTTAGTGAATGTAAAAATCATTCATTAGCTTCTCTGCAATATGCTCACGTTTCAAACCTCCTGACATATAAGAAAATTTATCATTATTGTGTCATGCCTATTTAAAATTTCTTTGTATGCATCCAAAGCTATTAATTTTCCATTTGGGTTCCCACAGGAAGGCATACACTTTCCTCTTAAAATATCAAACCTAACCTAGTATTGAATGAATCAATTTCCTTTTGAACCAACCTGCACTTCTCATGCACTTGTTCCATAAATTTTCATTTAACGATAACATGATTCATTTCTAATACCTGGCTAGTTATGTCATTAAACCCTAATAATTTTAGTTTCTCATCACCTCTAGCATTGAGAAATTTAGTGACTCTTTTTGCTATTGATGGTTTACTCCCTAATTCTTGCTCAATCTCCTCTGCTGTCGTTTTTGCAATTTTCAACAAATGTATTTCATGACCAATTAATCCAAATGATTCCCATAAATATAAAATATAAGTAAAAATATATGTCCACAATATTATTTTGGTTTCTATTAATGGTTGCTCGCCAATCAATTGTTCTTATACCAGCCAATCTCACTTTGAAATGAAGTTTTTTTTTAAGTTCACCGAAAATAATATTACATTTATTTTTCAACTCCTCTTTGGTTAGTCTTAATTTGTTCTTCAAATTTAAAATTTACAGATCCTTTAAACTGAATGATGACATTATATCTACTAATTTTTCTGAAGGATCTCCCTTTGTTACTATTGTTTCTAAGCTCGTTATTGTACATTTATGTTCTTCTTTTTCTTTTAACAAGCATTCAGTTTCAACTTCTAGCTTTTCCAACTACTTATTTAGTTCAATAATTAGTGAAATTAGTTTCTCCTCCTCATTTTACATCGCTTCTAACTCTATATTTTGGACATGTTCCACAGATGGCATATTAAGCTTCTTCATGAACACTTGGATATCCATTTCCCTTAAATTTATCAACTCTTGAATTGAGGTTGAGTCATTTGGATCTTCTCCTACCTTAATAATAATGTTATCTAAGTTATCAATTTTCATTTGTTTAGTTCTCATAGAAATATTCTCCTATTCAAGCTTATTATCTACCTTAGTCAACAAAATTTCAAGTCTAGAAACACTTGCAGCTAAGCTTAACAGAATTTTACATAACATCTCCCCTATTTGTATGTGAAGATCCATCTTATCAATTACATGGATTTTTTTAGGTCAATTTTAAGCTTGATAGCTTTGTAATCATCTAGTCTTAATGATCTAGGATTTCCATTTGGAGCTGATTCTTTTGATAATTAAAGGCTTATAACAATCTAGTTTGTAAACATGTGCATGTTTCCAAAGCTCGTTGTAGGCTTCTTGTCTTAAATTATCATTTCTATTCTTAATTTCCATGAATTGAGAGAATATGATTTTGTTCTTGGAAGAAGTAGCTGATGACATGCTAGATAATGATACTCCAAATCCTAGAGAAGTTGAAGATAACAATTATGGTTTTAGAATAGCTTTTCTTGATGTGACCTTTGTGACTGAAACTACTAGATCTTCCATTCTCTCTATTCTGTACTCTAAATTCTCTACACTCTGACCTAGAAGTTGGTTTTTCATTGTCCAAAAATTCTCTTTTCGATTCCTTTTCAATTTATTGATAATTTTCTAACATATTTTTTTTTATTTCTAATCTGTTCTAAAAGATTTTTTACAACTAGTGAAGGGTCCTACTCCAAAATATCTTTATTTTCATATTGTTCCACCTCAGGTTTTGACACATTCTTATAAATATTTTTTTTTTATGTTTAACTCTTTTACTTGAAATTATCTCATAAGGGCCATAGTGTCAGATCTCTCCCTACACAAACTTCATTTCATGTAGCATGGTTTCAACTTCTACACTAGCAACTCTAGTATTTTTCCAAAAATGGCCCAATGTCCACCTTTAATTTAAAAACGTCAAAGAATTTTCTAGCATTAAAATGAATATGATCTATATTTAAGCATTTCCTGATAAATTCTAGGGCAAAAATTCTAATAGGAAGGAAAACTAGAAGTATATAGGGTGCCAATTCATTGGCATATATTCTAATCTTAGTAAATTATTAGTACATATACCAATCTCCCATTCTAACTGCATTGCTCAGCTATAGAATTCTCTTTATCTTTGGGAAGATTCTAGGTGGAAATATATCATACATGAGACTAAAAGACACTGACAAAAACTTGTTAGCAAAATCTGAGAAGGAAAACTTCTAACAATGCTTTCTCAACATTAAGGTCCAGTGAATAAATGAAATAACATTGGCATTAAGATCTTGTCTTTGCAATTTTATACCAGAAAACTTGTTTACTTGGAAAAACAGGAACATATACACTAGAAAAAATCGGTACCTATATGACTTGGTGACCTTGTAATTCATTGATTGATCATTAACAACATTAGATCAGTATTAATTGTAGTCAAAACTGATAAGGGATTTTTTAGCAACTTAAATAGAAGATAAAACCCCTAGTATCGCTTCATCTACTATTTGGTCATGTTCATATCCTAGCAAACAACAAATCATTGAAACGATTTGTGTAGATGTTTATGAAAAACTATTTGATTAATATGGGGGATTATGTTCTGGTAATGAAGCATTTAGAGATAAAAAGGATGAAATAACAATAAATTTTTCCTCAAATATTAATTCATGACACAGTCATGTCAGAAATTCTTCACTTAAAGGTTTGATCTCATTAGGAATTATAAGATTTAGCATTTGTAAAATATATTCGGGGTTAATAAAGAACAACATAGACCTAATATTTGACACTATTGCATGTTTGCTTGGAATATATATTTCAAAAGACCAGGTGACAAACTCAGGAAATGGATGAGTCTAGAGTATGATAAACTGGGCGAAGTAGGACTCCCACACTAATGACATATCCTGAAAATATTGAAAATTTAGATATGTAAATTATCAAATCTCATACAAATCAAATTCACATTGAGTTTCATGAGCGTCGGCCTTTCATTCAATCAAAGGTAACTCATCAAAGTTAACAAATGTTTTGGGTAAGGGTCTAACAAATTTAACCTTCATGTCTGCAATTTACAAATTGAAATCTAATGGAAAATATAATTACCAATTACTAACTTTGAGGCAAAAAATTGAATTAGCATTAGGCATAAAGCTCCTATATGCTTCTTTGTGGTTTTTAATAGTACAAATCAACACGAAATGTTGTTTTCCAAACAACCGCATTTCGAGTAAGGGAAAAATGTGACTTCCCCGTCTCCCTCTTCTTCTTTTTCGGCCAAGCATATCTCTAGATATATATGTTTTTTAACACAAAGAAAAGAATAGAGATCTTTATGTCATTTAATAGAAGCATTCATATCCAGTAACAAAGACCTAATTTGGAAATTTTTGCATTATATTAATCATGCTAGGATAGTGACAACTACTAAAAGAGGTAGGGACTATGTTGCTATGTGATTATCCCTCTTGTTTTTGTTCGCATCATGACATATTGAATGGTCAAGTTATCTTTAAAATGATTTATGGGCCTATGCATGAACCTTATGTGTCCATCCATGGCAAACTCATCTCGAGTAGGTAGCTAAGATTACATAGTGGCATAGGTGGCAGCCCAGCTAGAGTGGAATATGGACTAGTCATAAAGGGCATGGATGGATAACCATTTAATGTTAGAAATTAATGCTATCTAACATGACTTCTCAACAGTTATTAAAATTATTTGACTTCCAAAATAAACATTAACAAAAAGAGTCTTTTAACTTGAGATATGGAGAAATAATAAACCTTTGAACTTAAGATATGGACAAATAATATTATGGATCTTTGCCTCAAGAAGATGCCAAAGAAGACTTCACAAATAGTGATTAAAATTATTTTAAGTATTTTTAAATAATAGTTTAATATTAAATATAAATAACACTATATATATTAAAAATTTTGACTTACATGCCAAAGTATTTGGAAAACTAAAATCCACCCCTAGCCTAAAGGGCAGAGACTAGAAATTGAACTCATCAAAGTGAGGAATGTGAGTTCCTCTGAACATAAAAATTGAACTCATGAAAGAGCACTCCTCTTAAGAAAAAAAAGTAATATACGTATGCCATAAGTGACAAATTTGATAATTGTGCTACATATCTTATATTTTATCAAATATAAATGAGTACTAGATTGTATAGTGGAAGAGAAGTTGCCATCAATGGCAAGGAAAAAATATAATGATTTCATTTACTTGCATATAAAATCTAAGATGAAGACAAAAGACAATGTTTTTGTCTTCCTGTACTTTGCATTCATCTTCTGCTTTTCTACTCAAATTAACATGCAAACCAACATCAAGCATCAAACCTTAATTTACATGCAAGCCAACCAGTACAGAATCTCATGTGAGACCTGTAACATAATTAAAAGAGGACGTGGGAATGGCTCTTAAGGTGAGGGATCGTTTGTCTATCAAGAACCAAAGAAAAAAGAAAAATATATACCCACGTAAATACTAAAAACTAAAGAAAAAATGTTGGGAAAAATACTGAGAGGGGGGGGTGAATCAGTATTTAGAGTTGACTGATAAAAATTTTTCTTTTTCTTTCTCAAAAACCCATACGCTACTTTACTGAACAAAACTCGCGTATACACACAGATATCCTTAAGAAAACTCGCGTATTCTCAGAGCTCTTATTATGTATTTTAATTCTTTACTTAAATCATTGCATCATTTATTCACCAGATGTTTAGTAAGCAGTAAGCATGTGCAGTAATAACATAATGGACCATCACACATAAGCAACACACATGAACACTAGTATTTAAGGTGGAAACCTAATTCGGGAGAAAACCACCGCTGTTGTCGTCTCTGTCTTCAATATTTATTATAAAGAAAACTTCTTACAATTTTGTACTGGCGCAGACTCATACCAGCACGCACGCACCCACCTGTAGAAGGCTGCAACCTTCTCTCGTTCTCCAGCTGCAACTGGAAGGGAGCTCCAACCCCCTGAACTCGTTTACCAGCCTCTCCTAGAAGGGAGCTTCGACCCCCTGATTTCAACACCAGCTTCTACTGGTAGAAAGCTTCCACTTTCATACTGAAGGCTTCAACCCTCATATCCACTGCAGACCACGCTTCATCAATTTTCATACTGGATCAAACAACTTCAACACAACCCTTCACTTAACATTAACAAACATATTTTGCCCAACACTTCAAACAGAACAGTGAGACCACTGTGACCATAATATCAAAAATAACCCAGACTTCAGAATAGATATGCAGATACAAATTCAACCCTCAACTTCATTAATTCAAATAGCATATGCTACTTTTCTTTACTGAAGCCGTGTGCATACGCGCTATCCTGCACACCAACCCGCGTATACATCTGTATATTTTATTATTCAGAAAACCCTATACACGCTTTTTATTAACCAAACCCGCGTATACACGCACTTTTTCCGAGACAAAATAGCGTATAGATCTGTAAATTGAAAACTTTGCAGAACAGACCAGATCTATAAACTTACCCAGATTTCTTCATTACCTTCAGCAGACTTTGCGCCAGATCTTCAACAATTCTTCTTCTACAGATCATCTTAGAGATTCATCATCATCAGATCTAGAGATCTTGAACCATCCTCAGATCCATGGGTGCATCATAGATTCAGATCTATCAGTTAAGAACAGAGTTCATCCATGCAGATATTCCTTAGAGATATTTATTCATCAACAACCCTTACTCATGCACACATTGCACTATGATATTCTTCTCCTTAAATAGATTTAGCTTTTACCAACACCATGAGCCAAAACCACACCACTTCCGATGGTATTCTTGGACGGAATCAAATAGACCATACAGTGCTCAATACTGTGTGCCAAAACCATGGTAATGCCCCTTGGTATTTTAATTTTGGAGCGCAAAAGGGCATACGCGACTTGGGACGTACTAATCCACGTACATACGCGACTTGGCTGTTACAAACCCGCGTATGCTTTGTGATATATCCTATTTATTATTTCTCTGGTACTTACTGGAATTTCTTTCTTCTGCTAATTCTGAACTGATCTATAGTTACATCATTAGCAAATAGGTTTCTATCAAAGAAAACTCATCAAGTCAGTTTTCATCAAGAACAACTTCATCAAGTAGGTTGCCATCAAGGACAACACATTGCATCATATTTCCAACAATCTCCCCCTTTGGACTTGATGGCAACCATTATGGTGTTTGATCGCCACAGCAAATAGATACAATGATTATAACTATTATTCAAACACCATGATACTCTCCCCCTTTGACATCAAGGGAAAAGGGCGGATCTGAAGTTACCATGATCCCCCTGAGTTCATGCTGAATTCTCAAACATATTTTTCAATGAAGTACATGACTCTATGACCTTTCCTATCACCAAGGACTCATACTTACATCAATGATCCAACCAAGTGGATTTACATATGTGACTCAAGTACCCAACCAACTGGGTCAAAAAAATGAAGAATTCCTTACATGACTGAATATTACAATTTTACATCATAGGTCTTAACATGACCTTTTCATCAAATTACAGAAATGACTTAGATAATGAAGACCAAAGAATCTCAAACATGAGATCAGATCATAGAAAATAATGAGAATGCAAACAATGCATCCTTTCCACAAGACCAATGCTCCCCCTTAGCCTGTGCATCCTAAACACTTTCAACAGCAAATCATCAAGGCATCTTTATCAAGAAACATCAGAGAATGAAACAGGATTAAGAGAACTGGAACACCACTAGAGATACCAAACAGTACTGCAACTGTGCTGAAGAATGTTGAACCAGAATTTTGTCAGCAAATACCCATACACAGTTTTCTGTGTATAAAATCGTGTATATACGCGACTGTCCTTCATGAAATCCACGTATCCAATTTAATCTTCTGAATTTAAGCAGATCTGATCCTCTGCATGGCAGATACTACTCCAATCTTCTGTATGAGATATTCGAATGCTTCCTTAGGTAAAGGTTTGGTTAATATATCAGCAACTTGTTCTTTGGAAGGAACATACTCTAATTTCACCTTTTGTTCAAGCACTTGTTCACGTAAGAAGTGATACTTGATGGGAATGTGCTTGGTCTTCGAATGCATAATAGGATTCTTTGAGATACTGATGGCACTTGTATTATCACACATAATGGAGATAGGAGGTGAACATTTGATTTGAATGTCTTGTAAAGTTTGCATCATCCAAAGAAGTTGAGTGCAACATGATGCGACAGCCACATATTCTGCTTCTGCTATAGATAAGGCAATAGAGCTTTGCTTCTTGCTGAACCAAGATACTAGCCGGGGCCCCATATAGAATGCACCACCACTAGTGCTTTTCCGATCATCAACATTTCCAGCCCAATCTGCATCAGTGTAAGCATGAAGAGTGAGATCAACATTCTTTGGATACCATAGTCCAAAGTCTTGAGTTCCTTGTAGATATTTGAATATTCTTTTGACAGCCTGAAGGTGTGACTCTTTTGGATTAGCTTGGAATCGTCCAACAATCCCAACTGCATGCATAATGTCTGGTCTAGTCCCAGTGAGATAAAGTAGACTTCCTATCATAGATCTGTATTCTGGTTGATTCACCGTGGGAGAATCATCATGAGAATTGAGATTACATCCGGTTATCATTGGTGTACTTACAGGTTTGCACTCTTCCATGCCATACTTCTTCAGAATTTGCTTAAGGTATTTTGCTTGTGATAAGAATATGCCATCTGTTGTTTGATGCACTTGCAAGCCAAGAAAGAATGTTAGTTCCCCAAGTAAAGACATTTCAAATTCTTGCTGCATAACAGAAGCAAATTTCTGACTCATAGATTCTTCATTACTTCCAAAAATGATATCATCAACATATACAACCACAATCAATAGTTTATCATTTCCAGTTTTTGTGTATAAGTTGCTATCAGCAGACCCTTTTGAAAATCCTTGTTGAAGAAGATATTTGTCAAGATGATAATACCATGCCCTTGGAGCTTGTTTGAGACCATATAGAGCCTTTTTAAGTCTACAAACAAGTTTTTCATCATTTCCCAAAATGAATCCTTCTGGTTGTTCTATATAAACTTCTTCTTCTATATCACCATTGAGAAAAGCGGATTTAACATCCATTTGATAAACTTTGATTTGTTGGAAGCTTGAAAAAGCAAGAAACATTCTTATGGCTTCAAGTCTAGCTACAGGAGCAAAAGTTTCTTCAAAGTCTATACCTTCTTGTTGAGCATACCCCTTGCAAACAAGTATAGCTTTATTTCTTATAACATCCCCATTCTCATTTAACTTGTTTTTGAATATCCATTTAGTTCCAATGACATTTTTGTCATGAGGTCTTGGTACTAATTCCCAAGTGTGATTCTTTTCAATTTGATCAAGTTATTCATTCATGGCTTGAATCCAACATTCATCTTTGCTAGCTTTATTGACATTGTGTGGTTCAATAGTGGATAGAAATGCCAGATAGCTAGAAGATCCCACAAGAGTCCTTCTTGTTTGTACACCTGATCCCTTTTCTCCCAAAATTTGAGATTCTGGATGATTCTTTTGAACATATCTGGATGGAGCTTTTTCAGATAAATCATCTTCGGGTTCTTCATTGGGTCCACTGTCTATATCATTCTTATTTGATGTAGAAGGATATATGTCATCATCGTCTTCATCTGTTGTTTTTTTTTCTTCTTTTGGAGCTGCAGGAGACTCATCAATAACGCCATCAATACATTCAACAATCTTCTGAAGTCTTTTATTGTAACATTTATATGATTTAATCCTAGAGGAGTAACCAAGAAGTATTCCTTCATCTGCTCTGGGTTCAAATTTGCCAAGTTTTTCATCATTATTTTTTATAAAGCATTTGCTTCCAAAAAATCTAAAATGCTTTACAGTGGGAGGATTACCATACCAGAGTTCATATGGAGTTTTATCACTATTTGCATGAACATGTGCCTTGTTAAGAATATTACCGATGTATGTGTTGCTTCTCCCCAAAATGTGTTAAGTGTTTCAGAATCATCAAGCATAGCTCTAGCCATTTGTTGAAATGTTCTATTCATTCTTTCTGCTACACCATTTTGTTGTGGAGTGCCCGTTACAGTAAACTGTCTTTTTATGCCATGTTGTTCACAAAATTCAAGGAATTCATCTGATGTATATTCTCCTCCCCGATCAGATCTAAGACACTTGATTTTTAGATCTAATTCATTTTCAACCAGTGCTTTGAAGATCTAAAATTTCTCAAATGCTTCATCTTTGTGTTTAATCAACCCAATCCAACACATTCTAGAGAAATCATCAATAAATAAGATATACTATTGTTCACCACGTGGTGACTTTTTCCTCACAGGTCCACATATGTCAGTATGAATGAGTTCAAGAGGCTTTCTTGATGATCCTTCCTTGGCATTAAACTGTACTCTGGTTTGCTTACCAAATTGGCAAGATTTGCATATGATATTTTCGGGTAGAGTAATATTGGGAAGATCACGAACAACTTTAAGTCTGCTTGATTTGTTGATCTGAGAGAAGCTCAGATGCCCCAACCTTCTATGCCATAGCCAGTTTTCTGAAGATTTACTCAAGTAACATTGTTCTTTTCATTTCTTCAATACATACAGGTTGCTTGGAGTTCTTTTTCCTTTTATAATTGTTTTACCTGTATCAAGATCATGTACCACACATTATTTCGAACTAAAGACAACTTCAGTTCCTTGATCACACATTTGACTTACACTTAATAGGTTATGCTTTAATCCATCCACATACATGACATTATTAGCTTTCACCTTTTCTTTTAGAAAAACAGACCCTTTTCCCTTAATGACCGTAGGAGTATCATTTCCAAATGTAACATTCTTTTCCTTTTCTAGAGCACTTTATGCAAGAAGTTTGTTTTTGTCACCTGTCATGTGTTTCGAGCATCCACTATCAATGTACCATTGATTTTCTTCACCTTCTGCAAATAAAGATATTCCACAATTTTCAACCTGTAATTCCTTCTTTTTCCACACTTTGGATCTTGAAGGAAAATGCTCTTTTGGCTGAACTTTGCTCCTGCATTCAGATTCTTCATGGCCAAAGTTATTGCAATAAGCACATTCAACTTCATTTTTAAGAGGAGAAAAGTTGTTATAGGTATTCTTCTTTGTTTCAATATCAATCCTTTTCTTTCTTTTCTCTTGTCATGATGGTTTTATATGCAACACATTGAACAACTTTATGACCAAAATTGTGACATGAGAAACATTTTCCATTGAAGAAGAAATTTCTGCGATCATGAAATCTTCTACTTGAATTTACCTATTGATTGGTGTTTCTTTGAAAGATATTCCTGTTAGTGTTATTTGAATTGAGATGATCATGCTTTACCTATAAAGATTCTTTATTCCCTTGCTGAGTGGCAGAATGTTGTATACCAGTTGTAGCTGCTTTTAGATAATTTGGTGCTGAAGCCTGAGAAGATTCTCCGATATATCCAAGACATGTATTTATAAGAGGAGAACGTTGTACCTTGATAATCTCATCTAAGGTTTCAGATCCTTTAGAAAATCTAAGATTCAGAGTCTTTACTTTCTCAAGTTCTTTTCTTAGACTTACTACTTCACATTCTAATTTTTCATTGTGTTTCTCCTTTTCTTCAAGCTGATTTTTCAGAGTTTCTATGATTATTTTACTTTATTCTAAGCATATTTTGAGTTGATTGTTTTCATCAAGAAAATCATTGTCCTCTAGAGCATCCATAAAAGTAGCCTTTTCTTCTCTACATTCTTTTTCAAATGCCATGAGAAGTTTAAGATCTTGTTCACATTCTTCCTCACTATCAGATAACCCATCACTGTCTTCATGAGTATAGTAACTTTTTCTAGTGCTAAACCGATTCGTATTCCTTCTTGCTACTACCTTCCCTTTTTCATGGGTTTCTTTATGAGGACACTTAGCAGCATAATGACCAACTCTTCCACAATCAAAACATTTGAAAGGAAGCTTACCTCTAAACTGTCCTGTGCCAAGTTGAAGTTTCTTTACAAAATTTACCTCATCCACTTCTGAGATATATCCTGATCCTTCTGTTCCTTGTACTTCTTTCCCTTTTGTAGAAGCTCTAAAGACTGCTTCTTTGACTTCAGATGGTCCTCCTCTTCTCATTTCATATGCAGTTAGTATGCCATGAAGTTGCACCACAGTAAGATTTTGAAGATCCTTCTTTTCTTCAAGAGCAGAAACTTTTGACTCAAATTTTGCCGTTAGTGATCTTAAAATTTTCTCAACCAAAGTAGATTCGGTTATTGTTTCTCCAAAATTTCTCATACGATTTACAATATCACCAAGACGTAAAAATAAATTCGCAATGCTCTCCTCATTATCCATTTTTAGATTGTCATATTGAATTCTGAGAGTTTGGAGTTTAGCACTTTTTACCTTTGCATCACCTTCATAACTTAGAATGATTTTGTCCCATATTGCCTTTGTTGTATTCAGCTGCATTACTTTGACAAATTCTGATTTAGTTAGACTTCCCAATAGAGCATTGACCGCATTTGCAGTTGTTTCATAATTCTTTCTTTCCATCGGATCTGTTGGTACTGCGGCTTGATATTGATATCCTCCTTCAACAATAGCCCATACATCTACTCCCAGAGACTGAAGATAGGATCTCATCCTTGTTTTCCAGAAGATTAAATTGTTTCTGTTAAAGAGTGGAGGCCTGATAGATGCTGTTCCATCTTGATTGCTCATCTTGCTTGATCTTCCTTCTAGCGGCTAAGCTTTTTCAGAAGGACCTGCTCTGATACCAATTGTTGGGAAAATCTTTTGAGGAGGGGGGGGGGTGAATCATGTTGAAATTTGGTAGTCAAACTTTTTCTTTTTCTTTCTCAAAAACCCATGCGCTACTTTACTGAACAAAACTCGCGTATACACATGGATATCCTTAAGAAAACTTGTGTATGCTCAGAGCTCTTATTATGTATTTTAATTCTTTACTTAAATCATTGCATCATTTATTCACCAGATGTTTAGTAAGCAATAAGCATGTGTAGTAATAACATAATAGACCATCACACATAAGCAACACACATTAACACTAGTATTTAAGGTGGAAACCCAATTCGGGAGAAAATCATCGCTGCTGTCGTCTCTGTCTTCAATATTTATTATAAAGAAAAATTCGTACAATTTTGTACTGGCGCAGACTCATACCAGCACGCAGGCACCCACCTGCAGAAGGCTGCAACCTTCTCTCGTTCTCTAGCTGCAACTAGAAGGGAGCTCCAACCCCCTGAACTCGTTTACCAACCTCTCTCGGAAGGGAGCTTTGACCCCTTGATTTCAACACCAGCTTCTACTAGCAGAAAGCTTCCACTTTCATACTGAAGGCTTCAACCCTCAGATCCACTGTAGACCACGTTTCATCAATTTTCATACTGGATCAAACAACGTCAACACAACCCTTCAGTTAACATTAACAAACATATTTTGCCCAACACTTCAAACAGAACAATGAGACCACTGTGACGAGAATATCATAAATAACCCAGACTTCAGAATAGATATGCAAATACAAATTCAACCCTCAACTTCATTAATTCAAATAGCATACGCTACTTTTCTTTACTAAAGCCGCGTGCATAGGCGCTATCCTGCACACCAACCCACGTATACATCTGTGTATTTTATTCTTCAGAAAACCCTATACACGCTTTTTATTAACTAAACACGCGTATACACGCGCTTTTGCTGAGACAAAATAGCATATAGATCTGTAACTTGAAAACTTTGCAGAACAGACCAGATCTATAAACTTACCCAAATTTCTTCATTACCTTCAACAGACTTTGCGCTAGATCTTCACCAATTCTTCTTCTGCAGATCATCTTAGAGATTCATCATCATCAGATCTAGAGATCTTGAACCATCCTCATATCCATGGGTGCATCATAGATTCAGATCTATCAGTTAAGAATAGAGTTCATCCATGCAGATATTCCTTAGATATATTTATTCATCAACAACCCTTACTCATGCACACATTGCACTATGATCTTCTTCTCCTTAAATAGATTTAGCTTTTACCAATACCATGAGCCAAAACCATACCACTTCCGATGGTATTCTTGGACGGAATCAAATAAACCATACAGCGCTCAATACTGTGTGCCAAAACCATGGTAATGCCCCTTGGTATTTTAATTTTGGAGCGCAAAAGGGCATACGTGACTTGGGACGTACTAATCCGAGTACATACGCGACTTGGCTGTTACAAACCCACGTATGCTTTGTGATATATCCTGTTTATTATTTCTCTGGTACTTACTGGAATTTCTTTCTTCTGCTACTTTTGAACTGATCTGTAGTTACATCATTAGCAATAGGTTTCTATCAAAGACAACTCATCAAGTCAGTTTTCATCAAGAACAACTTCATCAAGTAGGTTTCCATCAAGGACAACACATTGCATCATATTGCCAACAAAAAAAATGCCTGCCTTTGTAAGAGAGCTGATTAATATCACTCAGAAAATCATAGGTGTTATTGCATTATGATTATCATATCTTAATAGAGGAAGAATGAGATGAATGTTTTTTGATGCAAGGATGAGGTCACAAAATCACTTGCATAGTGAGACAGGGTGACTCTAACTAACTCTGTCAAATAATTCTCATAGGAAGAAAATGAGGGTGAACAATAGTCGATTACAAAGGAATGCACATCTAAAATATATATAATTAGGGTTGACTTCTAGTATGAGTCCTTGAAGGAATAACCCCTTGGAAAGGAGTTCTTGAATTTGTTCAAAGCCAACCCAATGATATGATTTCCCATTGATCAATATTGAAGTAAACTTTAACAACACCTCATGGTGAATCTGATAAAACCATAATGTGCAGAGGTCAACGTGAAAACAATAGACTTAGGATTTGTATGGGATGGTCTAAATTGAGAAATATAATTGCTATCTCATACATCATAAAAGAAATTAAGATTTTTCTTATAAAAAAGCATGTAATAGTTGACAGTGGGTTCTTATGACAGGATTGACAAAAAAAGAATTAAAAATGTAAAGCTTCACGCTAGTCTAATGAACAGATCCAAAATTCAAGATGAATGTAACAATGAATGGGAGAATTTAGATTTTGCAATCTTTGTTAGGTCCCTATATTACTAGTATAGTCCCTTATTGTTGTTATTATAACCCCCTTATTGTTATTATTGTACACTTGTAACCCCCATATTGTTATGATTGTGCCCTTAAATTATTATTGTTAGGTTGGCTAGGATTACATTGTGGCCCCATGGACTCCTATATATAGAAAGGAGGTTTTGTAATTTGAATCATCCAAGAATTGTTCATTCATGTAATGTATTGGAGTTTTCCCCCTCGAAGTGGCTTATTTCTAAGTCATTGATATCACTTTTCTTCTCTTTTTGGAGCTGGTTTAACAACATTTGGTATCAGAGCTTTGAGACTTATAATGTCAAGTTGTTCTGTGTCATGTGAATTTTTTTTATGATAACTTTTTTTTCTACGAAGGTTCAGAATCTAAAATTTTTAGAGTGCGAAGCCAAAATCCTGAGGAACAACATCAAAACATTTCAGAGCTTGGTTTGCAATATTTTTGGAGATATGATCTATGCAAGTTAGGTAATTTTGTAGGCTCCTAAATTTAACCTAAACAGGTCATCGTGGTATTTTAGTAATAAATTTGTTTCTACGAAGTTTCAGAAGCTGAAATTTTTAGAGTACGAATCCACAATCCTGAGGAACATCACCACAAAATTTCAGATATTGGTTCGCAATATTTTCGGAGATATGATCTGTGGAAGTTAGGGCTTTTTGAGGCTTCCGAATTTCATCTCAAAGAGGTGATCGTGGGAAAATATTCATAGCGCTCTCTCTGAGCATCGGATTGGAATGCTGTAAAAAGTGGCTGCAAGTACACAGAATGAATTTTTTTTTCTATCAATTTCAGAGCCAAAGGAGGAAATAGTGACACGTGGCAAGTCATACAAGTTCTCTCTACTGAACCAGTCCAAAATTGGGTCATTGTGGGAGATTGGACATAACTTTGCCTTGAAGAATCCAAATCAGATCAAACCTGTGGAATTTGAAAGAAGCTTTAGAGGGCTACTACAGGGCTGAATTTTAGATATTGAGGATATGAAATTATAGAGATAATTAAATTTCAATATTGAGCTCCTCAAAAGCAAGTAAAAGGTGTGTATTTTTTTTTTCTGAATTGCATAAGTCTTGTTTGAAGAATCAAGTTGAATTGATTCCAAGGGCATATTGTAAGATAGATATCAGTATTGGATTCTAAAATGTCCCTAAAAATAATTCAACACCCATTAAGCCTTTAGAAAGCTCTACTATGACTCATGAAGACGAAGAATGGCAACATGACATATCAAAATTACAAGAGCAAGTGCAACAAATTTCGCTCTCGCAAAGAGCAACAAAAAATGACATGGAAGTTTTGAAGAAAGGCATGGAAACTAAGATGGATGGTTTGAAGAAATGATAGCACATTATGAGGATACAAAGAGAAACACCTTCTTTAGCCAATTGATAAAGCTCAAACAAAAGGGTTTAATGGGTGAGCACATTTAGGACTTCCAAAAATTGAATATAAGGGTAATTGATATTCCATAGGAACACAAGATTGATCTCTTCATAGGTACTTTAAAGGATAACAGCCAACATGAAGTTCGTATTTTGGAACCTGATTCATTGGAGAAGGCAGTCAGGTTGGAAAGAAAAATTGAATGTAAAATTATGGCGACAAGGAAGCCTACCACTCACTTCTATAAAGAGGGAAGTGTTGCTACTCCTAGATTTCTACAACCTACAAGTTTGACACCACAACAATTGGAAGAAAAAATAGAAAAAGGGCTTTTCTATAGTTGTGATAGAAAATACACTAAAGGTCATAACTGTGTTGAGAAGAAATTATTTTACATAGATTGTGAAGAGGAAGAAGAAAATGAACAAGAAGAGGATATACACCAGGAACCAACCCAAGAAGAGGAAGAAATGAGTCCGATCATATAGTGCAATGCATTGGTAGGAATTACCACTCCTAAAACTCTCAAGATAGAAGGACATATAAGGAAGAAAAAGGTAATAGTGTTGATTGATTTAGGTAGTACCCATAATTTTATTCATTGTAAGGTAGCCAAGGAATTGAATTGTTTCCTATACCCAACACCAAAATGTCAAGTGATGGTTTCAAATGGAGGAACTATAAATTGCTTTGGAAAATGCCATAATATTAAGATAACCATGGGGGAATATGTATTGAATAGTCCAATGCTTTCCATTCCTATGGGAGGTGCTGATGTTGTACTAGGAGTACAATGGTTACAATCTTTGGGGACGATATCTTTTAATTTTCAAGAACTTTTCTTGAAATTTTTTTCAGAAGGAAAGGAATTCGAATTACAGGGTATTGCAAGGAAGCCGGGAAAGATAATAAGCTCTAATGTCATGAAAAAGCTTCTAAAGAAAGAACAACAAGGCATAATTGCACAATTATGCTCACTAGAAGTTCCAACATCAAAATCATCTATTTCTGCAGATCTCCAAAAAGTCTTGGACAATCATTCCAAGTTTTTTGAAACTCCAAAAGGACTCCCACCTATTCCTGATCATGATCATGCTATTCATTTGATTCAAGGAAGTGTTCCTCCAAACATCAGGCCTTATAGATATCCTTATGTCCAAAAGAGCGAAATTGAACGTATGATTGCAGAAATGTTAGAGGCGGGTATAATTCAACCTAGTCAAAGTTCTTTCTCTGCTCCTATAGTATTGGTACACAAGAAGGATGGATCATGGCACATGTGTTTGGATTATAGGGAGCTCAATAAGCTCACCATTAAAGATAAATTTCCCATTCCTGTGATTGATGAATTATTGGATGAATTACATGGAGCAATTTATTTTACCAAATTGGATCTTCGTTTAGGGTATCATCAAATTAGAATGAAGACTGAAGATATTCCGAAAACAGCATTTCGAACTCATGAGGGTCATTATGAATTTTTGGTCATACCTTTTGGCCTTACCAATGCACCTTCTATATTTCAAGGGTTGATGAATTCCATTCTCAAACCCTTAGAAAATTTGTGCTAGTATTTTTTGATGATATACTAATCTACAACAGGTCTTGGAAGGATCATTTTCAACATGTTGACAGGGTGCTCAAACTATTGCAGGAGAAACAATTATATGAAAAAACATCCAAATGTTTCTTTGGAGTATAAGAGGTGGAATATCTGGGTCATATTGTATCTCATGAGGGTGTCAAGGTAGACCCTAACAAAGTTAAAGCCATTAAGGAATGGAAATTCCCCACAACCATAAAGAAGTTGCGAGGATTTCTCAGTTTACTAGGGTATTACAGAAAGTTTGTTAAGAATTATGGGAGAATAGCAGCACCTCTAACAACATTATTGAATAAATATGCATTTTCATGGAATCCTGAAGCAACTAAGGCCTTTGAACATCTTAAAGAGGCAATGTGCCTAGCACTAGTCTTAGCTATGCCAGACTTCACAAAAACCTTTATTGTGGAATGTGATGCCTCAGGAAATGGAATTGGTGTTGTTTTAATGCAAGAAGACCCATTTCTTTTGAAAGTCGTCCAATCAAAGGAAATTATTTACAAAAACCTATTTATAAGAAGGAAATGTTAGCAATACTGCATGCACTAAACAAATGGAGAACTTACCTAATGGGAAGACACTTCAAGCTAAAAACTGATCATGATAGTCTTAAACACTTTTTGGAGCAAAGACTATCTTCAGAAGAGCAGCAAAAATGGGTCACAAAGATGTTGGGTTATGACTTTGAAATAATATACAAAAAATGGAAGCTAAATGTTGTTGCAGATGCACTCTCAAGAAATAATGAAGAGGTGGAAGCATTTCTTTGTGCCATTTCTATTATCCAACCAAATTGGATAACCAAAGCAAGAGATGAATGGAAGAAGAACGAAGATGTGTGGACACTCATTCAAAAGTTGCAGCAAGATCCTAGTAAATCTGATAAATTTAGTTGGAAAAATGATTCCTTATGCTACAAAGATCGCTTATATCTTTGTAAGAATTCCCAACTAAACAAAAGATTCTTTTGGAATTGCACACTTCTCCTTTAGGAGGACACTCAGGATTTTTGAAAACTTACCACAGGGTGAATAAAGTATTTTTTTGGGATGGCCTTAAATCTGATATTAAGAAGTTTGTGGTGGAATGTTTGGTTTTCCAGCGGAATACATTTGAGACAATTAAGACCCCGGGCCTTCTACAAACTTTATCCATTCCAAGTCAACGTTGGGAGGAGATTTTAATGGATTTTATCACAGGTTTACCTAAGTCCGAAGGAAAAAGTGTCATCATGGTGGTAGTTGATAGACTTACCAAGTATGCACACTTTTGTGCATTATCTCATCCATTTAAAGCAAGTACAATTGCTACTACATTTATGGACACAATTCAAAATCTACATGGAAACCCAAGGGTTATTGTGAGCGACAGAGATCCCATTTTTACTGGAAATTTTTGGACTGAGTTATTTTCTTGTTTGGGTACTCAATTAGCTCATAGCTCATCTTATCATCCTCAATCCGATGGTCAAACTGAGATAGTAAATAAATGTTTGGAAGGATATCTTCGTTGTTTTGTATCTGATAAACAAACACAATAGGTCAAGTGGTTACCTCTCGTTGAATGGTGGTATAACACTTCCTTCCATACTGCAGCAAAAATGACCCCATTTATGGCACTTTATGGATATCATCCACCATCCATCACATCATCTTCAAGGGAAAATTCGAAGGTTCAAGCAGTGGAAGATCACATCGAGCATCAGCAAGAAGTTCTCCAACTCTTAAAGGATAACCTGAATTTGGCACAAAATCGAATGAAACAACGGGCAGATCAACATCGCAGTGAGAGAAGTTTTGATGTAGGAGATTGGGTATTTTTACGGCTACAACCATACAAACAAATGTCCCTCAAGCAAGCTAAGAAGGATAATAAATTATTGCCAAATTACTATGGTCCTTACAAGGTGTTGCAAAAGATTGGTACTATGGCATACAAATTAGAGCTTCCTGCTTCTTCACGAGTGCATCCAATTTTCCATGTTTCATGCTTAAAGAAGGTTATAGGTGAAAATATTCCAGTTCAAACAATATTTCCAAAAATTGATGAGGAAGGAAAAATCATATTGGAACCTGAAGCGGTCACGGAATCAAGAAATCGACAGCTATGTAATCGATCAATTTCAGAGTATCTCATCAAGTGGAAGAACTTACCCACTGAAGATTCTACATGGGAGGATGAGAATTTTATACAGAAGCACCCAGAGCTACTCAAGCATTGAGAATAACACTTTTTTGAAGGAGAGGGGCACATTAGGTCCCTATATTACTAGTATATCCCCTTATTGTTGTTAGTATAACCCCCTTATTATTATTATTGTACCCTTGTAACCCCCATATTGTTATTATTGTGCCCTTAAATTATTATTTTTAGGTCGGCTAGGATTACATTGTCGCCCCATGGACTCCTATATATAGAAAGGAGGTTTTTTAATTTGAATCATCCAAGAATTGTTCATTCATGTAATGTATTGGAGATTGCCCCCTCGAAGTGGCTTATTTCTAAGGCATTGATATCTCTTTTCTTCTCTTTTTGGAGCTGGTTTCACAATAATCTTGTTCTAATAATCAAAGGGGTTGAACCCTAAGATCACAAATAAAAGCATCAACCTAAGATCAAACGTGAGTGACTTCTAACTAAAGTTAATCAAAGTGGTTCTTTAAAAAGAATTGTGAAAATTCTGAGAAAACCTAAAGGTATTTTTCCTAAATAATCTTTAAAAAAAATTAGAGAACATTGTCAAAGCATAGGAAAAGCTCTTATCCTTTGATCATCCCCACCTTTTTCACGACTCTTTGTTCTTTCAATAGTAATAGGTGTTCAACCTCTCTTATGAACTAATAATAGGTTGCACAAGCCAAAAAAAATTATGGAAAGTGAATAGTTGACCAACTCTCTTTGTTCTCTGATTAATTGAAATGAATGAGACTTCTTCCCTATATAGAATGGAGCCCTTTATCCTTTACAGTGAATTACAAAAAGGTGGGATCAAAACCATGAGCACTTAACCATTTGTATAAACCATGAACTACATTATAATAATAAATTCACCTTCAAGGTGGGATCTGAAACCATGAATCACATTATAATAATAAATTTGACTCTCAGAATATTCAACTTGATGAGGGTAATTGTTAAAAAATAATAATCGAAGTGCCTTATAAGGTTTTGCAATACAAATCACTGCTATAAAAACCCTCTTTCCCCAAATTATTGATTTAATAATTATACCTGCTACTAAAAACTGGGATAATCTTCAAATTTTACACCTCTCTTCAATGCTTGTTAGGCTAAGCTCAATTATTGATGTAGTATTCTCTTGCAATGAGATATTCATGTGCATTGGTGATAGGATATCTTTGTAATTTGCTAAGTTTTGTAGACCTAATGGGCCTTCCCAAAACAATGTTCCTAAGGTGAGCAAAAGGATCTCAAGGATCTCCTCTAAGTAAGAGAGTGGTTAACATTACTAATAAATAAATAATACAGATAAAATGAGTAGTAAGTTAATAACTTGCATCATAAAACAAAACCAAAGAAATTAATATGAAACAAATGAAATATGAAAATGAAGAAATTATACTTTTATTATCAATAGTAAGGAAAAAAATGTATTTCTAAGACATCGAGAAGAAGTGGTAGCAATGAGCTAGTTCTCCCTCTCCTCAAGAGGGTCCTTGTTGATCTTCTCTCTCTCTTTATCACATAGACACAAAAAAGAAAAGGTGTGAATGGCTCTTAAGTGAAATTTCCTACATAGAATTACAGATGATCTCCAACTGCATCTTTTGAAATTATGCCCATGGCTTCATTATATAGTGAAGATTCAATACCAAGAATAGTATAGGTTATTTACACCCAATAAGTATTTATTTTGATCACTAAAGGTGAAATTAACTCAATATGTTCCGTTCTTATTAGTTACCATATAAGTGATGAACATGAGATTTTTCAAACTCAAACTTGAATTGCCATGGATGGATTCTTCCAAAATAGAAAGAGCCACTATGATATACTTTTACAAAATTTCATGAATATCTAGGGATAGTCCATGCAATTTTCACAGGTTATATGAAAAAAACCAAGACAAATATGAAAAAACTTTATATTCCATAGCAAGGAAACTTAATTTAAAGTGTAGAAATCTTGGTGAATCTTAATAATATTTAATATGCACTATATAAAATGGTTGACTATATTTTTGTAGGATTTTATATAGTTTCTAAAAACTTTTGGTGATCTTGTTGGAGCAGGTCTCCCTAAGCTGCGAATTTTATATATTTTTGTAGTAATTAGTCTAATGCAGGGGTTTGGGGTGGGTCAAAGCCCCCAAATGTGTTGTAATGGGTCAAAAGGTAGACCTAGAGTCTGCAAACCATGGTTTGTGGACCACAGGATGGCGTAGGCTAAGTTGGTATAAATAGATGGATAGTTTGAGTCAAAAGGTAGGCAAGATAGAAGATTGATGCTACGTGCGAACTGTTAGAATATGCTTTGGGTGTTTTGGGTGTTTTGTGTGTGTGGAGATCCTCAGTCCTTTTGTGTGCAAACCCCACTAGGCTATTTGTGCTAGTTGTGTTTGGGTTGTAAGTGAATCTTTGATGTTAATGAATGTGAAGTACAATTGAAGTATCTGTGTGGTATCTGAATTGGTCATGTTTACTATTGAATTGCATGTGTGATTTTTATTTAAGTTGCGAATGTATTCGTGCTCTAGAATTGGCTTGAATATATCTGTGATTTGAAATTAGTTGTGATTGTAATAGTCTGTGATAGTATTTGGTAATACGCACATGGATGCGAATGTATTGACTAGGTCTGTTGTTGATAATAGCTTTGTTATGGTTATATGTTGGTTACACTGTTAAAAGAGCTGTGAATAAACTCATTATGTGTGAACCTGATAAGCTACAACCTAGATCTACCTTGCATTACCTACTCTCTCCCAGGGTGCGGAAACTTGGTTCCAGCACCCTCCCATACTACTTCGGGTGAGACCTTGGCCTGCAAAAGTAGGTCATTTCCGAAAGGGCCAGTAGTATAGGGGTTTGTTGGTAAACCTTAACCTCCGAACCTGGGTCAGGACCCCTCAAGCCAACAAATGGTTCCGTTGCCGAGACCTGAAGCATTTTGAAAGAGGGATCAGGTAATTCCATGGAGCTGTTGGAGACCTAAGAAATCAGAGATCGAAGATTGGTTCGAAAGACAGATTCAGAAGTTTTCTGTAAAAGAGAATCACAGCACAAAGCTAACAACGAAGAAGTGGAAGAACAAATACAAGGTAAATGAAATTTTCTTCATAATGTTTGCACACGAAATCCGGGAGTGGTTAGCCATGCTAGTAGAATTTCAGACGCGCTGGAAGGATGATCAGGTAACACAGTGGACTCCGGAATTGATCCAACAGTTGGAGAAAGCTGACAACACAATCACCCGGACTGTGGATCACTGGGTGGATAGTGTACTAAGTGGGTTTGTAATGTAATTTGCAGTCGATCTGTTGGTATCCTACTCTGAAGTGAAGCAGAGGTTCTTCAAGGGATTCCGAGGTAAGTTCTTGCGAACATTTCCACTGCTAATTAAAATATTGTTGTGCGAAAAAAGGAATTTTGTGCAACCACACCGAATGAATGACCTCTGATCAGGGTGAGAGTACAACACAAAGTGGTAAGTACTATTGATTCAACCAAGAAGGGGATAGATCCATCTACAGGCCATCAAGAGGGTCGGTTGCACACGCAGGAAGTATTCCTCCGACTACACCACCTTCGAATCAGCATAAGGGAAAGAACTCACCCACACCTTTTCCACCACCTGAAGAATCTATGGCCACACATATGAAGCTACCCACTTTCAAGGGTGTAGGAGACGAAGATATGGACCGATTTTGGTTCATAGAAAAATCAGTATGGACTGCGCAGAATGTGGCTAGTGATGTTGTAAAGAGGGCACAACTATCCCTAGCATTTGAAGGAAGGGCCCTAGATTGGTTTATGGGGTATGTAGGACAACATGTGGAACCATCAATAAAAGAAACTAAGGATGCTTTACAACAATATTTTCAGAATCCTAAGTCCTAATCTCAGATAGTGGTCGACTTGAAAGACTTTAAACAGGGACCCACTGAGTCAGTATGGGAAGTGGATCAAAAGCTAAAGAAGGTTATCAGAGAGGGGGAATTTCAGTATGATGATAGAAAACACAAGGAATGGTTCATCCCCACACTATTACCTCACCTGCACAGACCTATGGGTCAGCAAGTGATTGAGACGCAAGAGAAAGCCTTGGAGATTTCTATGAAGCTAGAAGCCATGCCAAGAGATGATGCTCAGTTTGGGGTATAGGAGATCCAAGGACATCTACAGGTAATGCACCTTGGTATCCAGAATCTGCGGAAAGAGCGAGGAAAATAGGTTATCCCATATGTATGGTGCATAAGACGCAGGATGTCCTGCCACATCAAGGATCACTGTCCTCTGCTGGCAGACTACATGCAAGCTGGGGGGGCCCAACCCATTGCATCCCAAAGAGGCTGCGGGACCAAGCGGTCAAACATTATGGTGCGCTGACTGCCACGTAGCTGGGTTACATGATACCAACCACTATCCTTGTCTTGGTGCTTACGTTCTAGAGTTGAAGCAACAATGGTGCTGATTCTACTCATTTGTGGGACATGAAGAACATAATTGTCGGACCTATGACTTAATGATAAATCGAGGAAACCTATACAGGCTACAAGCTGACCCTTATTTGCCACTGTCTCCATCAGGCAGAGGAGGCTCTCCAACCAAGGGCAGGGGAGGAGGGAGAGGCAGAAGCGCAGGTCGGAGAAGAGGGCAATTGATCTATTACAACTGTGGCGAAAAAGGGCACTTCACAAGGGATTGTCTGAACCCTGCACGAAAATCTTGCCAATATTGTAGGCAGTTGGATCATGTGATCGAATATTTCCCAGTACTGATAGAAAAAATGCAGGAAAAACATCAAACACCAACGCAAAATGTGCAAAGGGTTAAGGCAGAACCGCGTGATGAAGGACCTAGTATTAATGTCATAACGTGTAGCGGTATGGATATTAGAGGAGCTGAGGAGAAGGCTACCACTGAACCCTTCATCCAGAGGGATGCTATCAAACAGGAAATCCTACACCTATAGAAAGACAAAGAAACCTTTATCGTATCCCACGGCTGCTATCAAACAGGAAATCCTACACCTATAGAAAGACAAAGAAACCTTTATCGTAGCCCACGAGGACTTTGTTGAGAATATGGCATCTACCTCCAATGCCCCAACAAACTTAAGAGAAGATGATGAGGTTAAGCCTTTCCTACAAGAATGTATGAAGTTTCTACGCAACCAGAAGGTGGTAGAAAATATCCAGACACTGATTGACATCTACGCAGAGAGAACTAACCCTCCTATAGAGGTTAGAGATGTCCACAAACTACACAAGCACAAGAAGCGCGCTGGGCGGGAGATGAGGGTAACAGCGCAGAATGGAAACTGTGAGATGGATCAGGTCATCTTGGATCTAGGATCTGATGTGAATTTCTTGCCCAAGTAGACATGGTAGCGGATGGGAGAACCTAATGTGGAATGGTCCACTAAAGAATATCATACCATTGGGGAGGCTATCAAAGATTATGGTGGATATTGTAGGAGTTAAGGTACACGCCAACTTTGAAGTAATTCATATTGTGGAAGATGCGGACCCTTATCCTATGCTTCTAGGACTGGATTGGGCAATATACATGGGAGGCATTATCAACCTAAAGAAAAGGAGCATGGTCTTTGAAAATGAGGGTAAGAGGGTGATAGTCCCACTAGACCCTGCGGAAGGAGAGCGGTATACAAAACTGGTGTGCGAAGAAGAGGACAAGGATCATATTTATAAATTAACCACTCGGGATGAGGATTGGATCAATCCTATAGCTGATGGTATGCTCTGCTGGGAGAAGGACAATGAATGCCTCTCTAACTCCGATGGGGAAATTTAAAATTGGCAGAATCGATTACATGACGTATCTGCAATGCGATGTCTTAGGATCACGAAGAGCTTCTGGTGTATCTCCTTAGAGGTAAGAGAGATGCCCTACTTTTATGGTTTTGGTAGTATTAGGGAATTTTTGTGAACACTTGAAGCTGAAGACCCAAGGGAATGACGGCTATGGGTGCTTAAACTAGCCATGTGCACAACCCCTACGAGGTGCTAGGAAACTCATAAGGGGACGTTCTAGAATAGGGAGGAATGTCACGAGATGATGATCCTATGGTTTGAACCCTTGTTTTACATGCGCATGAAGACTTTCCCTGGCCCAGGAAATCCGCGCTAGCACTTGTCTGCATGGATGGAGGAATGGGGTGAACAAACTACAGACGAATGGGTTCACCTATTCATTCATGCCTTAGGGCTAATCCCCACCACATGGTATTTAGATGCAGAATTATAGCAACGAAACCGCCACTGGGAAGCCCTGAGGGATGAGTTTTTTGGGATGTTTGGGATTGTAGGTGGAACTGAGGCACTCAACGAAGCCCTGTAGGACATTGATGCCCTGGTATTTGATGAATCACGACCTAGTATGAAGTATAGGGGACCAACATGGGATACGAAGATGCAATATATTTTTAACTGCCGCAATCTGTCCCGGGACCAACATGGGATACGAAGATGCAATATATTTTTAACTGCCGCAATCTGTCCATAGAATACTGTGATGAGGACCCATGAAACATTACTATTCTAGAATATGAGGGAGAACGTGCATTCATTGGACCTCCGTTGTAGGATGTTGATGTGACTAAGCCTCTTAAGCTGCGAGAAGTCAACATTTAAAGGGAGGAGCAACCTAAGCTAGCTAAAATTGGGGACTACTGGGATGATGATATTGTTGGAAGAGTCGGGGAACTCCTCACAGAATACCAGGACCTATTTCCTATGAAATTCTCAAAACTCAAAGGGATTACAGGGGACCTAGGGGTCATGCGCATCACCTTAAAACTAGATGCATGCCCTATCAAGCAGTGACCTTATCGATTGAACCCCAAGTATAAGCAGAAATTCATGGAAGAAATCAACAAAATGCTAGCCGCAACTATCATCAAACCAGTAGAACACTCAGATTGGGTAAGCCCTATGGTGGTCCAAGAGAAAAATGCTAAAGGTGAAATAAGAATCTGTGTTGACATGCGCAAGTTGAATGATGCCTGCATTCACAATCCCTTCTCGATGCCATTTTCTGATGAAATTATTGATATCATGGGATGGCAGGAAGCATACTCGTTCACCGATGGGTTCTCGGGCTATAATTAGATCAGGATCACACCTAAATATCACAGCAAAACTATGTTCGCTACTGAATGGGATTCCTTCCAGTACACCATTATGTAGTTTGGGCTCAAGAATTCCCCTACCATCTTTTCGCAGGTGGTGGTCGCAGTATTCAAGGAATTTATCCACAAGTTCTTGGAAGTATATTTTGATGATTGGACAGTATTTGGGTTGGTAAAGAAGCACGTCTCCAACCTGTGCTTGATGTTGGACACTTGCAGAAAACACCAAATTTACCTAAACATCAAGAATTTCATATTCTGCGTACCGTTTGGGATCTTGATAGGTCACATTGCCTGTCGGCAGGGATCGATGGTTGACCCTGCCAAGGTGGCAGTTATCATAAACTTAGTAGTCCCTAAAACTGAGAAACAGTTGTGCTCGATCCTCGGGCACACAGGCTACTACATGAGGTTTATTCAAGGGTACGCACTGATCACGACGCCCATGGAAAAGCTATTGAAAAATGATGTATCATTTTTTTGGGATGACGAGTGTCAGAAGAGGTTTGAACTACTTAAAAAAAATATTGTCTATGCACCTATCCTCATCTTCCCTGATTGGGCAAAGGTTTTCCATGTCCATGTCGATGCTTTAGGAATCGCCCTGGAGCTGTCCTCGCGTAGCCGGGGAAGGGGCATTGACCATCTGATTTCATTTGCCAATAGAAAACTCTCTAGTACAGAGTGTAACTACTCCACTACTGAGCGCGAGGGGCTAGCCATGGTATATGCCCTGCAAAAATACCGGCATTATCTATTGGGGGGGCACTTCAAGATGTTCACGGATTACTCAGCTTTAAAGTACCTGGTGAATAAGCCTGTGTTGGGGGGGAAGATCTATCGATGGCTACTGTTATTTCAAGAATATGACTTTGAGATCATCGTGAAGTCGGAAAAACTAAATACTGGGCCAGACCACTTATCCCGAATCAAGAGTGGTGAGGAACCAACCAACCTAGAAGAAGGGTTTCCCGATGCGAAACTATTTTCTATTAAGGTAGTTGATGCACACTTCGCCGATATCATTCACTTCTTAACTATGGGGATGGCACCTGCAGAGTATTCAGTACAATAGAAAAAATATTTGGTAACCCGTGCAACAGACTTTACCATCATAGCGGGCCACTTTTATAAGCTGGGAGCTGATGAGGTACTGCGAAGATACGTTATGGAGCATGAAAGGTAGGCCATCTTGGCAAAATCCCATAGCGGCGTCACAGGGGGTCACTATGCAGGGAAATCAATAGCGTATAATATCCTGAGAGCTGGGTTATGGTGGCCCACACTACATAGCGACTCTCATGACTATTGAAAAGCTTGTGACACATGCCGAAGTACAGGAAGACCATCACGCAAAAAAGAAATTCCCTTGCATCCACATATGGCTCTATAAGCATTTGATAAATGGGCCATAGACTTTGTAGGGCCCATCAACCCACCAAGGAAGAAGATGGGTGCAAGATGGAAACCCCACGGTGGTTGTGACTTAGGACGAGTCACAAGATTGTGTTGGGGGCCTATTGGAGCGGGGCTCCCTAAGTTACGAATTTTGTATATTTTTGTAGTAATTAGTCTAACGCAGGGTTTTGGGGCGGGTCAAAGCCCCCAAACATGTTATAATGGGTCAAAGAGTAGACCTAGATTACACAAACCACGGTTTTCAGACTACAAGATAACATAGGCTAATTTGGTATAAATAGATGGATAGTTTGAGTCAAAAGGTAGGCAAGATATAAGATCGATGCTACGTGCGAACTATTAGAATCTGTTTTGGGTGTTTTGGGTAAGAACTCCTACTGGCTTTGTGCGCAGAGATCCTCAATCCTACTGTGTGCGGACCCCGCTAGGCTATGTGCGCGGGATATGTTTCGGTTGTAAGTGGATCTTTGATGTTAATGAATACGAAGTACAGTTGAAGTATCTGTGTGGTATTTGAATTGGTCATGTTTACTGTTGAATTGCATCTGTGATTGTTATTTAAGCTATGAACATATCTATGCTCTAGAATTGGCTTAAATATATCTGTGATCTGAAATTAGTTGTGATTGTAATACTCTGTGATAGTATTTGGTAATACACACGTGGATGCGAATTTATTGACTAGGTTTGTTGTTGATAATAGCTTTGTTATGGTTATATGTTGGTTACACTGTTAAAAGAGCTACGAATAAACTCATTTTGTGTGAACCTGATAAGATACAACCTAGATCTTCCTTGCATTACCTACTCTCTCCCTGGGTTCGGAAACTTGGTTCCAGCACCCTCCCATACTACTTCGGGTGAGACCTTGGCCTGCAAAAGTAGGTCATTGCCAAAAGGGCCAGTAGTATAGGGGTTTGTTGGCAAACCTTAACCTCCAAACCTGGGTCAGGACCCCTCAAGGCAATAGATCTTTAAGTTAAAATAATCTTATCCTTTTTAATTTGGATGAATCAATTAACAAAAAATGGAAATTGGTGAATTTATTTTGGGAGAAAGAATGGAAAAGTATCCCATGGACACAATTTTTCCCTTTAACATTTTCCCCATCCATAGTTTTTTGAGAAATTCATTTAATGGGTATATTGATACCATGGTGCTTTTTCATGACAATTATTTCCTTAATAGCTTGTATCTTGTTATTGTTGGCATTATGGCTAATGTTTTGTCCTTGATGGCAACCTATTTGATAAATATTTCCTTGATGTCAACTTGGTGATAATATGATTTCTATTGTAGATAACAGGAATATTGGTACAGGTATTACAGAAATAAACCTTGTTACAAGTTTCACTTGAAGAAAAGAAGAAAGTGTGAAGTTTGAAAAAGTATATGCGGCCCCTCTGAAGAAGAGTCATGTACATACGTAGGTTATGTGAACAAAAGTCACGTAAAAAAATCCTATCCGTGGAAAATAAAAACCAAGAGCTATTACCATGGTAATCACCCATAGTATTGTGATGGAAACGTCTATTTGATCCTCTCAAATGAATACCAACAACACTACCAAGGGATTTTCCTATGGTATTGGAAAAGGAAAAAATTATGTAAGGAGAAGGAGATCAAAGATCTATATGTGCAATGTAATGGTTTATTCTTGTGTGATCTTATTTGGAATGGGTGTTCACCAAGGAGCAAGGAGAAGGCTCAGATCTAAAATATATGAAATTGTATTGAATATATCCTTGATTTATTTGTTTGTTGCAAAATGTTTAAATGACTAACAATGCAAGATTTTTTTATTATGATATAACTATGATCATGAATATAGTCATTGAAATCTGTAGTCTTTGAAAGTGTTGAACACCTAATCCTCTATGGGTAGGTGTGGAAGGCGAAGAGTAACAAAGGAGTCCAAGTGAACTTGGAAGATGAATCCAAGGGTCACCTCATTGTATTATAAATGTACATAATATCAATGGTAAAATGCAACGAATGCTTATCTTTATGTTTGTGTGTTTTATCTTCTCATACACCATGTGTGTGTTTTAACATGGTATCAGATCTCCGGGTTTAGAGGTCCCCTTTAAACTTTTGAATAGCATTGGCCTGTGTTGCATTAGTGCAACCTCTACCATCTCCCAACATATGCGCCAACCTCCCACCTTTGCACATTACTGGTCAAAATGTTCAACCATGTTTGGCTCAGAGACTCACCATCTATTCTCAACAAAACCAATTCAATGATAGAGTGTTGCATTGCATTGGTGTAATGTTGTGGTAATGGCTCTGCGTTAATTAATCTTTTCCTACGGACTGCATTTCAGTGGTATGCACCATGACACTGTGAGACCTTGTGCACAAACAACGCAGTGTGTGGATGAATTGTAGCATTGTTTTGAAAGTTGTTGTTTTTAATGGCCGAGTAGCCTATTCTACTGGCAGAATCATTCGCTATTGGAGATAAATTCTTAGAGGACTGGATCCCTGATCCACAGACAGAGATTATCCCTTAATTTTTTTGAATTGGCCTGGTCTATGTTTGACTACTCTTCCATTCCTACCATCCTCAACCTTCTGTGGACTTCCTTGGAGTGATTTTCATTCCTTGGTGTGTTGGTGGGCTACCTCCTGTTTTGCTGAATATTTTCGTTGGTGCCTTAAACCCCAAAGCGACTGATTGGGACACTTGGAAGAGTAGTGGTCGTCAATTAGCTCCAGCATGGAAGGCATATCAGAGTTTTAGTTCCGGGGGCCTAAAATCCAAGGACGAGTTGTCTAAAATTGATGGGACACATTCTCTGCCAAACCTAGGTCGAAACCATTCAATATCAAGAGGCTGAACAATCCATTAGAGGCCGAGTTACTTGCTACATCATTAGAGGCCAAGTTATCAATTTAAAAGAGGAAGTCATCTTTGCAAATCCAGATTTCATTGTGCCAAGAAGACCACAAGTAATTAGGATGAGTTACATTTTATTGTGCCAAGAGGGCTGTATTTGTTGAAGAATCCAAGCCAATGGTTTACATGCAAAATTATTGATCTCAAGAAGGCTTAATTGATTGATACTCTGGTAACCATCTTAAGGGACGAATTTGCAATCATCTTCAGTTAAGGAGGATGTCAATTTCTTATTGTTTTGAGGGCCGAGACATTTCCATGAGAGGGCTGAACTTTATATAGCTCCAACCCAAAGAGACCAAGTGGGTTCAAGAGACAAATATTCCTTGAGTTGTAGTGTCAACTTCAAATCATGTGTCCATCAATGAGAGGGCTAGATTCTCCCCATTTTTAGAATGAATTTCTCATGCCTGGAGCTGATTTTTGTCATCTCTTAAGGAGGTTTCTTTCATCAAAGAGGAGATCTATTTAATTTATGTTTATAGTTAGTTTGAAAGGCGGGTTTGGCTTGGATCGAGTTCATAAACTAGTGCTGTAGTAGCTTGTCAAAGAAGGCCGAATTATGGAATCATCAGGTCTGGTTTCTCTTATCAGTGTTAAAATTGTTTGTGTGTATTCCAGAGAGCTTCCATTTTCATAATAGTCATCTTCAGAAATTCATTACTAGGTTCTTTACTCCAAAATTTTGTAAAAGAACATTGCTAAATTGATGGAACGAAATTGTTGTTCATGGACTTGAGTTGAAACTCTTTTCGGGTGTCATTTTCTCTTGTTGAGACCAAAGTTTTTTTTTTACGTATTGCATCTCAAATATTGTTTATAGTCTTTTTCTACTTGGAGTCTACTCCTCTTCTTAATGTGCTAAGAGTACACGTAGGTATATTTTCTGCATTATCATATCATTAGTTGAAAAAATGGCTAGAATTGACGATTTATTAGAGTTATTGAGAACTCTAATCATGTCTACAGTTGAAAGTACAATGAAGATCAAAAAGACTCTCTCTCTGAAATTCAGACTTGTTTACAAAATGCAAATGAAAATATTGATTTTCTGCAGCTTGAATCTCAACTTCAACAAGAAGAATTACAGCAGCGGAGTCATCATTCTAAACGTGTTTCTATTCAGAAAATTGAAAGAGACTCCCATAAACAACAAGTTAGTAATGTTGCAGTCAATTCACATTCAGTTCCTTGTACAAGAGCAGATTTACATGCAGATGCAGCAGCTCAGTCTGCATTTCCCAAGCATATCATTAGACCTTGGGAAGAGCTTGTCCACAACAAGCACGGAACTGGTCTTGGATATGACAAGGAGTTGTCCTTTCATATTCTGGACTACTCCAAGCCCATCAAATTTCAGAGTGTTGGATTTCTTTATGACAATTCACCTTCAGCTATTCCAGATCCTGCTTCTCTTCCACAACAACAACAAATTGTAAAATGCCAACACTATGATTGAGTTGGCCATATGAAAGATCATTGTTTCGATCTTCACCCATGCGAGCACTATGGTCGGCACACCCATTCTTCACACAGATGCTTCAAAAATAAGCTTCCTGCAAGAACAAAGATTCATCTTGGATGGATCACTTCTTGGCAATGGGCATCAATAGCCAAGAAGATGTTTAAGTCACATATCAGAACTTGTTCTCGAATATTGAACAATCTTGCAGTTGAGTTTTCGCCATCATCTCACCTTGTACCTGACAGGGGGGAAAATGGTGGTCACCTAAAAGCTTCAAAGACACATCGAGAAAGCTTGAGCCACAATATCTCATTCCAGATTCATAGTTGTAGCCAGAGACATAGCAGTTCAAGCAAGCCTAAGCCACAATTCGTCATTCCAAATTTAGAGTTGTAGCCAAAGACATGGATGCCCATGAGCATGCATTTGGTTGGTGGAAAGCCTTAAACCATCCATGTGAGTTTCATATTCTTCCTCTTCAAAGAATTCAGAACACCTCCTCTAGCAGAAGACTTCATCTTCTTTCCAACCTTGATAGAGTCACTAGTACATTTGGCGGAAATTTCGACACTTTGGTTCCAACACTTTTGACCAAATGTCAGAAATTTCCCCAAAATTTATCAATTTTTCAAATCCTACCCACAACTGTCGTTATACTGACGTTTGGAGACAAGTGTCGGTATTGCAACACATAGAAGTTAGTGTCGGTCTTGCAACGTTTGTAGAAAAACGTCGGAACTGTGACAGTTTGGGAAAAACCGTCGGAATTGCGATTGGTTAGAGCTATGTGTCGCTATTGCGACGTTTGGAGGAAAACATCGCTATTGCGACAATTTGGGAAAAATCATCGCTATTGCGATAGTTTGGGAACAATCGTCGCTATTGCGACATTTTGGGCTAAGTGTCGCTCTTGCGATGGTTTGGGCTAAGTGTCACTCTTGCAACAGTTTGGGCTAAGTGTCACTATTGCGACGGTTTGTAAATTACTTTCTTTGGCCTCTCCTTTCATAAATAATAATCTAACTTGGGTCCCCTTTTTGAATGGTTGGAGCAACATAATAAGATATCTTTAGTTGACATATCACATTTTGATGAAGATGGAAGGTGGTTGTGATGGGACTTCTAAGGAGTTTCATAAAATATTAAAGGCGTGATGCGCTCACTCCTTGGTTCAATTTTAATGTGTGCCCCCAACCACGGTCGGGCGCGCCGTGTATTGCAGTGCGAGGTCGCCCGACCGGGCGTGTTCAGATTGGGCCATTTCGTTCGAGGGCACCCGTATCAGGTTTTCTAAGTTGTGACTGCACGGGTGCCTTGTGCAAGTTTTGGTGGCCCGTTTTCCATTTGCTCCCTTGTGGCATCATTCGTTCAGGTGCGTCGTACTGTCACACCATGTGAGGTCACCCGACCGGGCATGTTTGGTTCAGGTCGTTTCATTCGAGGGTGCATGTATCAGTTTTACTAAGTTGTGACCGCCCGGGTCCCTTGGGCACGTTCGGGTGGCCCGTTTGCCGTTTGCTCCCTTGTGGCATCGTTCAGTCAGGCGCGATGTGTCACGTCGTGTGAGGTCGCTCGACTGGGCACGTTCGAGTCGGGTGGGGTCGTTTCGTTCGAGGGCGCCCGTATTAGTTTTGCTAAGTTGTGACCGCCCGGGTGCCTTGTGCACGTTCGGGCGGCCCGTTTGTTGTTTGCTCCCTTGTGGCATCGTTCGGTCAGGCGCACCGTCTTGCACCATGTGAGGTCGCCCGACCGGGCACGTTCACGTCGGTTCGTTTCGTTCGAGGGCATCATATCAGTTTTGCTAAGTTGTGACTGCCCGGGTGCCTTGTGCACGTTTGGGTGGCCCATGTTTGGTCTCAATCTAGTCTCCTAAATTGAGCTCATTTAATTGTCAACCAGGGTTGGTAAACTGCTGAACTGAAGTGTACTGTATGTACCTAGGTGTTGTTTCTTAATGCGTTGTGTGTAGTGTTTTGTGATGTTTTTGGTCTTTTGTGATGATTTATGATGTTTTTGATCTTTTGTGGTTTGATGTTCACAAGGAAAATGACTAGAAAGCTAATGGAAGGAAGCTAATGATTAAAAACAGAGTGAAACCTAATTGGTTGATGTCAAATGGTAAATACAAATGCAATACTAAAAACAGAATCAAATCTAAACTATGACTAAGCAAAATCAAAGCTTGATAATGACTTTTAAACAAATGATTCAAAACACAAACTAAACTTGTCAAATTCTTTCATCAAAGGTGTTTGAGAGAGAGAGCTTGAGACATGGTCAACTAAGTATGCAAAACCTCCTAACTAAACAGTTAAACAACTAACTTATAATGATGCAACATTTTATCCTTGATTAGAGATTTTTTGAAGCATATTTGGAGTAAAACATTGATACCATCATAAGATCTTCTACTCTAAGACTAGTTCCTAACTCTATTCTGCAACTTAGTTTGATGAAACTACACTTCACTCAAAGGTTATGGATTTTTGAAATAGTCTTTTGAGGAAATGTTTGTTTGTGAGATGATAAGGAAATTGCAGAGGTACTTCAGGCCTTAAAATGATATTATCTTCTGTTCATGTGGTTATGAATCAATTATGGATTTTAGAACAAGAAGAGGTTTGTAAATAATGAAGGTTGTTTTGTTAATCTTAAAAACTGAAGTAATCTAATGTGCAGTGAATGACAACTGAATGTGGAGTGCAAATGCAATGAATTAAGCTAAAACTGAACTTAAGATGTCACTAGTCTAAAATAGTGCTGAACTACAAGTCATTATCAAACTTAAAACAGAACAACTGAGTATGAGTTAAGTGCAATTAAACTCCGGAGTATCCTAACTATGCTATCATGTATTATTCTATGGAATTATACAGTCAGTCTGTCCATCATGATTGGTATTTTGGAAGAGTTCCTTCTTTTGAAAGAGTATTTAGAACAATCCTGACTGTGTAATTGAGTGCAAATGCAAACATAAAGACTGAAAGCAATGAAAAACTAAGATATCATAGCCATCTCTCACTCATCATTATGATATTTTGGACAAGCGTTTAAGAGCAAGAACAGTGATGGTACTTAGTGCAAACACACAACTAAAATATTCATTATCACGGTCATGCCTTGAACACCATAAGCATTTCTTGGAAGAGTTTCTTCTTGTGGAAGAGTGTTTAGAACAAGTGTAACTGTGATAGTGAACAACAGAAATTACAATTAAATCCTACAATACTATAGCCATTTCCCATTCATCATTATAATATTTTGGAAGAGCTTCTTCTTTTGGAAGAGTTTTTAGAATGAGTATAACTATAGTAGCTAATGAAAACAACTACGAATTCAACTTGAAATCCTACAATACTATAGCCATCTCCCATTCATCATTATAATCTTTTGGAAGAGCTTCTTCTTTTGGAAGAATTTTTAGAACGAGTCTAACTATAGTAGCTAATGAAAACAACTACAAATTCAACTTCAAAAAAACGTAAAGGCAGCTAGAATACTTATCTAAATTACGCAAATAAATTCGTGCAAGAGGCAGGAGCCCTCTACCACCTGAATTAATATAACTCCAAATCAAATCAACGCTTTCAAAACAACACTGTCTGCTTCATTAAAGGTGAAATAACTTGAACAGAGAAATCTGCGTCTTCAGAAATGTAGCACAGAATCTAAGCAAAATCTAGAACAAAATCTAGCCTAGCTCTCGGTTTCCCAAGTGTTTATATAACAAATGTACATAACAAGACTTGCAACTATTTCAGGATCATTGTCTTTCCTTATCGGAATCACATTAGGACTCTTGAAGTGGCAACGTAAAAAGGAAAAGGACATCTGGACTGAGACAGTCCTAATAGAAGTCTGCCTTCCTAAATGTGTTCCCACGTACCAAAACCATATCCAGAATTCATTTCTTCCTTCATGGTGAGCAAAGAACAATGTAGACATGACGTGGAATATGCCCATATGCGGTTTTTCTTGAGAGGCCACTTGGAACATACCCAAACGTGAAGACAGCTGCAGAATTGCCGGTTAGCTACGGAATGTCTGCATTCTGCAGCTAGTTCCAGTCAAAATGCATTACAATGGAAAAAATCACAAAACTTTAGCAAGTCAGTCATGTTAATCATTCTAAAAGTAATTTTAACTAAATTCATTGATCAATTAGGTCTAGGATAGCAATGGACAAAGGAAAATGAGGTAAAGTAAGATGAAAGAAAGCACAATTTTGAGGCTCAACATACCCCCACTGCTGTCTCCTTGCATGTCCTCATGCAAATTATCCTATGAACTCAGAGGCTTCTGCAAGAACATCTAATCCTCTCATTCTCCTTTGTCTGGAAGCTAAAGATCTTCTGGGTTTTCTGATAACAAGTTTGAACCTTAAGTTGGTAAGTGCCCTGATTAGCTTTTTATTCCTCTTCTTCAACTTTTCATTGGTCTTTTCCACTTTGTCTATATGTAGGGATAAGCTTGAGTTCATATCAGTTTTGAGCTTGACTTGTTCCTTGAGAATTTAATTCTCATTTTTGATGTGTCTATTAAGTATTTCCAGCTCATACCTATCCCTTCTTAATACATCTATTTCAGACAGTGGAGGACTAGGGTTTCTCTCTCTACTCTCTGAAGCTTTCCTTTCCAAAGTTTCAACATAATCATAAACTTCTTGCTGAGCAGGGTCAATTTCAGGGGTTCCTTCATTAAAATCCTCTTCAACATCTTCTTCAATAGATGTTTCCTCATCTTCTATATTAATCACCCCTGTTTGTTTGATTTGAGTTTTCCTTAGTTTCCCCTTTAATCTATGGCTTCTTCTTGGCTGAGAAGATCCCTCTCCTCTCTCTGTGGCAGATTTCCTGATTACCTTCTCTTTCTTAAATTGTCTCTTGATTTGAGTCAACTTCTCTGAGATGATTTCCTCACTACTTTCTTGGACTGTTTTGTCAATTTCAATTTTTGAAGCTCTCCATTTTCTGCTTCTCCTTGTAGGCTGTGGTTCAGGTGAGGGCTCTTTTGGCTATTCAAAATGATTTCTTATCAAGAAATTGTCCCATGTATCATTTTTTTTGGCTAGATGGTGTTCAATCAAAATTTTAACCAAACCATGATGATATAGAGTTGTATCTAAAAATTGAACCCTTCTTTGAACACAGGAAGCCATCTTTTTCAAACTTTGAAGCAAGAAATAGGGTAGGTTTAAGTCTTCCCCCAGAAAATGCATTATCAATCTAATGTGGTAGACATAAAATGTGCCATATCTACCCTCACATGTAATAATTTTTTGCAGAATAAGTAGTATGTTTCTCCATTTATTTTTCAATGCAGAACTTGGAATTCCTTTCTTAAACACAGTGACATCCATACCTGGTGATTTTAGAATTTTCTTCCAGGATTCATTGTGGAATTCTCTGTTTTTGAACCATCTCTCTCCATTTCTGAGCAACCATGTAGCTTCTGCAATGAAAACTTCAGTGACAGTGAATTTGAAATCTCCCACTTCAACTTCAGTTCCTTGAAATGATCTTGCAAATGTTTTAGTGACTTCTTTGTGGAATCCATTAAATTTCTCCAAAAATTGTAGCCATCCTATCTGTTGCAACATTTCTTTACATTGAGGGTAGCCTTCTAGGTATTTTGAACCCACTGGTTCAGTTCTTACAATGAAACCCATAATTGCTTCTTCAATGTTCAGATTAACACTCTTTTACCCACATAAATAATAACTTTCACCTTCAAATTGAAATGGCTTCAAACTTCGGAATGATATACCTCTGATTGACAGTGACAACAGCTTCAAAATTCGAGCTGATATGCCTCTGATTGACAATGAAAATAGCTTCAAAATTCGAGCTGATATGCCTCTGGTTGACAATGAAACTTTGGACTGATATGCCTCTGATTGACAGTGACAAATGGCTTCAAATTCCCACACTGCTATACCTCTATCTCTCGGTGGCAAATAGCTTCAAATTCCCACACTGCTATATCTCTGTCTCTTGGTAACAAATGGCTTCAAATTCTTACACTGCTATATCTCTGTCTCTTGGTAACAAATGGCTTCAAATTCCCACACTGTTATATCTCTGTCTCTTGGTAACAAATGGCTTCAAATTCTTCACTGCTATACCTCTGCGTTTATAGTGATAATGCTCAATCTCTGCCCACGGTGATTCAAACTGATATACCCTTTTGCTCTGCTCTCGGTGATAAGAATATCTCTGTTTGCGGAATGAAGTGCCGGCTACAGAATGGAGTGATGGAAGTAGTTACGGAATGAGGTAATGGAGTGAGGTGGAGGAAACGAATTAATGATTGAAAAGACGGTGGAGATTTTTGCAACGGAAAAGAGAATCATCATTTAATGATTTGGTTGGGTTACGTGAAGAATTCAAACACTTCGGCCATTTGAACCGCTTAAATGATGTCGGATATGGAATTTGAAATGAGAGATTTTAATCCAAAGTTTATGGAGCGTTTATTGGTCATGATCAATAAAGATAATTAAAACAACCTTTTCAAACAATTCATAAATAAAACTATGCTAAACTTTATGAAATGCCATTATAATCTAAACTTGTTACCTCTTCTTTTCATTTGATTTTTTTTTTTTGTAGTCTTTGTCTTCTTTGTTCTCCTTTGGAAGAGTCTTCATAATTCTTCTTGATGCTTCTTATTCATGGATACATTGGATCATTTTGTCGCAATTCTACTGTCTGCTAATCAATGCCTTCAGGATTTGTAGCTGCGGAATGTCTGGCTAGCTACGGAAAGGCTTATCAGCTGCAAAATGTTTGTTAAGCGGCAGAATGTACCTGTAGAGCATTTTGATCATGGAATGGAGTGGTTTGGGAATATAGGTGAAATGTTATATGGTATGAATGAATATGGATGATGAGACATGATATGTATGAAGTGGATGATGAAATGGAATGGATTTAGTTTATGAAATGGAGTGAAAGATCATAAGAACTGCCCTGTAATCCATGACATGTTTTATTCATTTACAGCAAGACATCAAACTTTAAATTTTGACATGAAAATGAGATGGATGGAGTATGGAATGAGATGAAAAAAATATGGAATGAAGTAGAACATGAATGAATGAAATGGAGTATGGATGGATAAGTGAATGGAGTGAAATGAAATGAGATGGATCATAAGCACTATGGATCTAAACTTATGATTTTGTAACAGCTGCTTGAAAAAACAAAATGGAAAAGTTAGAGTGTCAGAGAGACTCTGATTTTCACCCTATCTTTTCTGTATAAACATGCCAATCAATGATTGGTTTTCATGTTTATACCTTTATTTTTATTTTTATTTTTCTTTTTTTTTTCTTTTTCTTTTTTCAAAGAGAAATACTTCAGAAAATTTAATCAAGTTGATGAAGAAGAGAGATTCTTCTTCATTAACTTCACATCACTGCTTTCTTGAAACTTCTGGACAAATTCTTCTCTTGAGAGTGGTTTGTGATATAGCTTCAATCTATGACCATTCACAAGAAAAGTGACCTCTTCTTCATCTATAGTTCTGATTTTTACTACCCCATTATCAAAAATTTCAACAATTTCATATGGCCCAAGCCAATGTGTCTGAAATTTCCCTTGAAAATCCTTGAATTTTGAATCAAACAAGAGAGCCCAGTCACCCTCTTTAAATTTCTTCTCCTTGATGTACTTGTCATGCCATATAGCCCTTTGCTGTTGGACTAGACTTGTTTTCTGAACTGCATCTTGTCTGATCTCATCCAATTCATTAATTTTCTCCAGTCTATGCTTTTGTGCCTCCGTTAGATCAAGTCCTAGCTGAACTGCCATCTTGAAGGTTTGAATTTGGAACTCTATGGGAAACAGAACTTGCTTTCCATAAACAAGCTCATAAGGAGTATGGCCTGTTGTGTTTCTCCATGTAGTTCTATAGGCCCACAAGGCTTCAGGAAGCCTATCTACCCAATCTCTTATATGTAGATGAACAGTCTTTGTTAGGATTCCTTCAATGACTTTATTAGTGGATTCCACTTGACCATTTGCTTGTGGATGATAAGGAGTAGATGTTCTATGTCTGATTTTGTAATTCTCCATCATTTTCTCCACTAGCCTTGATGTAAATTGAGCTCCTTGATCTGTAACAATTTCCCTTGGAACACCAAAACGAGTAAAAATATCCTCAAAAAGAAAATTAACTACAGATGATTCATTAGCAACAAGTAATGGTTTAGCTTCTACCCATTTAGTAACATAATCAGTGTAAACTAATATATATTTATTTTGTCTTGATGGAGGACTAATAGGTCCTACAAAATCCAAAGCCCATTTTTCCAAAGGTTTAATGTGTACCTGAGGTTGTAATGGCATCTCACCTGAAGGAGAAGGTTTCCCTACCCTTTGGCAACTGTCACACCTTTTGACATACTCCTTAGCATCTTTAAACAAGGATGGCCAATAATATCCTAAATTAAGGATCTTATAGGCTGTCCTCTTATCTGCAAAGTGTCTGCCACAAGGTTTGTCATGACATGCCTTGAGAATCTCAGGCATCTCATCTTCACGAACACACCTTCTAATAATCAAATCTGGACCTTTCTTGTACAACTCATTAGCAACCCATCAATATTTTGCACTATCATTAATGATTTTTCTTTTATCCCTTGCATTCATAATTGAAGGAAATTTTCCTGAAACTAAATAATTAGCAATATCAGAAAACCATGAAGTTTGAGTAGAGATTGCAAAAAGATATTCATCAGGAAATTGATCTTCAACCGGAGTGTCATCTTTGATATTTTGGAGTCTAGATAGGAAATCAGCTACTGTGTTTTGTTTTCCAGGCCTATCTAGAATAGTAATGTTGAATTCCTGTAAGAGCAACAACCATCTTATAACTCTGCCATTAGTGATTGATTTGTTCATTAAGTATCTAATTGCAGAATGATCAGTGTGAACAAAATTTTCATAGCCTGTTATATAGTGTCTAAATTTGTTTATGGCATGAACAACAGCTAAAAACTCTTTTTCAGTTACAGTATAGTTTAACTCTGCAGGAGTCAAATTTTTATTGGTATAATAGATGGCATAGGGAATCAAATCTTTTTGTCCCAATACTGCTCCTAGAGCTGTATCGGAAGCATCTGTCGAGATATGAAAAGGTAACTTCCAGTTAGGTCCCCTTAATATAGGTGCTTGAGAAATTTTGGTTTTCAGGGTTTCAAAAGCTAACTGGCAATCAGAAGTCCACTTAAATTCACAATCTTTGGTAAGTAATTTGAAGAGAGGAGATGCTATTTTGGTGAAGTTTTCTATAAATCTCCGATAATACCCTGTAAATCCTAGAAAACTTATAACATCTCTTTGACAACTTGGAATGGATAGGTTAGAAATAACTTCAACTTTCGCCTCATCAACTCTAATCCCATCCCCTGAAATGTGGTGCCCTAAAACAATACCTTCAGTGAACATCATAAAACATTTTTCATGACTAAGAGAAAGGTTTGCTTCTTGACATCTTTTTAAGACTTTTTCCAAGTTTTCCCTAAAAAACCTCTTCAAATGTATTCCCATAAGCTAGCAAGAAATCATCCATGTACACCTCTACACAATCATGTATTAGATACGAAAAATTCCTAATACGCCCTTTGGAATGTTGCGGTGCATTAATGTTGCGGTGCATTGCATAATCCAAATGGCAATACTCGGTAAGCATAGGTACCCCAAGGACAGGTAAATGTCGTTTTATCCTGGTCTTCAAGTGCTACTTGGATTTGATTGTAACCACTAAACCCATCTAGGAATGAGAAGTACTTTTTTCCAGCTAATGTATCTAATACTTGATCTATGAATGGTAAGGGAAAATGGTCTTTAAGAGTAGCTTTATTTAGTTCTCGGTAGTCAACACACACCTTCCATTTTCCATTTTTCTTTGGCACAATGACCAAAGGAGAAACCCACTGACTATCTGAAATAGGATAGATGAAATTAACATTTAACAATTTTTGCAATTCCTCTTTAACAATTTCCCTAAGATTTGGATTCATCCGTCTTTGAGGCTGTCTGATTGGTTTGCAATTTGCTTCTATATAGATGTGATGAGTACAAGTCTTGGGACTTATCCCTTTCATGTCAGTGTATTCCCATGCATATGCAGAAGAATGTCTCTGTAATACTTTGACTAACTCTTCTTGTTGAGATTTTTCTAGGTTTTTGTTTATGTTCAAGGTTTTGCTTGGAAAAATTTCACTTGTAGAGCTGCCAAATTTGTCCATAGAATGAAGAGACATCTGCCTAGATGACAAAAACTCAATATTGGATCCCTCTTGAAATGATTCATGTTTTTGTTCTAGAGAGGATTCAAAGTTTTCTAGAGTATTGAGAATTTGATTATCTTCACTAATTTCTGAAATGGTGAAGAGTGGTTGTAAATCTTCTTCATCCTCTATCCATTGAGTGTCATCTAGATCTGTAATTGTCCTAGCTGGAGGATATAAAGTGAATTTCTTAGTTGAACTACCATCAGAAATATACATATCATCGGACCTACAACTAATAAAAGCATCAGCTGTAGCCAACCAAGGTCTTCCTAATATAACAGGATGGCCTCCTAGATTATTCTTAGGAGTTAGGATCATGAAATCCACAGGGTACTCCCAAGAATCTAGGGACACTAGAATGTCTTCTATTACCCCATCTGGTTTGATCACAAATCTATCTGCTAATTGTAATAGTGTGGGTGTAAAGAGAAGATTAGGAAGTTTCAGTTTGTCCATGATTTGTCTACTCATGATATTTATTGCTGCTCCTAAATCAATGAGTGTGTTTTTAATTTCAATTCCATTGATGTGAATTTTGACAACTGGATTTCCTGGGTCAAGATACTTTGGAATAGCAATCTTGCCCATCATAATGTCTGCTATTTGTCCTACCAGTTTAATTTTCTTAGTTTCTCTTATTCTTTTTCTTGTTGTTTTCATACTCAACTCCTTTATTGTTTTGGCTAAAATTGGGATTTCCTTGATGGCTTGCAATAATGGAATTTTAATACAAACATTTCTCAATTCATCTAAGAAATCATAATTAGGCACCATGATTTGTTTTTCTACACCTCTATCAATTTGTAATCTTTCCGGAAAGGGAGGTATAGAAGTAGATGTGGATGGTTGCTCTAATACGGGAGTTGGATTTATTGGATCTTTTTGTTTTAGTTTTTCAATGTGTGGGTCTTGAAAGGATGTGTCTTCCTCAAGACTTTTATTCACCCGTAGGGAGTCTTCCTCAGAATTATCTTGTTCTTGTATGATCACAGAAGGTTTCCTCTTTTCAAGTATCCTTCTAGTCCTAAGTTGAACATCACTAAGGTCTAGAGGAGTAATTAAATAAGTTGGAAATTGTTGGCCTTCTATCATGTATGTATTCTGAGGGTTCTTATTATTGGGATTTGGTATGGGTTGAGCCGGAAATTGATTTGATTTTTGAGGGAATGGTAATGGAAGTGGTTGATTTTGATGTGGTTGGTTCTGATGATGTTGTTGAGGATTTTGTTGAAAATTTTGTGGAAGATTTTGAGGAAAATTTTGTTGAGGATTTTGAGGATAAAAATGTGGATATGGTGGATAGGATGGTGGATACTGATAGTATGGAGAGTATCTTCCATAGGGACTTTGTGTTCCTTGTGCCCAAGATTGAGATTTATTTTGAAATTGGGGCCAAGGTTGCTGCCAAGAATTCCAAGGTGGAGGTTGATTATACATTTGATCATGGAATCCTTGTGTCTGAGGTCCTTGCCAAGGTCTTCTAGATACAAAATTGAGAGACTCTGTGGAATCTGTAGGAGTTTCCTCCTGAAAGACAGCTTTGAGACCAGGAAGAGAAGGACAATTCTTGGTTTCATGTCTTTCAGAACAAATGACACAGGTTTCTACAACTTTTACATCCAAAGGACACTCTCTTAAGGCATGTTTCTTTCTACATTTGGGACAAAAGATTGCCAAGGCATCAAATTCAGCCTTTTGCTTGTTTTGTATCTTAAGGGTGTCTATTTTTTCACTAAGACTCCCTAAGATGTCAGATTTAAAATCATCAAGCATGTGTCCTATTTCTGATCTACTTACTGTCCCAGAAGCAGATTTACTTGCCCTTGCAAGAGCAGGATCTCTTGGACCTTTGGCAGTTTTAGATTTCCCTCTGGAAAGGTTGATACATAACTCAGATATTTCAAGTAATGTGAGTTGTGATATATCCCCTTTTCCCATCATGTTAAGGATATCCAACCATTCATCCCTAATTGTTTTCAGCAGAAGAGCTTTTAAAGTGTCTTGATCTAGGTTTTCCATTTGTGCCCTTTTTATGTTGTATTTAAATCTTTCCAACAAATCTTCTAAGTTTTCATCTTCTTTTTGTAACATCTTGAACACTTCTTCCTTATGATTAGCCGGCATACAATAATCCAAGTATCTCTCTAGAAATGCTTGTTTCATGTCTTCCCATGTTCTAATAGAACTACTGTTTAAACTCATAAACCACTTCAATGTTGCTCCCTTCAAAGTTGAAGGAAATAATTTCAGTTTTTGAGCATCTTGTAAGTAGTCATAAGTCCTACACAGCACTTCAAATTCGAATAAGAAAGTTTCAGGATCTTCAGTTTTAAGTCCATAGAAGTTTGGAAGGATAGAAGGTGAAATGGTTTTCATGGTTGTATTGGTTTCTTCATCAAGTATAGGGAACCCAAAAGAGCTTCCTATTCTACCTCTTCCTCCATTTGCACCTCTACCTCCTTCTCCTCTACCTCCTTCTCCTCTACCTCTACCTCTACCTCCAAATAGTGTGTTTTCTCCATTAAAAACTCCTCCTCCTCCTTCTTCTGCCATGGTTGACTCTCTTGTGGAAGTGGAAAGGTTTGTGTCCCCAACAGGAGTTTTTAGATCTTCTTCTATGGCAGGTTCAGTGGATGAAGTGGAAGGTTTCTCTAATGGAATAGTTGACCTTAGATCTTCTAGAAGTCCAGGATCAGGAGAGGATGGAAGATGGGTTTTAGTTGAAGGTGTACTAGCTCTGGATCTAGATGAAACAAGTGGTGTTCTAGAAATCAAACTTCTGCCTCTGCTGCTTATAAATCTTCCCCTTGAATCTCTCTCCCTACACATATAATTGTTTTTGGATGCTAAGAAACAAAGGTTACCTAGTTTTCACTTCCCCGGCAACGGCGCCAAAATGTTTGGTCTCGATCTAGTCTCCTAAATTGAGCTCATTTAATTGTCAACCAGGGTTGGTAAACTGCTGAAGTGAAGTGTACTGTATGTACCTAGGTGTTTGTTTCTTAATGCGTTGTGTGTAGTGTTTTGTGATGTGTAAATGCAAGGTCCGTGTTTGGTCTCAATCTAGTCTCCTAAATTGAGCTCATTTAATTGTCAACCAGGGTTGGTAAACTGCTGAAGTGAAGTGTACCGTATGTACCTAGGTGTTTGTTTCTTAATGCGTTGTGTGTAGTGTTTTGTGATGTTTTTGGTATTTTGTAATGATTTATGATGCTTTTGGTCTTTTGAGATGATTTATGATGTTTTTGGTCTTCTGGTAGGTTTATGTTCACATGGACAATGACTAGAAAGCTAGTGAAAAGAAACTAAGGATTAAAAACAGAGTGAAGCCTAATTGGTTGATGACAAATGACAAATGAAATTGCAAACACTCAAGCAGAATCAAATCTAAACTATGACTAAGCAGAAATAAAGCTTGATAATGACTTCTAAGAAAATGATTCAAAACATAAATTCGACTTCAGAAATGGTCATCTAAGTATGCAAATTCTCCTATCTAAACAATCAAACAACTAGCTTATAATGATGCAACATTTTATCCATGGTTAAAGATTGATTGAAACATATTTGGAGAAAAACATTGATACCATCATAAGATCTTCTATTCTAGGACTAGTCCCTAACTCTATTCTGCAACTTAGTTAAATGTCACAAAACCTTACTCAAGAGTTATTGATTTCTTTTCAAAGTAGTCTTTTTGAGGAAGGGCTATGTTTATGAAATGATAAGGAAATTGCAGAAGTAATTCACGCCTTAAAATGATATTGTCTTCTGTTCATATGGTTATGAATCAATTATGGATTTTAGAACAAGAGGTTTGTAAATAATGAAGGTTGTTTTGTTAAGTGTAACAACTGAAGTAATCTAGTATGCAGTGAATGACAATTGAATATGGAGTGCAAATGCAATGAGTCAAGCTAAAAATGAACTTAAGATGTCACTAATCTAAAACAATGCTGAACTACAAGTCATTATCAAACTCAAAACAGAACAACTGAGCATAAATTAAGTGCAATTTAAACTCTGGAGTATCCTAACTATGCTATCATGCATTATTCTATGGAATTATACAGTCTGTTTGTCCATCATGATCGGTATTTTGGAAGAGTTCCTTCTTTTGGAAGAGTTTTATAACAAGCCTGACTGTGTAATTGAGTGCAAATGCAAACATAAAGACTGAAAGCAATGAAAAACTAAGATATCATAGCCATCTCCCACTCATCATTATGATATTTTGGACAAGCGTTTAAGAGCAAGAACAACAATGGTACTTAGTGCAAACACACAACTAAAATATTCATTATCATGGTCATGCCTTGGACCCCTTAAGAATTTCTTGGAAGAGTTTCTTCTTGTGGAAGAGTGTTTAGAACAAGTGTAACTGTGATAGTGAACAACAGAAATTACAATTAAATCCTACAATACTATAGCCATTTCCCATTCGTTTTCATAATCTTTGGGAAGACCTTCTTCTTTTGGAAGAGTTAGAATGAGTATAACTATAGTAGCTAATGAAAACAACTACGAATTCAACTTCAAAAATGTAAAGGCAGCTAAGATACTTATCTAATTTACGCAAATAAATCTGTGCAAGAGGCAGGGGCCCTCTACCACCTGACAGAATCTAACTCCAAATCAAATCAACGCTTTCAAAACAACACTGTCTGCTTCATTAAAGGTGAAATAACTTGAACAGAGCACTCTGCGTCTTCAGAAATGTAGCACAGAATCTAAGAAAAATCTAGAACAAAATCTAGCCTAGCTCTCGGTTTCCCAAGTGTTTATATAACAAATGTACATAACAAGACTTGCAACAATTTCAGGATCATTGTCTTTCCTTATCGAATTCACATTAGGACTCTTGAAGTGGCAACGTAAAAAGGAAAAGGACATCTGGACTGAGACAGTCCTAATAGAAGTCTGCCTTCCTAAATGTGTTCCCACGTATCAAAACCATATCCAGAATTCGTTTCTTCCTTCATGGTGAGAAACGGACAATATAGACATGACGTGGATTATGCCCATATGCGGTTTTTCTTGAGAGGCCACCTGGAACATACCCAAACGTGAAGACAGTTGCAGAATTGCCAGTTAGCTACGGAATGTCTGCATTCTGCAGCTAGTTCCGGTCAAAATGCATTACAATGGCAAAAATCACAAAACTTTAGCAAGTCAGTCATGTTAATCATTCTAAAAGTAATTTTAACTAAATTCATTGATCAATTGGGTCTAGGATAGCAATGGAAAAAGGAAAATGAGGTAAAGTAAGATGAAAGAAAGCACAATTTTGAGGCTCAACATACCCCCACTGATGTCTCCTTGCATGTCCTCATGCAAATTATCCTATGAAATCAGAGGCTTCTGCAAGAACATCTAATCCTCTCCTTCTCCTTTGCCTGGAAGCTAAAGATCTTCTGGGTTTTCTGATAAAAAGTTTGAATCTTAGGTTGGTAAGTGCCCTGATTAGCTTCTTGTTCCTTTTCTTCAACTTTTCATTGGCCTTTTCCACTTTGTCTATATTTAGAGATAAGGTTGAGTTCATATCAGTTTTGAGCTTGACTTGTTCCTTGAGAATTTCATTCTCATTTTTGATGTGTCTATTAAGTATTTCCAGCTCATACCTATCCCTTCTTAATACATCTATCTCGAACAGTGGAGGACTAGGGGTTCTCTCCCTACTCTCTGAAGCTCTCCTTTCCAAAGTTTCCACATAGTCATAATTTTTTTGTTGAGCAGGGTCAATTTCAGGGGTTCCTTCATTAAAATCCTCTTCTTCAACATCTTCTTCAATAGATGTTTCCTGATCTTCTATATTTATCACTCCTGTTTGTTTGATTTGTGTTTTATTCAGTTTCCCCCTTAGTCTATGGCTTCTTCTTGGCTGGGAAGTTCCCTCTCCTCTTTCTATGGCAGATTTCCTGATTACCTTCTCTTTCTTAAGTTGTCTCTTGATTTGAGTCAACTTCTCTGAGATGATTTCCTCACTACTTTCCTGCACTGTTTTGTCAATTTCAACTTTTGAGGCTCTCCATTTTCTACTTCTCCTTGTAGGCTGTGGTTCAGGTGTGGGTTCTTTTGGCTCTTCAAAATGATTTCTTATCAAGAAATTTTCCCATGTATCATTTTTTTTGGCTAAATGGTGTTCAATCAAAATTTTAGCCAAGCCATGATGATATAGAGTTGTCTCTAAAAATTGAACCCTTCTTTGAACACAGGAAGCCATCTTTTTCAAACTTTGAAGCAAGAAATAAGGTAGGTTTAAGTCTTCCCCCAGAAAATGCATTATCAATCTAATGTGGTAGACATAAAATGTGCCATATCTACCCTCACATGTAATAAATTTTTGTAGAAGAAGTAGTATGTTTCTCCATTTATTTTTCAATGCAGAACTTGGAATTCCTTTCTTAAACATAGTGACATCCATACCTGGTGATTTTAGAATTTTCTTCCAGGATTCATTGTGGAATTCTCTATTTTTGAACCATCTCTCTCCATTTCTAAGCAACCCTGTAGCTTCTGCAATGAAAACTTCAGTGACAGTGAATTTGACATCTCCCACTTCAACTTCAGCTCCTTGAAATGATCTTGCAAATGTTTTAGTGACTTCTTTGTGGAAGCCATTAAATTTCTCCAAAAATTGTAGCCATCCTATTTGTTGCAACATTTCTTTACATTGAGGGTATCCTTCTAGGTATTTTGAACCCACTAGTTCAGTTCTTACAATGAAACCCATAATTGCTTCTTCAACGTTCAGATTAACACTCTTCTACCCACTGAAATAATAACTTTCACCTTCGAATTGAAATGGCTTCAAGTTCTTAATGACAATGGCTTCAAACTTCGGAATGATATACCTTTGGTTGACAGTGACAACAGCTTCAATCTTCGAGCTGATATGCCTCTAGTTGACAATGAAACTTTGGACTGATATGCCTCTGGTTAATAGTGACAAATGGCTTCAAATTCTACTCTGATATACCTCTGTCTCTCGGTGGCAAATGGTTTCAAATTCCCATACTGCTATACTTCTGTTTCTTGGTAACAAATGGCTTCAAATTCTTCACTGCTATATCTCTGTCTCTTGGTAACAAATGGCTTCAAATTCTTCACTACTATACCTCTGTCTCCCGGTGACAAATGACTTCAAATTCTTCACTGCTATACCTCTGTCTCCCGGTGACAAATGACTTCAAATTCTTCACTGCTATACCTCTGCGTTTACAGTGATAATGCTCAATCTCTGCCCACGGTGATTCAAACTGATATACCCTTTTGCTCTGCTCTCGGTGATAAGGATATTTCTATTTACGGAATGAAGTGCCGGCTATAGAATGGAGTGATGGAAGTAGTCACGGAATGAGGTAATGGAGTGAGGTGAAGGAAACAAATTAATGATTGAAAAGACGGCGGAGATTTTTACAACGGAAAAGAGAATCATCATTGAATGATTTGGTTGGGTTACGTGAAGAATTCAAACACTTCGGCCATTTGAACCGCTTGAATGATGTCGGGTATGGAATTTGAAATGGGAGATTTTAATCCAAAGTGGAGGGTTTATTGGTCATGATCAATAAAAATAATTAAAACAACCTTTTCGAACAATTCATAACTAAAACTATGCTAAACTTTATGAAATGCCATTATAATCTAAACTTGTTACATCTGCCTTTCATTTGATTTTTGTAGTCTTTGTCTTCTTTGTTCACCTTTGGAAGAGTCTTCATAATCCTTCTTGATGCTTTTGATTCATGGATACACTGGATCTTTTTGTTGCAATTCTAACGTCTGCTGATTGATGCCTTCAGGATTCGTAGCTGCGGAATGACTGTCTGGCTGCAGAAAGGCTGATCAGCTGCAGAATGTCTGTTGAGCTGCAGAATGTTCCTGTAGAGAATTTTAATCATGGAATGGAGTGGTTTGGGAATCTAGGTGAAATTTTATATGGTATGAATGAAGATGGATGATAAGACATGATATGTATGAAGTGGATGATGAAATGGAATGGATTCAGTTTATGAAATAGAGTGAAAGAACATAAGAACTGCCCTGCAATCCATGACATGTTTTATTCATTTACAGCAAGACATCAAACTTTAAATTTTGACATGAAAATGAGATGGATGGAGTATGGAATGAGATGAATGAAATATGGAATGAAGTAGAATATGAGTGAATGAATGAAATGGAGTATGGATGGATAAGTGAATGGAGTGAAATGAAATGAGATGGATCATAAGCACTATGGATCTGAACTTATGATTTTGTAACAGCTGCTTGTAAAAACAAAAATGGGAAAAGTTAGAGTGTCAGAGAGACTCTAATCTTCACCCTATCTTTTCTGTATAAACATGCCAATCAATTATTGGTTTTCATGTTTATACCTTTATTTTTTTTTATTTTTTTATTTTTTATTATTTTTATTATTTTTATTATTTATTTATTTATTTTTTCAAAGAGAAATGCTTCAGAAAATTTAATCAAGTTGATGAAGAAGAGAGATTCTTCTTTATTAACTTCACATCACTGCTTTCTTGGAACTTCTTGACAAATTCTTCTCTTGAGAGTGGTTTGTGATATAGCTTCAATCTATGACCATTCACAAGAAAAGTGACCTCTTCTTCATCTATAGTTCTAATTTTTACTGCCCCATTATCAAAAATTTCAACAACTTCATATGGCCCAAGCCAATGTGTCTGAAATTTACCTTGAAAATCCTTGAATTTTGAATCAAACAAGAGAGCCCAGTCACCCTCTTTGAATTTCTTCTCTTTGATGTACTTGTCATGCCATCTATCCCTTTGTTGTTGGACTAGACTTGTTTTCTGAACTGCATCTTGTCTGATCTCATCCAATTCATTAATTTGCTCCAGCCTATGCTTTTGTGCCTCAGTTAAATCAAGTCCTAGCTGAACTGCCATTTTGAAGGTTTGAATT